>JAAIIK010000101.1:5588918-5604446 GCA_014706435.1 Silurus glanis | reverse complement strand
GATGGCGTCTGGCACTTTGGAGAGGTGTTCTCTTCACGGATGAATCCTGGTTTTCACTGTACAGGGCAAAATGCGTGAGGTGAAGGGTGGCCACACCAGATACTGACTGATTTTCGGACCCCCAATACAGTAAAACTGCACATTTTAGAGTGGACTTTTATTGTGGCCAGCCTAAGGCACACCTGTGCAATAATCATGCTGTCTAATCAGCATCCTGATCTGCCACACCTGTGAGGTGGATGGATTATCTCAACTATGGAGAAGTGCTCACTATCACAGATTTAGACAGATTCGTGAACAATATTTGAGAGAAATTTTGTATTTAGTGTACATAGAAAAAGTCTTAGATTTTTGAGTGTTGCGTTTATAATTTTGTTCAGTATATATATATATATATATATATATATATATATATATATATATATATACACATACACACACACACACACACACACACACACACACACACACACACACACACGCATATATACATACATATATATATATATATATATACTGAACAAAATTATAAACGCAACACGTATAATGTATATATGTATTTATGTATATGTATATGTGTGTGTGTGTGTGTGTGTGTGTGTGTGTGTATATATAGAGGCTGATTATACAATCCTAGAAATGCAAGTTATTATACAGAAGGGGAAAAGATGATCAAGATGAATTCATCATGGAGCACACAGAGAACAGAAAGAAGTGCTGAGGCTCACTGGTGAAGAAAGTTTAATCAAGAAGGAATGTGTGAATGTGAAGAGATATTGCCATGCAAGGAAATTAAATTGAAACATGGCACTTTTAGAATTTGGTTAAGTGTATAAATGGTTGTATTATATCACAGTTTTGGTAACTGTGGTTTGAATGCATTTAGTGTTTTACCTGGTGGGGTGTATCCTGAAATGTGTGAAAAGTGTATGGGGCGACAGAAAATCTAATAAAAAATACTTTTTTTATTAGTAGTGACAGTTAAGACAGGGTTTTTTAATAACATCTAGAGTACCAAACTTAAGCACAAGTTGTCTTTAAGCCAGAAAAAATGGGATAGAAAATATGGACTGAAGGGTTTTTTTTGTAAAATTTAATATGTAAAATAAAACGCAAAAGATGATTCAATATATAAAAAGACATGATGCCTAATAAGTAGGTGGCAAGCACTGAAAATAAACATTGAACAGGCATGCCTTTCATGTTACAAATCGGAGGCAGATGCAAGTGCAGATTTTTGTGCACATGTTTAAACAAACACTAAAAATACAAAGCATGAGCCACATGACTTGACTCAAGAACAAGAGAAAATCTTCACCTAAACAAGACGAACAACAACTACAGAAAGATAAATACGAGACAAAGTGTGCAGTGAAAGATGAAGACTATACACGAGTGCAAGTTAAAATTTACAAGTGTGGAAACAATCATGGGGCATGGTTCAGTGAGGTGCATTGGCTGATAGGAAACATAGTTCATCTGTCTCTTGGCACCATTTAAACAATACCATGTTATGAATATATTACTCCATAAATAAGAGGTGATATAAAAATGTTCAGACTAGCTTTGTTTACAAGAAAGTGCTTTATTTATCTATGTTTACACACTATCACTTTTAAAATAGCTCCCTGCGTTCCTGCCACTTCTGGGATATAACCTGGAAGTCTTCTTTTGAAGCGTGTCAAGCACCTGCTGCGATTCGCACTGGATCTCCACAGTGGTGTCAAAATGGCAAACTTTGAGCTGGATCTTCATCTTTGGGAAGAGGGTAAGTCCACAGGAACCAAATATGGCGGGATCATGTGGATCGTTCTCTGACGATTGTCATACACGAGTTGCCAAATAGTTTCCACATTTTTGGGGGTTGAGCTCGTTGAAGGTCTTCCTGATCTCTTGTCATCTTCCAGTGATGTTCTTCCGTCAAACGTATGTTATGTCAAATGTCTCTGAGGCAGATTTGCCCAGTTTTACGCAGAATTACATGTTTGCTCTTTGTTTTAACTTTCTGTTCATGATGAAATCACAGACATGGTAACGTACGTGGTCAGAATAGCACCAGTTACCAACTTGTAGAGGTTGTAAGTATCACAGTAGTCACAACAAATTGCAAAACTTTTAGAAGAAACTTTATGTTCATGCTCATGTCGGCTTGAACGGAACGGAAAGATTTAAAAATAGTAAATATGACACAGCCTTCTACTTTTCTTACTTGTCAGACCACCATCATTACCCAAACCCTAGAAACTGTGTGTGTGATGGTGCGTCATGAGCCAAGAGGGGACCCATATGTTAAACAAAGAAGTATAAAGGTCAGCTCTGTCACTCCTGCAGACCACACAAAGCCGGATTGCGCGCTGAGTTAGAGGGGGAATAAAAAGCGATGGATTCGGCTCAGCTTGTCCAGCTGTGTGACTTTCGATCCAAATCGGCGCCTTTGCCCTACGCAGAGTTTCCACAGCAATTGATTGAATAGAGAGCATTTTTCTCATTTCCCAGATGAAGAAGCTACTTGAATGTCAGTGAAACACTTCCATATTGCATCATACAGTCTGAACATCAGCTGGGGCATCTTATGAAGCCACTCACATCTGTCACCAGCACCCGGTACACAGCAGAGTGAAAAGCTGTTGAGCATCTGACTCACTAGATCTGATGAAAATGGTGCAGCAGGACAGTGGCATTGGCAGAACAGTTATGACACATATCCTGACCTGCTTCTAATTTTCATATCGCTTTGACATAACACTGGAGACAAGTGGCATATTTATGCTGACATAAGCTTGCGCTGTCACACCTTTCAGTATGGCTTGTGTTAGAATTTCATGGCAACTTGACTTTTGGCATGTCAGAGTAATGATGTGGAGTAGCTTGATAAACAAGGTGCTTTCAAAAATAGAACAAAGGTACACATGCTCTGTAGTGTCTCCTGAGCCAAGTGCTTGGTGGTAACACTGAAATGAAACTTTGCTGTACTGTGAAAATGAAAGAATTCACTTAATTTCTTTTTTTTTTATTTTTTATGTAACATAATAATAATGGTGGACAGTAACAAATTAAATGTAAATCATTGCTGCACTTTAGTAGCTTTTTCACTTATCCATATTTTGCTGAAATATTTCCATTTGGGGAGATTTTTCTTTACGTTCTTTAACTTTTTTCTCAACTACATTTAGTGAAATCAGTTATTCAGTGTACAGTTCAGCATCAGTCCAACAGCAAGCAGAACATTTTGAGAGTAATAAATGATGGAAGGAACTACTGACTCGAACTTGCCACAACACCGGCGGTCTTATTTGCATGATTTTTTTAAGTAGTTGAAAAGAAGGTTATGGGCTCATGAGAATTTTAATAGATATTAATCAAATATCTATCATTCATACAATCAGATATGTTCATGGTTTCTGTACTTCATCCACCACTGCATAATAAACCCCACTGCAATTTGGAATATGTTTTATTCAGATTAGTCAGAAGTTATGATTACTTTTCTCCAACAAAACAGAATTGCACAGTCTGTATTATTAACTTTCATAAAGAAATAAAGAGAGACAAATGAGGGATAGATCTGGTGCACTTTACACTTGCTATAACATGAGTAATACTAGATAGAAATGAGTTTTGTTTTCCAGATGTTTCCAAATATTAAATGTAACTTTAAATGGATAGTATGTTAAATGGATGTAGGCATTACATTCTTTAATTCATAAACCATAAGTATTTGAAAAGTGCAATTGAAATGAACCATAAAATCCAGGATTGCATAATTTTGATCAAAGTAGCTAATGAACAAGCCACAGGGCAAATTTCCAAATTGCCTCTTATTGGCCACACAGTGAATTCAGTGCATCACATAGGAAGATGCTATGTTTTGCCCTGTATAGTGCACCTTTGCAGAAAGCATGTATTTCGTCTTAATAAAGTTGAAGTATTATTTCAGGTTTTAACAATAATTTTAAAATTTGTGATTGAAATGTTGTCGATCTGTTATAGGTTATTGTGTCTCTCTATATGTATCCAGATAGGAAGCTTTTCTGGTATGATGGGAATAAATGCCTGGGAGTTTTGCCAAGATGGCTGCCAAGTGCACAGACTTTACTATAAAGACTTTGGGTATGCCTATGGTTTAAAACAATGTTTTTTTTATGATGCTGGATAATACTACTATAATAATAATAATAATAATAATAATAATAATAATAATAATAATAATAATAATAATAATAATAATAATAATAATAATAACACTGCTTATCTCTGGCACCTGTTAGTGGATATGATATATTTGGCAGCAAGTGAACATTTTGTCCTCAAAGTTGATGTGTTAGAAGCAGGAAAAATGGGCAAGTGTAAGGATTTGAGCGAGTTTGACAAGGACCAAATTGTGATGTCTAGACGACTGGGTCAGAGCATCTCCAAAACTGCAGCTCTTGTGGGCTGTTTCTGGTCTGCAGTGGTCAGTATCTATCAAAAGTGGTCCAAGGAAGGAACAGTGGTGCCCCGGCGACAGGGTCGTGGGTGACCGAGGCTCATTGATGCACGTGGAGAGCGAAGCCTGGCCCGTGTGGTCCGATCCAACAGACGAGCTGCTTTATCCTAAATTGCTAAAGAAGTTAATGCTGTTAATGCTCAACAAGTCAGGACTGTTTTAGCAGCATAAGGGGACCAACACAATATTAGGCAGGTGGTCATAATGTTATGTCTGTTCAGAAGCTATTAAGTTACGCCTTATAGGTGTAAAAAAAACCCACAAAATATCTACAAACATAGACGAAAAACAAAAATGTAACTTAAGCAGAAGCATGAACAAAGTTAAAAGCATGAGACAACCTGCATGGAGCGACAAATGTCAGACAATGAGTGCTGTGAAGAGTGAGGTAATATATAAGTGCTAATCAAGGTGAGAAGAAACAGGTGTGAAAGAATACAGATGTGTGACCCTACCATGTGATTTGCAGTGGATGGGAATAATAATCCAGGACCGTAATCTGGACACGTATATTTGCAGTTGAAATGGTAGTCTTTATATTAAATTAATTAAAGAAATTAATATTTGAAAACTGGTATCATCAAACCATTTCCTTTGTCACCTCACTTGTTTATTTATAGATTGTTTTTATACTTATTTCTTTATACATTGTTTGTACATTTTTCTATGTTGAAGGACTCAAAAATAGTTTCTACTTGCATTTTCTTTTCGCCTTGTCATGTTTGCAGCCCTCTGTGCACTTTGTCTGTTTGTAGGCATATTTTCAGAGTGGATGTAAAAATACAAAGAACAAACCTAACCTGGAACTACAGAAAGCAACCAGCAACAACAGCAGCCACACCAACACAACAACCACGGAAAGAGTGTGCCACAAGGTAAGTATTTATAAAAGTGCTAATTAGCTGAGAATGTGATTAAGTCATGTGCAAACAGCCATTTACATGAAGTATGGAGGTGCAGTGGCTGATGGGAACCATTCTCCAAGGCCATAATCCTGATGCACATAAGAATGAAGAAAATCAGCATATACTGTATGCTGGGAAGGTTCTGTATGGTTTATACATACATTTACATACAACTTTACTAAAAAATTTATCAATGAGACACAGGTCAAGGTTGAATCAGGAAGCTGCATGGCAAGGATTGACAGATTGGGATGTATAAAAGAAACCAAATCTAGGAATTATAGTAGTAATAGTAGTAGTAATAGTTTTAATAATAGTAAAAGTAATAATATTTTTTACTAATACCAAGTTTGTAATGTTCTGTTATTTTGGGAGAATTTTTTTCAATTTGAAGCATTTATTTTATAAGCAAAATTCAATCACAATCAAAAAAGGTCATTTAAAGTTTTAAATAAGCAAAAACAAGCTGAATAATTTTATATCAATAATCTCATAATATGAAATATTGCCTTTTACCTTTTGCCTATTATCAAGTTCTAATTTTCTCCAAAATGTTTGCTAGGTCGAACTCCCTACTGCACCACTATTCCAAAACCACTTCTCTTTGGCCAAATCTTCGTTGGCTGCACAGAGATGTATATAACTTTTCATCTTCTTTATTTGTATTCAAGCATAAATCAGACCCACTGATGCATACATGCTCCAAAATATAATTTCTCTTCACTTTTTCTAATTAACCACTTTCTCTCTACAATCAATTTAGATTGCTGCCAATACTAACAATAATCTCTAGTTATAGAAGCTCGTGTGTCCTCAGGAATCTTTCCATTTTTTTAAATAAATGTCCGTTTTCTTCTTCCACACTGTCCACTGTCTTCAGATACACACTGGTGGTTTAAAATGACTGGACATACACTTCAGCTTCTTTAATCTGGTCTATGCACACATGCCTAACAGCCAGTGAAGTGCTTTCTAGGGGAGTTTGGGATTACAGAAGGGAGAGAGGTCAGAGCGGTCAACAGACACTCGAGCAAGTCCTAACACAGGATGTAATACTTAGTCAGATAGAAAACGACACTGCCATCATGAACGATTTTTACTACCTAAAGTGAATTGTACAGCAATGCAGTTGCATCAGGATGCAAAGCGAGTTACTTTAAGCCACGTCTGTGGCTGAAACTTTGAGTGAAAGTGATCGGGACTGTTTTGTCTAATGAGTGCATTAAACAAAAGTTCATGAAGTAGGTTAAACACTCTCTCTTTAGTATCTTAATCAAGCAAACTTTGACAGCTCTGTGGGTGTGGGTGGGTAAGCGAGTGTGAGTCAGATCTCTAAAAGTAATGTGGCATGAAATAACAGTGCAATGCATGAAAAAAATAACATAATTGACTATGGATGATGTAACACCTCGCAGTTTATCTGCAGCATCACCCCGTTGTCCCTTTGGTAATGAGTTTACTTCAAAATATCTAATAAACACCCTGTGGATAAGCAACAAATTACACCTATTGTAAACACATCATATAAAAATGATGCCCCTCTGTATTAGCGGTGTGCAGGCCACTTAGATATGAGACACATTAAAGCATACAATAAGAGCATTTGGATGAAATCATGTGTTTAGTTGTGTAGATTGGTAAATTATTATTTCGATTTATTAATATTTATTGCTCCAATTTAATTTAAGTCTTCAATGTATTCCCTTACTGGAATGAAGAGTAAATCATTATGTATTGATAGTAATTGTGGATAATTACACAACTGCATACAACTGTAAATTGATTTGGCATAGTTATTGATCTATTAATAGGCTATATGATGATAAAAAGAGGCCAGAGATTGATGCATTGTCTGCGGCACAATGGGATTTTTACTATCGTTAGAAGAACATGGCAACCCGAACAACAAAGCAAGAATGTGTTCTCCATAACAGGGGAAGTGCCAGCTCAAAATTTTCAAAGTCACAAAGAACAGTGGAATAATGCTGCAAACTCTATTGAGCACATTCTAACTGTATTAGCCTGCTTGACAATGTTGTCTTTTGGACACTGCTACAGGTGGGAGACTACTCCAAGTGAGACACTGTTCCAGGTGGGAGGTTGCTTTCACTTAGGAAGCTGCTTTAATTGGGAGACTGTTTCAAAGGGGGCAGTGCTCCGGGTGAGACACTATTTCAGGTAGGACACTGCTCCAGATGGAAGGCTGCTCCAATTGGAACACTGCTCCAAGTTGGAAAGTGCATCAAGTGAGTCAGTATATCAAGTGGGACACTGCTTCAGATAAGAGACGCTGCTCCAGGTGAGAAGCTGCTTCAGACGAGACCCTGACCAGGTGAGAGACTGCTCCAAGTGGGATACTGTTTCAAATGGGAGACTGCTTAGGTGATAGACTACTCCAAGTAGGAGACTGCTCCAAGTTCCACACCACTATCTTTCTTAACCTATCAGACAAGTGTTATTTTTACGCTTAGAAACAATTTGAGGATGTCAGGCGGTGATTGTGAATAGCTGACAGTAGTGGAAAGTTATATATTTACCATCTAATAAAATAATTTATATTTTATTTATCTAATGCCTTTATTTCTTTTAGTTTAGTTTAGTTTTAGTTTAGTTTTAAATAGAGGTAATTGTGTCCTTTTGACTCAATCTCTCACAAATTCCTATTCATATTTCTCCTTTTGTCTTGGTTTAAATATTCTGTCCTTTCTAGTTGCCACTAAGTATGTAAAGCCTACTTTTATATACACGATCAAACACGTGTGTGACTGAATAACTGAAAAGCCCCATAGTGAAACACAGTGAATGCAAATCAAATTTCCCCACTACGAGATCCTGCAATGGGATTTCATTTAGATGCTAATGTGATTATGTTCCAAAAAACGTTGCATGCATCAATCACTGGCCTCACTCAAACCTACGCACGGTACTTCCTCGAAATATTAATAAAATATGTAACGTGTCTTAAGATTCCGAAATGCAAATGTTAAGATTGCTGAGGTATTTTTATTGTTTTTTTCCCATAATATACTGACTCGCCTAAAAACTATAACGAGGAGGTAAATATTTTAGTATATACTGTACATGAATTTAAATTACATATACAATATACATTCATTTGTATTAATTTCTGTTTAACCTTAATCATGACCCTCACTGACACATAAAGTTGTTCCTATAGCTGTGTGAGAACCCACTGTTATACACACTTGCATGGTTTTAATGCATGGCTGTCACAGCATTATTTTCACCTTGCATGACTCATTTATCTTGAAGAAAATATTTTTAGTAGCTTCTTGAACATACCATATGTTATGAAAGGAATGAAACACGATGGCACATGCTGTTCGTTCGGGGATGGTATGTAGTTTGCTAATGAGAAGTTATTGCAATTGTTAATGTTTGTCAATACAAATCCCAAATCGTATTGATTTCCTAATAGCACACATTGTTGTAATTTATTCCATTAATACTGTATTATTAAATTCAATCTGCCAACAATTTAAATTTTTTATGCAATTTAAACTTGCAGTATTAGCCATAAACAAGTGTTCCCAACTGTTTTTTTTTTCGTAAAGGTTTTGTTTTCATTCTGACTTACAAAGTGCTAACACTGGTGCCTCATTCCAAAAATGTTGCATTCACATTTTCAAAATTAACCTTATAATATCAATGATTAGATCATTTTTTATTGTTGAATAAAAACATTTATAATTAGACTTAGATTATGTGAAGCATCTGCCATACAAATGCATTGCTGTAGAAATTAATTATAAGATCATTAATATACTCTTGTGATTGGCCTTTGCAGCTGGGACTACTGTCAGAACGTCTAACTAATTAGATTAGAGAATTTGGAATAATACACTATATGGACACCTGTCTTTTCCAGCCATAAATGGTTCTTCCTCAAACTGTTACCACTCAGTAGTGCAGGATGTCCTTAGATGCAGTAGCATTACATTTTCCCACTCACTTGAACTAAGAAACCCAAACCTGTTCCATCATGACAATGCACACCCCTGTGAAACAAAGTGAGTTCCATGAAGATATGGTTTACATGGGTTGGAATGGAAGATCTTGAGTGGCCTGCTATAGAGCTATTGAACACCTTTGGGAAAAATTAAAACACTGACTGCACCCCAGGCCTCCTCACCTACATCAGTACCTAACTTTATTAACTTCCTTGTGGCTTAATGAGCACAAATCTATGCAGTAACACTTACAATTCTAGTGGAACTTCCTCAGAGAGGAGTGGAGGTTATTATAACAGCAAATGGGAACTAAATGTGGAAATGGGATGTTCAAAAGGTCAATACTTATATGTTCAGGTGTCCACAAACTTTTGTCAGTATAGTTGATGTGCAGTGTACATGATTAATATTCTGAAAAAGGCATTTCATACAAATGTAAGCCAGTTTTATAAGCATTGCTTTCAATAATTCTATCTGCTCAGTAATTGGGTATGTGTGAGGGGCAGTGAAGACACCGAAAAGTGTTTTTCGATGATTGGAAATTGTAGAGTAAGAAAATCACATGAGCTCGCTTGTATGAAAGGTACAAATTGGTAAAGGGACACTCCTAAACACATCTATAATAAGTGTGGTCAGGATTTGTGGTAGAGCTGGAGCCTATCCAAGAAGCATCGATAGGCTCCAGATGGGTGTTTGAAATGGGTGTGGAAATATATCTTGGATAGCTCACCAGTTCACATCTAAGGTTAATTCAGTAAAGCCAGTCTACCAAGTGGATCCCCTGCCTGGAACTTTGAATGTGTTTTACTGTACTGTAAAGGAAAATCTCATCTTGTACTGTTTATGTTAATGTATCTCACTGTCCAGGAACTTCAAAACCACTTTCTTTCGAATAAGTTGTGCTTATAGGAATAGTCAGATTACACAGTGCTATAGACACCAATGAATACATCAACCAGGACATAAGACAAGAGCCAAGACATGGTGTAGAGTCACCATGGACTGGGACAGCTGAGTAACTGGATAGTGTCCGGAAAGGAGTTGTAAAAGTGGCATGCAGAACTTCTTGCTATAAACTACTTCTACTATAGTGCACTTCTGTAAGTAACTCTGGAGCAGGAGTGTTTATTGAATGAAATACGTAAGATTACATTTTATAAAAACACTGATGAGAGACATGAAACACCTAACTTTCTATAAATAATAATCACTATGGCCTTGCACACTTTCTGTCCCACTTCACTTCATTCACAAGTGAGTCATTAAGCGAGCAACTTTGAAAAATATAACCTTTTTTGTCTTTTTTTTTTCATTGAGTATTGATTTTAGCTGCAGCATGACCCAAAGCTTCACAAAAATGTGGAACGTTGGAGTGTTTTCAGGAATAAAGCAGATGTAATTTTTACCCAGATGCCCTCTTGATGTGGTAGGTGAGAATATATACTTCTGTACTTGCACTTCTTATTAATATTATTTCTCAGCATGATTGTATTTGTTATTATTGTATATAATGCAAAAAAAAAAGGCATTCAACTTGTGCAGTACTCATTGATGGCATACACAGATCTAACAACCCAGAGTGCACTCTTGGCTGCCCTCTCTATAAGTCTAATTCTTGGGGCTGAGTACACACAGTGTTCCCATGACAACCTTTGATGAAACAAGGCTGGTTTGTGTAGACAGCAATGTTTTGGTGAGGGGTAAAACTTTATGGACAGGCACGGAGGAATAATTTCAGACCAGGCACAAATATAAAATGCTTTCCAAGAGCTTCCGAGCCATCTGTTTAGGAGATCGCTGTGAAGAATACTGTCTCTCACACACACACACACACACAGGCGCACACATTTACACACTATACTACGTTTTTAACCCTAACGTCAAGTCATTCTCTTCTTAAAATTACTACATTAGGTGGATGAAAGGATCTGGTTTTCAAGAGAATAACGGCAGGCATTTGTTTTATCCTGGGAAGCCATGGTATATCTCTTTATATACATTTAAAGGTAAATATCACAATATCCAAAGATATCTATACTGATCTCAGTGTGTAACTGTGGGCTTTATGTCCTGCGGGGGGGGAAATACGTATTTTGACGGTTGTTTTTGTAGTTTATTACATTTTCTGGAAATATATTCACTTCAAATGTACACATAAAATGTCTTGTGACTTATAAATAAATATATAAATATAAATAAAAGCTGTGTTCATAAGTGTAAACAAAAACTTTTCTAAGTCACATAACACAAGGAATAGTGGCTGCAAGTGCAAAAATATTTTATGAAGTGCACAAAAAAAGCAAACTCAATGGAATTAAACACAATAAACAAAGATACAAAAAGTTAAATGGAACTGAAATGTGGGACATGGTTATTAAAAATGAGCATGAACCAAAACTATGGAAAGATAAACAAGAGACAAGCGATACATTATATTATACAGTATTATTAACCTGCGACGTGATCCTAATACATGAAATGACATTTGACATGACACCATAATGCACAGTGGCTGATGGGGACCATAATTCATGACAATAACACTTACTTCGAGATTGTTGCAAAGCTATTGCTGTCATTAAAGCTTCAAGGCATGTCTGTTCAGAAGTAATTCATTTCCATAAGTTCCATAAGCCCAAGTTAATTTTCCAAAAATCTTTGCAATTCTCTGTAATTCTCAGAAATGACCAACTGACACGAATGAATTCAGTTTAATGTAATCTGACACACCAGGAAAAAAAGTTACAAAGCTTGAATGTAGATGTAGGATTATTGTGTAGTTAAAAAAAAAATGCCTAAAGAAAGGTTAAAGGGTACAATCTGGTGGCATTGGAATTATCAGTGGGAAATTTAGTGGGTAGGATCAAAATGTTCCTTTTGCCTAGTAACCCTAAAAGTGTAGAAATGTACATGATTGATTATCCATTGCTATTGCTTACTTACAGTACTAGCCTTAGCAAAAGTTTCTATTTTTGTTCACAACATGTATTATCTCTAGGTTTTTTTTTTTGTTTTGTTTTTTTAGTAATGAACATATCAATCTAGAACCACTGCTTAAATTATCTAATTTCTTAACCATTAAATCGTCAAATTATTAGTTAAACTGGATAAACGCAAACATTAACACACAAGATTAGTCATGAATAATGATACCATTTCTCTACATAGTTATGTTTTGCAGTTGGACAGTTTCCAACTGAGAAACATAAAGAGTAAAAATGATATCACACCAATCCAATTATTACCAAAGTGAATAGTAACACCAAGGACTTTACAACATTCGAAAGAAAATTTAAGGAAAATTGTGTTTCAATGAATAACATGGGTAAGAAAGTAAGTAGTTTCTTACACTGTTCTTGTCTGATGATCATATGGTCATATTCATGTAAAATAAATTGGCTAAATCTGAGGTAGTTTACAATGTTTAAACTAGCTGGCTTGCATATAAGATGGTTGACAATGTGAAGTCAGTAATATCTTTCATGAAAACAAAAGATATTCCACTTACCTATGGCAATGCTAGTATAAGTATTGTACAATTACATTATGGTTGCATGATCAAATAACCTCACCAGAAAAAAGTCATAACAGTAATGGACCATTAGGTCTTGCCTTCTCAGCTGGCCTAAACACTTTCAAAATCCCTCACTTGCGTTTTTTTTATTATCCATTATTACGTATTGAATTATTCCCAATTGTATATTTTCTCTTTATTTTATAGCTTTTCTTTTGGTTGTGCTTCTTCCAGTAGCGTAGTATATGTTTATGTTAGAGTTTCTATCCAATAATGTTTTAGCCTTCATGTGTTGCCTTCATGTGTTCAAAGAAATCTGCTTTCTGGTCTTTAGAATCAACACACAAACTCCTGTTGCTTTAAATACATGACAATAAACTCAGAACTTATGAAAAACCTGGGGTGGATGTATTTCTGAAATGTTTTAGGTTAATATTAATGCTTCTGCTAGAGATGATGCATGTGAGCAGTGCAGCTACTAATGGCATTCATTCCCGCTGCATGAGATACCTGTCTGTGATGTGTGAAGACTCTGCATTTCTGTATAATATTGATGGTTTCTATAGCCACGGCATCATAATGATGATATTAGGAGATTGATTCAGATAGGCACTACTGAAGGCCTAGGTGTGAAATGCGTGGTGCGCCACTGCTATATAGTTAACACAAAGTTTTAAAGAAATGCTTTAACATTTTTCAATGACCTTTTGCAGAGTTATGTGATGAACATAGATAAAAGTTATCTTAGTAATCTTTCTGTTTTCAATTAAGATACAATGAAAGTTGAAGGGCATGAAAATATTTTGTAGATATATCTGAACGAATTCTTCACTCAAATGCATTTGTTAGTATAAAATGAGCTCCAAATCCATATAAGGTGTCAAGAATTCAGAAATGCGACTCATTTTTAAGTGTCCATAAAGGTCATCATTTATCAGCATAGTCCACATAGTTTAGAGTTAACACAAATGCACTTCAGAAAGTTAATAAAAATGTTGAATGTGTAAACAGTTTTTCTTCATGATACAAGGAAATTGATGTGTAATAATCGCTACACTAAATACACAGACCTAGAAATCTGATCATTTAAAATATATAAAAATTCTGAAGTGTTCCATTAATAAGCAGTATCTAGGCAGTAAAAGGGCTGTCTATAAGCAGCGCTGAACTGCAATGCGAGCCTTTCTCAGCTGGTAAGGTTTATATCCGACTGTAATGGCAGCTCCAGATAGTCTAGACACATGTACACATTATTTATCACATGGAGACAGGGAAGCTTAAAACATAAGATATAAATGCTCCTATTCTGTTGCACTCCAGTTGTACAGTAATGAGAGATTGTGTATTTTAGGCTGTAAGCTGGGAAACACTTTGGAGCAGTGTGTGAAGCATGTAAGTGAGAAGTAGGGGATGTCCTCCATGTCCTGCTCTCTCCAGATCCAGATATTGGTGTGTCTCTGTCTTTTGCACATTCAGCACTTTATTTTGCTAAGTGTAGTAACACTACACATATAACTGTGTCTCCATGTAGTAAGGCATGGCTCCTAGAGACATATTTAAGAAAAAGACTCAGTTATCAGATCCTGTAACAAATGACAAATACTGGAATTAGATTTCTAAAAGATCCATCTCAGATATTGCAAATGAAAATCTTTACATAAAGACACTTGACTGAGTTTTTCTTTTCTAAAATAACTTTATCCTATGTATAATTTATTATATTTTCAGAGTACAGCATTTTGTGTGAAAGAGTTTAATCATGAATTGTTTCGGTAAATATTCAGCTTATTAAAAAGAAAAAACACCTTTTTCAGTGCTTTTATTATCAGGCTTATGTAGCCTATTATGCCCCTGTAAATTTGCTTATTGTTAGAGAAATTGTCAGGCCACAACAAATCGATAACCACATTCCCAAATATGGCTGCCACTGACTACAATCCCCACACAATCTCCAGCACTCTCAGCCACCAGGCTACTGAATGAACACTCTTGTATTTAGTAACCACTATAATAATCCATTACTATAAAGAGGCTCTGTTTCATTTACAAAAATTAAACAGTTTTTGTTTTTGTAAAAATTAATTGTGCCAAATTCACAATTTTAGCCTATCGGGTTTTTTGTTATTTGATTCCTTGACCCTATTTTGTCTTTTCACAAAGAGTTTTGCTTTCAATTTTGGAATATTCTGCCATGGGCTGTTTTAGCAGCACTTGCATCATCTCTATCGCACATACACGACAAGATATTATAAATATTATTACATGATATTATATAATTTGCACATTATTAGAATCCAGTGATTTTTCAGTTATGTGTATAGATTTTTTTCTGCCTAAGCTGCTGTTATAGTTGATGCATCTTTGTGGGGTTGACAATAACCAAAACGTACAACTGAGACTCTACAATATTCTAAGATTCATATGTGTTTTTTGAGCATCCCATTCCACATTTATTCCCTGTAGCTGTTATAATAACCTCCACTCTGCTGGGAAGATATTTCACTAGATGTTGGAGTGTACTTGTGGAGATTTGTGCTCATACAGCCACAAGGGTGTTAGTGAAGTCTGCGGTGCAGATCTATCTATCTATCTATCTATCTATCTATCTATCTATCTATCTATCTATCTATCTATCTATCTATCTATCTATCT
>JAAIIK010000101.1:5526476-5536497 GCA_014706435.1 Silurus glanis | reverse complement strand
GTGTGGTTGGGGGTAGGTTGGTGTGCCAGTGGGGGGATTAGGGGGAGTTTCTGGCAGTGCCTTTGATCAGCAAAGCATAAACAAGAAGGGCTTGAAAATGGGTGGTGTGGAGGGGAGGTAAAGTGCTGAGTCAGACACTCTTTCTGACGTACTTTATTTCTGTTTTTCTTCTACGTTCACTTTCTCTTTCTGCCTCACTCTTTGTCTCTCCATTTCATTACGGGACATAAGAAAGCTAATGGTTTACTTTTAAGGTACAACGTTGCTTTGTGCCTCTTGACTTGACTTGAAGTGACAGCAACGATCGATCAAGGTAGCACAATAAACACGTAAATAAATGAACAAATACTGAACAATTGAATGCGTTGGTGCTTCTCAAAATCGGGTCTGATTGGTTACAGGTTACACAGAGATGGGAACAGATGGAAACAGGCTGCACACTATGAATCCTTGATTCCAGACATTTTTTTCAATTCTAAGAATCAATCTTGTATTATATTCTTTTTTTAATGAGGGTCATGTTGACCAGTTATACGCTAGCAATGTGATGCTATCCTTGTGTGAGTGGAGCCAGCACTTGAGTCACAGGTTTATCTGGTCCCTGCTCCTTAAAGCTTAATTTAATTTGAATATTCACTGCCAAATTAGCAATCTGACAATTTGGCGAGATAATGATAGTTAAATTAATTATTGCTTCTTTTTTTTTTTTTATTTTTTTTTCTTTCTTTTTTTTTTTTTTTTTGCTTATGCTGAAGTAAAATGTGTTTGGTAGAAGTCAAGTAGCAAACAGTACCAGCACAATTTGACATGACTCTTTAAAGACAACTCTGATTCTTGATTGGCTCCCGATCCTAATGCACAGATAAAGCATATTCCAGAGTTTGGATTACTTAATCTAAGCCAAAACATTACCACTAGCTAACTAACTTTGCTGACGCTACAATGCAGCCCAAATCTGTCATAAAACCTCATGGCTAATCCAACCGAGTGAACAGAAACAAGAGGTCAGAAAACATCTTTTTCAACAGTGAGGTGAATGGTGCTTGTTGTAAGAAATCTGGAAACACCACAACTAAAAGCAGGAATATGAAGTTTTACTGTCATTATATAAAAGATCCCATCAAGATCTACAGAGAAGTGATAAGCTTAGCACTAACTTGTGGTTTCACAGGAAAAAATTTGAATAACTGAAATCTCTGCATAACGTCACTATTTTTCAATGTCAAAGCTTCTCAATTGGGGCCCAAGAGCCGAGTACTGGAAGCGGGGGATTGCTGTGAATAGTGTTGGGCTTTTCGGGGTTGTAGCTCTGTCTGAGCCTTTGTCTGTCAGGTAAAAGCTTTGGAAACGTGGCGCCAGATCGTTCAATGGGCTGACACTTCAGTGTGGCGAAGCAAGCAGTGAGAGAAAGAACTGGCTGGGAAGAGCCCTAGGCGTGACCCTGCCTGAATGAGACAGGCCCGGCCTGCCAGGGAGCCCTTTTCCTCGATTAGCCCTCCATCTTAATCGAGCAGCAAGTCGCAACAAAGCAATAATTAGAAATGCCTCCCTGCCACACAGGCAGAGCAAAGCTTTCTCTGTAGAGAAAAGGTCTCACATAAGAAAAAGAAAGAAAAAACCCCCAAAAGCTTTTGTTATTTTGTCCTAAATGTTTTTGAAAAAGGTCAGAATAAATATCAAGTTGAAAAGTCCTCATTTCACCACTCGTGATTAACATGTTGCTTAACCTTTAAGTGTGGCAAACTGCAAGGCACCACGCAAACCCGGCAGGACCGAAAGTCACAAACCCTCTCCTGCTCTATACTGGCTTTGTTTAGGCATTAGATAAACACAAGTGTGTGCGTGTGTGTCAGCACCGGGAGTGTGTTTCAGGGATGGTTTTTCCTTGAAAGGCGCTAGGGTTCTTTGTGTTACACTCCAACGATCCTCCAGTCTGCTGCTCATGAGCAGATCACATGTAATCTGGGCTAAAGTTGACTCTGCTCTGCTGCTCACTCCTCCTCCTCCTCTCTTCCTCTCACTGCTGCCCTACCAGACTGCAAAATCTGGGTTGTGAAATGAGCTCCCAAAACACGACTATTTTTAGTCTCGGCAGACAAATGGACTCGAGTCGCCAGCACACTGTCAACCGAGTTCAACTTGCTTTAGCTTGCACAGGAGGAAGGCAATAAATGTAATTTTGATCTCAACCTCTCAAGCCTCAAATCGTGCTCTGAGTATGCTACAGCAGTATGTAGAAAAGTTTTTAAAATAATTTCCTTTTCTTGTTGTTTCCTCACAGTTAAATTGAATGATTAAAGCCATTAAACCCACCCAACAACAAAAGTTATGCTTCCATCCAGATTTGTGACATCATTTCCAAGAAAATGTGAAGTGTTTTTCCATCAACTACCGTTTTAAAGAGAAATAACATGATGTCATCATCAAGCCACCGGCCAAACAAATAGTCATTGAGAGACTGGACCAGACACTTGCTCTTTTTTTTCCCTCCTTAAAGAAATCTGTTTTCATTGCTCCTCATGACCTCTTTAAGCAGTAAAACAGCAGTGGTTCTCTAGCACTCCTAGGTTTTGCAAACTTCTGGTCAGTAATGCTAAAAACTTACTTTTTGTGCTATTTTCAAGTATCTTTTCAGGTTTGGTAAAAAAAAAATTTTAAATTACTGTGTATAAAAAAAATGCAATTGAATTGTACATTATATAGACAAAACTATTGGGTCAACTAACCTTTTTCAGGATTTGCCATTTTCCATAAACTGATACTACAAAAGGCACAAAATTGTGTAGAATGTCTTTGGATGCAGTAGCATGAAAATTCCCTTTCACTTGAACTAGGAGAACCAAACCTGTTCCAGCATCACGATGCCCCTGTGCACAAAACCAGCTTTATGAAGATATGGTTTACATTGGTTAGAGTGGAAGATCTTGAGTGGCCTTCTATAGAGTTCTGACCTCAACCCTATTAAACACCTTTGGGGTGAATTGGAACACTGACTGCACCCCAGGCCTCCACCTCACCTACATCAGTACCTGACTTTACTAACACCCGTGTCACTGGATGAGCACAAATCTCCACATGCATGCTCCAAAATCTATTGGAACACCTTTCCAGAAGTGTGGAGGTTATCGGTAATGAGATGTTCAAAATGCACTTGTGAATCTTATTGTCAGTTGTCTATAAACTGTTGTCCATACAGTGAAGTTACTTCAAAAGTTAAGTATTTGAATGTATTTGAATATTGAGGCTTTAGAAGAAGTTACAACTTCCTGAAGGAAAATTTCAAGGCTGCATTTCTTTTTTTCTTTATCTAATGTCTTAGTCTTATTCCACAGTAATTTTTTTTATTTGTCAAATCCACACGAACCAACATTTTTTAATTGTTAAAGCAGGATACATTTTATTCCACTATTTGCTGTTCATACTCACTACATACAACTTATATTTATATACTAGACTCTCCTCTTTTTCCTGTTTGAATTTTTGTTAAAAATAAGAAAAAAAAAAGTGACTTACTGAGAAAACAGAAAGCTCAAGATGCATGTAGAGGTAGGCTGTTACGACTGTCACAATGTGCTAACACTGAAGACCATCTTCTTACAGAAAGACAATCTCTCACACTGTATCATATAATGATATAATTTTTCTTTGTTATATACTAGCATGTCAATTATCGTGTTGATTGTCCCATGTTGCTTCGTTTTTTGCTATAGAAAGGATAATGTTAGCCTGCACTGAGAACACCACCTCGACCAATTAGATTTGAGAATTCTGCATCATTTGGCTTTGCTGATCATAGCGCATAACTGTGTTTTAGTGGCTTTTTTAAATTGTCATTTTCTTCTCTCCCTGCAGCCACCTTGACCAGTCTACAACCTGGCAGGACCCTCGTAAGGCCATTCTCCAGATGAACCAGACAAACTCAGCCAGCCCCGTCCCTGTGCAGCAGCAAAACCTCCTGAACCCAGCCACAGGTCTGCACACAACTTCTTCACGCTCGCAGACCACATTCATGCATAGAAGCCTGTAGTGCACCTGAGTGAAAGCAGCGCGCACAGACACTCACGCACACAAACACGCGTGTAAACGGAAGCTTGACGTGCAGAGTAGTAGGAGTGGGTCTGTAGCACATGCTGAGCCGATGTTTATCTGAAAGCCTGGAGTAGATCTGGGAGTCGTAAAAACATGTCCAGTCCTGCCCCACGTCAGCACGCTGCTCAGTTCTCTACATCTCCTACCGCTCACAAGCCCTTTGTAGTCTCCACCCTGTGTTTTTGGAAACGTTCAGAGGTCACGTAATCATTCGGAATGCCTCAGCCCTTTAATTTGGACTTGTGTGTGTGTGTAGTGGAGCTTGGCAATATGATATGCTGGTAATGTGATAAAAACCTACTCTTAACACATTTTTATAATACTATTATATCACAATACATTACATAGTATACATTCTGATATTTATGATGGGTGACAAACAAACATTCGGGGTTTTTTTATATTATATATATTTTTTGCAAGCATGCCCATTCCTATACCTATTAATGAAGCTGTGTAAGATTCTTCAGCAGCTTATCTTCTTTCATCACTTTTTTTTTTTTTTTTTTTTTTTTTTTTTTTTTTTTTTTTTTTTTTTAAACTCTGTGTTTGCCATAGTTTCCCAATCACGATCCTTAATCCTGTTATCTCTGCTCTTATACTCTTTCGGATATTTTTAATTAAATTGTTCATGCACAAATGGCATCAGTTAAGACTAAGTTTGGTATGTAATGATTTAGTCTTGAATGTAAGCTTCCTTCAAATGGCTTCAGCCTCAGACATCGAACATGTCTTGACTAATCACCACAGTTTTGGCAAATATCGAATTTGGCCCGAATGGGGATGCAAAAGTAAAATGTTTCACACCATGTTTGTGATATCAATGCAGTGTTGGTATTGATGCATCTCTACTGCGAACACAGCTACTATTCAAAAACATACATTGACATAATAGGGAAATGGTCACAATCCATAGTGCTTGGTGGTCGATCTCTAACCCAGCTGTTCTCTCTCAGGTCCTCTTCCTGAAGGCTGGGAGCAGGCCATCACAGCAGAGGGAGAGATCTACTACATCAACCACAAGAATAAAACCACGTCCTGGCTGGACCCAAGGCTCGACCCACGCTATGGTGAGCTCTATAATCGCTTTATGCCTTTGCCAATATATTTAAAATGGCAGATAGTACACACCGCTATCGCAATTTAAAATGTTATGCTAAGTACAGTCCAGCCTTTATTTTATATCATCTTCACCAGAAAGTCTGCTTTTCACTTTACTTTATTTCTCGTCACTAAAGGTTGCCTACCAATATTCTTATTTACTTTAGGAAATGTAAATTAATTACAATTAAATAAAATTTATTATAATATTTTTTATATTCCCTGCCCAAGAGGAACAAGCTCTCTTTATATTCCCTGCCCAAGAGGAACAAGCTCTCTGTGGTACTCCATATTCTCTATAACAGGTGAAGAAGAAAAAAATTGTTGACCACCAACAATTCGAACAAGAACAAGGTGCATCAATCATGCTGCCAGTAAATTTGATTAAAATCCTTTTTTTTCCCCCATTCGAATTCGGTTGACATGAACGGGTTTCAGGGACGTGACGCTCAGAAGAAACACTAAACCTGATGGTTGCTTTGAACCGCCATCCAAAATCACAGACTGTAAATTTAATCGCAATAATAAACATTCAAATAATTATTCTTTTGCTGCAGTTTGAAAAATTCACACAGCGAGTTTGATTTGATCTCAATGCTGCCCCAGTTGAAAACCAAACACTGCTCTACTGGAATAGTGAAAGATTTTCTTTTTGTTTTAGTGCACAATCCACCAGTTTCGACTGACAACACAGAATGACTGTTGTGTTTTCAAAGTTAATGGATGGCCTTTAGTAGGCTGAAGACTCATGGAGATTCTATCTGTTTTGTGTGTGTGTGAGTGAGAGAAAGACAGTTTTCTGAAAATATTCCTGCTTCCCGTGACTCATATTGAGGTTGGCCGAAACCGCTCCTAAATCAGGACTCGGCCATGTCTGTGTATGTGTGCGTTCTCTTACTAATTACTCCACACAGTTTATTGCTTATACATTCTGTACACAGAAATCTTATTCTTTCCTCTTACAAAAGATGAATATTAGATTCCCTTCATGTTAATTAAACCAGACCAGATGCCTTTTAGTTTAAATACGTAAACTTTTGGTATATTGGGCAGCATTGGTGGTCTAAAAAAAAAATATCCTTTTCCCCCCTCCCCATCTTTGCCCTCTCACTTTCTCTTGCTCTCACTTCCTCCGTCTCTCTCTCTCTCTCTCTCTCTCTCTCTCTCTCTCTCTCTCTCTCTCTCTCTCTCTCTCTCTCTCTCTCTCTCTCTCTCTATAATCCTCTCCATCCGCATGGCTCACAAAGAGATGAAGGCTTTTGCTTATGTCACTTTGAGTTACTCACGCTTGGAAGTACTTTCCCTTCATCCTAAAAACATTCCCTTATTTCCCCTTATCCCCCCCTTCTCTCACTCCCTCTCGTTTAAGTACACGTGAGCCCGTTTTTCTGCTTAAAAAAGTCTGTGTTGACGTTTTCATAGAGGTGGTTTCATGGGAAAAGTGGAAAACGGTGTGCGCCACTGCCACGTCTTCCAAGACGCCGAAACGCCACTCTGAAACGTTCAGCTCTTTGAAGATTTATAAGTCCTGAATGTACATGTCTGGCGGGCCCCAGAAGTGTTTGTAATGTGAGGGGAAAGAGTAGTGCAAAATTGGGAAAGCTGGAGAGCAAAAAAGGGTGGGGGGTCAGTTCTTTACCGCAAAGAACTGGATAACATTTTCTTAGATGAAGCAGCACAAGTAGTGCTCGTTTTCCTGCTAAATTTACCAGATTAGCCTGTAGGACTATCAACAGATATCAGCACCTTTTATACACCTTTTAGTGTATTTGTTTAGACTTTGTTATTCTTTACACTTAATATGGAAGTCATTAGCGAAGTTATTCCCCCGTCATTGGGGAAAATGTTATCCAACACAACGGTCAAAAATGTTTTCAAATGTGGCTAATTAATGTTATTAAAAATATCAATAGTAAGCTCCAAAACTTATCTTTTGCAGATATTAAATGTATTGGGCATGTTTGCTTTAGTGGTTGTATAAATAGTTAAATTTGAAAGAAACTGGTGAATTACCTCAAAATTGGATCTAGATATGTTGAGTGACCACTGCTGTTAGCTAGTTAGCTAATATTTGGCTTGAAACAAAATATGTTCCTATTCAAGTGAAAAACCAAAACAAATGATAAACTGCAAACTTTTTTTTTTTTTTTTTTACGTTCTAATTTTCTTAAATTGGGCATATGAGGCAAAGAAATGTTAAGGTGTTTTCTGAGGTGTTGAGTTCTAAATGCATTTCTGTGAGGGAATATAATCTGATCTTGTTGTTGTTTTTTTGTTTTTTTTTTAACAACTTGCTTCTGTGAACCTGTAACAATGGCTGACTATGTTTCTAGGACATTCTGAGGTAAATCTTCAGCAATACATAGTGTTTGTTTGTACATTGATAAATGGTAGTAATTATTATTATTTCTTCCTGAATTATATTTCCTGTAACTGGGTTGGAGATGTAGATTTTGTCCCGGTTATGTCTGAAGATTGTATTACATTGCTGGCAGAAAATGGTTAGAACTAGTTAGTGAGTAGGAACTGAACAGAACGAAAAAATCTGAGGTGAAATTACTCAAAAAAGAGTATTTGTTCGAGAATTCATAGTAGGAGGATCAACTGCCTCATCCCCTTCTAGTGATATTTGTTTTCTCTTTCCTTGTGTGTTTTTTCTTGTTTCTCTCTTTTTCTTCCCTCTTTCTGCCTCTTGGCCTTCTCTCACTCTTTCTGTTTCTCCCCCCCAATGAGGCCCAGAGTGGGCAGGACGCTTTTCTGCTGCACATGCAGACGGACTTGAGTCGGAGCCAGATCTCTTTATACTGCAGCGCTGCACCTAATCTCTTCCAGGCCTTTTCACTCAGAGAGCAAGGGAGGGAGGAAGGGAAGAGTACAAAGGGGGGCTGACTGAGGCAGGCTCATAGAGAGGGGGAAGGGAACGAGAGAGAAAGGAACAGAAGAAAAGTTAGAAGGCTGACATGCGTCTACAGGAATGACTGGGAGCAGTGGAGGAGGAGCTTCACAAATTGGCCTGGACTTAGTGTTCCCAAATGGAGCCTGCATGTTTTTTCACACTTCGTCTGCAAAGAGCACAAACCGAGAGGAGCCACAGATAAAGCCACAAGCACAAGCAGACACGCACGCAAAGTTGTTCCGCCATGTTTTTTTTGTTGTTGTTGTTTGTTTCCCCCAGTGCCGCTAAAAGGCTATCGGGTTATCTGCTGTTATTTTTTCCGCCTGCACTTCAGTGCAGGAGTTGGCACCTTGTCGCCTGGTGCTGAGTGATGTCACTCTCTTATGGAGCTCTCATCTTTTCCAGAGCTGTGCTATGAGCTAATCCTGACTCACACACAGGCTGCACGCTTGCCACAGGCCAACAATTCAGATGCACATGTGTGAATGGTTAACGTTTGTGACTTCAGCGTGATGCATTCACTAAATGCACGCAAAAAGATCTGAAACATGAGTCATCTTTTTAGTCCAGATTGTACTATGTTTATAGAGCATATAGCAGCCATCTTGATCTTGTTTTCTCGAGAGAGAGAGAGAGAGAGAGAGAGAGAGGGAGAGAGAGCGCAGAGTTCTAGTGAGACAGAACTCTTCTCTTTCCTTCACTCTTTTTACCATCAAATATTTTATCAGCCTGGACGCTTTAAAGAACAAACATGTTAACTGGACAGCAGGCAAATATATGCAGAGGCTTCAAAGAGGCCGTGCCCTGTTGTGCTCCTCTAGAACGTATTCGATAGTTTGGTGGCTTGCTCAGGGTCTTGCCTGCATGTCTATGATCCTGATGGTGTTGGTAAAGGATGGAGGTTTGATAAGAGGCTGCTGCAACGTGTTCCACACGAGCGTGAAAAAGACAAAAGGGAAGATAGCATTAGCGCTTATCTCTCAGTCTCTTTCTTACTTTTATCTCTGATTTATGGAGTCTTTCTGACGCTGTCTGGATCAGTGTTTTTTTTTTTTTTATCCTGGTTTTTATTTATTTATTTATTTATTTATTTATTTATTCTTATAGAAATAATTCCACATCATAACACTAACCACAAATACTACGATCCCATATTTCCTATATATCCGTGGTTCATTCGTTTAGCTTTTGTTTGCTTAACAGTTGTCATTTGAAAAACTGATCAGGGTTGATTATTTTTCCCTGTATATTTATTCCATTTTATCTAAATAAAGAAAATGAGATTTCGAAATACAATCTGTACAGATACTTTAGGTTTTTTTAGATTGCTTGAGATATTTTGGCCAATTCTTTTGCTGCAGTGCAAAAAAAAAAAATTTTTTTCACAAAAAGGGCTGATATTTAGGAAGCGGTATGTCAGTTTTATAAATGTATTAAACCGCTTTTAAGGTATAAACCTGTTATGCTTTACTATGTGGTAAGATATTAATTAGTAGTCATTAATTCTGATTAAAATAATCAAAATAATAATCAATAGTCCTGAATCTTCAGCCAGACTTTAGCATTGTGCAGATCTGAGTCTATTTTGTCTACAATTTCAACTTTTAAAAAAAAAACCCACAATGTGCCCATTCCGGGGGACAAGAAGCAACAGGTTCGAGAGTAACAGCTCATTAGCTGTGTTTCCTCCTACTTTGGGAATAACTTACTCTGTAGTGCTAGTGCACACGGTTTTGCTTCAATAGACCCATATCTATGTGAGATAAGGGTATGAAAGGACACACACACAATTTATCACCCCTGCAAGCACACCCACGCTCTGTGCTATACCACTCAGAACATTCCCACACAGCAGTACAGCCTCTGGCAAGGTGGGGGAGGGTTAGAGGTGTGTGTGTGTGTGTGTGTGTGTGTGTGTGTGTGTGTGTGTGTGTG
>JAAIIK010000101.1:5500925-5513102 GCA_014706435.1 Silurus glanis | reverse complement strand
CTATCTATCTATCTATCTATCTATCTATCTATCTATCTATCTATCTAGAGAGAGAGAGAGCGCGAGAGAGAGAGAGAGAGAGAGAGAGACTGGACTCATTCACCTGAGTATGTTTAAAGAAACTTTGTTTTAACATTTGTATTATTATTATTATTTAGAAACTGTGTGTTTTCAGAATGTGTTGAAATGAACTCTATTTAATTAACTGATTACAGACTAATGAGGCGAAATGTGGGTGTGGAACACAGTGCTGATCTGCCCCCTACCGGCTAGTGAGATTTTGCAGTTTAGTAAAGGTAAATACACAGCGGGGAAAACTCTCATACGGTTATTATAAAGCTTAATTTCTAACTTACTAAAATATTAATTTGACACACTTTTTAAGTAACTGTATTAAAACTTCTAGAAGACTGCTTACCTACAGTTCTAATGACTACGAACAATAACGATAAATTAGATTAAAATATTATTGTACGAATTACGAATTACTATTAAACCGCTTTCAAGGCAAAATGTCTAAAAAAAAATTAAATAACACACAGTTATTAATTTTATTCCGAGACACTGCAAAAATAAGTTATTAGTAATATTCGTCGCGTCTCGTCCATCTATCTATCGATTTTCTTTTTAATGAGTAGTTCAATTCATTTATTTATAGAATCAACATTTATTTCCAATGATCTAGTTTCAGTTTTAGGTTTTGTTTAACAGACTATTGCCTATTTTACCACAATGGGAAATAGTAAAATAGAGAAGGGATACTGTAGGGTCAGTTTAACACAAGTGCACTTTTTTTTTCCAAGTTTGCCCATAAAGTCAGGAGTTATAGATGTCTACCAGCTTGATGAGTTTCCAGTTTCTGGTAACAACAGAAGCACCAAAAGTTCAACAACTTCAAATATATATAGGTATTTAGTCTTTCACACAACCCATACAGGACGAGAACAAGACTATCCCCATCTAAAAGACTATCAACGTTAACAAAAACAAAATACAACCCTATACAATAGTTGGAACCTTTTGAGTTATTTCAGTAGCAGACACATCTGGGTGACATCAGTTTCACCTAGATTGTAAAAAAAAAAAAAAAAAAAAAAACTAATTGTTATCCATTGAGGATAGAAAAAAAGAACATTTTTGAGTATACTCTAGACACTGTTGTGTAAAAATCACAGGTTTTTCTGCACTCTGATATTCAATATGAACATTAAAACTCATGACCTGCATCTGCAGAATATTATGCATCGTGCTGCTGCAACATAATTGGCTTTATAGATAACTGCATAAATGATCAGATATACAGGTCTTACAATTAAAGTGGATGGTGAGTACATATAGGACCTACAGTGATGCAACTGGATGGTTCAGCTGCTCTTTAAAAGTCTACACCATCAATCTGCATGGGGAGCAAAATGCAATATAAAAAGTAAAATAAATTACAAATGCATTCATTAAACATGCTATCATTAAGGGCTATAATCGAGAAAGACTTTCCGAAATTTATACGAACCCAAAAGGAGTGTATTTGGCACAGAAACTCTGTCATACATCCAAATCGTTGTTTTGTTTTGTTTTGTTGCCCATGCTTAGCATGAGAATTCAACCCAAAGTGTAAATATCTCAGACTGCATGAAATAGCATGAAACCCCCATTAAATCATCCTGTTCTGATAATGTCAGTCACTCTACCTCCTTATTTTCCACCTTCACAGATAGAAGAAAACAATAATGCAAAATATAAGGTAGACTGGGTGGCCCAAATACAATTCACTTGTGGGCCGTTTTTCACAGAAAATGCTGAGCCATCGAGACCACTTGGAATGATAAAGCGGATCAAAACCATCTGGTGCAGGAAAATTCCAGTTACAGCTTTTATGTTAATGCACTGTTTTTTTTATTTATTCTAGCAGAAGCTATGATAACATACAAAACATTTACACATCAGAAAGAGATTTACAGAATAAATACAATTTCACACCAATGGAGCTGAGTAAACTTCATATGACAGGCCAGGGCCTCCAGCACCATTTCATAATTTATCTGCTTCACTCTACAAATGTAACTATTTGTTAGTTCAGGATATTGTTTATTGACTGTGTGAACACAAACAAAAGCAAATTGTGCTGGATTAAATGAAAAGCAGGGTGTGAGCTGAGAATTGCTGTCATACAATAAGTACACTTTAATATTTCATCACAGACTTAAGCATATTATAAACGACAGATCTTCAACGGGTGCAAGCATCAGAAACGATTTCCTGTTTGTGTGTGTTTGCATTGTGTCTATGTTAGTAAACTACTTATTGTTTAGTAGACGATGACCGTGTTTGAAATCACACTAAATCTGCAGCACTGCAATATCATATGACGGACCAAAAGGTCAATGGTTCTCTAATCCAGTCCCAGGCATTAGGGTGGCTGATTTGATAAACTTAAATAAAATAATGTCAAGATGAATGTGTGTGTATTCAGTGCCAGCCAATAGACTGTGTTTTGTATACAGATGCTCCCCACCTAACAAACAAGTTGTAGCATGAACTTGTTCGTAAGTTGTTAGTGTTCATTATTGACTACGCATATCTCCAAATGATGTAAGAGCTATAAATACTATCAAATAAACTAAATATACTAAAACATATCGAAATACTGTTTACAATATTTAGTATTAAGTAATAAATAATAATAATAAAAAAATGCACTTAAAATTATTCGCCCTAGTCCAGTGCGCATCATGTAGACTTGTTACGGTCGACGACTAGCTACAGCGGCTCTCCTCCGTTTTGAATTTTTCCGACTCCGAACAAATTTCACTTTGAGGACAGGTTTGTTCATATCTGCGAAAGTTCGTAAAGTGGGGAGCGTCTGCATATGGGGTGTATTCCTACACCACAAGTGTTCTTAGTTCAGACTCCGGATTCATCATGACCTTGACCAATTTAAAGCAGTTACTGAAAATTAATGAATGAACAATAATTAAGATGCACTGAATGCCCATTTAGACTTGAAGGAAAAGGAATGTAGGATTGCATGTTATAATTTGAAAAGAAAAGGATAAAGTGCACTAAAACCTTTTCAAATAAATGATCAAAGTAACCATGATTATTATTTTAGCCATCAGGTCATAGTAGTATATAATAATTATTCAGATTGTAGATTTTCACATTTTCTGAGGTCTGCTAACACAGTGAACAAATTAATCAGTAAAGCTTTCAATAATATGTTAAACATCTACATAAACCCCAAAAAATTTGTTACTTTCTGATTCAATGACATCTGTTTTAGAGTAACATGCAGTTTAGGATTATAACAATCCTGTTTATACAATACACATTACAATTTTTGCACAATAACATGTGGCCCACACAAACCTGGAGAACATAAACCTCAGACATTTTATCTGTTTTTACCTATTTTAATCCAATTATTAGCTAATTACCAAGCCTTTTATTGCAGGGTCACAACAGTTCATTTATTGTCTCGGACTGGAATTGAAAACCACTGCAAAGAAATTAATTTCCATATCCATGGTAATATTAAATCCGTTTCATGCATGAGATTAATTTAAGACGCTGAAGATATGTGGGCACGTTGTACACCAATTGATGGGTTTCAATAAAATCGAATGATAAATAGTTTATTTTTTACATAATAATCTAATCGGTTTAACTGCTCGGATATCACAGAATGCATTGGAACAATAAAGACATTGAAATGGTAGTGCACTGTTAATTTGTAAGTGAGAAAAAAAATAAGAATAAGGCTATTAGTTTCCAAAAAACATTTATACATATTATACATTTCAGTGAAAACAAAACAGTTCAACGTTCCACATAACTGCTATGCCGTCTCCTACACAATTCGCCATTTACTCAAAGCATCTATGAAGACATGGCGAAAACACAATGAAATGTGAAAATGAACAAATTAGCAAAAAAGGTTTTGTGAAATCTGTGTATTCTGTCTTAGTTTATATGCCAGACAGCTTATTTGGCATTACTACTTTACTCCTGTCCTTACTCCTGCATTATGAGCTAAGCAATGGCAGTGGCCATAGAGATGATTGTAAAAATGCTATTAATTAATCGTGAGGCGATGCTGTCCACTAACAGTGATGTGTAAAGGCCACCTTTTACATCTTTTCAGGACATACATGAAACTAAAACATGCTTAGCTAGAACAGGAAAAACCCTTGTAATCTAGGGCTATGACTGTAGACTGAATAGAGTTCTGCTTTGTCCTTCCAGGTAGACCTTTTTTTCCCCACCAGATTTGATACCTTGCGAGAACATGCCACGGAGACCCTATATCTCATCCAGACCGTAGTCCTCCTCTGGAAAATCTCCCACAGTCACAGACAGAGGCTTCACAAACGCACCGTAATTTGGTTCACACTCAAAGTACCGCTTGCCATTCACACTGAAACAAGATGCAGCCATAACAATTGTCATTATCTCCAGAAGAACAATAACATTTTTTTTCAATCTAGAATAAAATCTTTTCCAGTTGAAATATCTGGGTTTAACTAAAGCATGTAAAGCTGAACTGGATAAACGATTGTAGAACCTTTACTGCCCACCATCAAAATCAATGTTCCTCTTGGTAATCACGAATCTAATTTTCTCCAAGTTATTTTGTAAATGAAATGATGGTGGACAATACAAGGTTATAGCTATTCATGTAGTTTGTGTTCATTCCAGAGCGGAAATAAACAAAAATCAAAACCAATATACGATCCCTGTCTGTAGCAGGAAAAAACTTTATGCTGATACTGACCTGCCATCATTTTTGCCGAGTGGCTCGTCATATTTCACACCCACCCAGTACCCTGGTTTGAAATCTGCCGTACCTAAAAAACACAGAAATATAAAGTGCAAAGTGTAAAAGCATGGCCTATACAAATCTCTTTGGTGTTTACCACTAAAAACAAAATGCTACTTCAAATACAAGCTTGTAGAAAGTACATTCTACATGGTTTCTATTTTGAACACCCTACACTATATGAACAAAAGTTTGTGGACACCTGACCATAAAAGTTGTGTGCTTTTTGAGTAACCCATTCCACATTTAGTCTCTATTTGCTGTTATAATAACCTTTATTCTTCTCCTAGATGTTTGGAATGTGCTTGTGGAGATTTGTGCTCATTCAGGCACAATGGTGTTTAGAAAGTCAGATGAAGAATTAGGGAAAAAAAAGGTTTTCAAAAAAGGACAAAAGATCTTCCACTCCGAATCCATCTTCATGGAGCTGGCTTTGTGCACAGGAGCATCGTTATGCTGGAACAGGTTTGGGTCTCCTAGTTCAAGTAAAGGGAATATTTACCAGATTTTTCGGACTATAAGCCGCTATTTTTTTCCCACGTTTTGAACCCCGCGGCTTAAACAAAGAAGCGGCTTATTTATGAATTTTTCCTGGGTTTTTCCCGGTTTCACAAACTTCAAGCCAAAAAACTGAACCCCATAACATTAGACCAATTAAATTTCCAAATGGAAACAAAAAAAAAAAAAAAAAAAAAAAAAAAAAAAAAAAAAAAAAAAAAAAACGCACCTCACCTGTGTTCTGAGCTGCACGGATTCGGGATAAAAATTTTTTTTTTTTTTTAAACGCACGACGATGCCAAAAGATAAACTCCCGAGAGAAATAGTTGTGAAAGGAAGGAGGAAGACAGTGAACAATGACTTTCTTGGTAGGCTACTAGGGCTGTGCAATTAATCACAATCGCAAAAAAAATCGCAATTTAAGTACATGCGATTTCTAAACCGCATAAGGCTGCGATTTTATCTATTAATTTATTTATATTTTTATTCAGAATATGTTCTTGTGCGCATGTTTTAAAGATGTTAACCAATCAGAGCTCACTCCGCGCACGCTGAGCGGGAGAAAGATGTTAACCAATCAGTGCTCACGCAGCGCATGACGAAGCTGAGCGGAAGAACCGAATCGGCGAGCGGGAGGAAAGAACATAAAATATGGATGCAGGTCAAAATAAAAATGATTTGGTGCCAAAGAGAAATTCAACGTCAGTCGTTTGGGAGTATTTTGGATTCAGGAGAGCGGATGTGTCACAGAGCAAGGTAATTTGCAAGACTTGTGAAATAATTATTCCAACGAAACGGAGCAATACTACAAATCTGTCTTGTCGACATGCATGATCAATGCATGTCGACAAAGTCCATCGAAACAAACAAAAGCACACATCAAAGCCAGCCCAAACAGATTGAACAAGTATCCATTGTTCAAGCATTTGCAAGCGCCATGCCTTATGAGAAAGGATCAAAACGGCACAAAGAAATTACCGATTTATTACAGTTTTGTTTATCAAGCAGTTAGTACTACTGTACAGTATGTTATTTCATTGTGAAATGTGTGCACTGAAAAACAGTTTTGAAGTTTATTTATTATGACTGGAATTTAGTTTAGTTAATCTTAATTTATTTTATGTTGTCTGTTTTAAAGACAATTTTACTACAGTTTTGTTTATTAAACTATTAATACTATGTTATTTCATTGTGAAATGTTTTGTTATGCACTTCTTGTGCACTGAATACATTTAGAAAAAGCATGTTTGAAAAAGTTTGAAAAAGCAAAAACAATTGCCAAAATCTCAATATTCATTCAGAAAATCGCAATATGATTATTTTGTCCATATTGCACAGTCCTATAGGCTACTGTTTAGATACCAGCCGTTGTAACGCGCTGAGTCAGGGTCAAGGGATAGCTCGCTAACTCCAGTTGCAACAGAAATCATATAAGCACAGACAGGTTTCCAAAACTTGTGCTTTTTTATTTTTCTTAGCAACAGCGTTACGGGTTAGTCAAAGAAACTTAGAAATGAGCATCAGAAAATAATAAGGACATAATCCTCGTCTTGCACACATGAAGTAATACCGGAAAAATGCAGTGCCAGGCTATTCCCAAAATACCGCTATGCTACTAAAGGAAGCGCAACATATTTCACCCGTTTTAGCCTGTTAAAGCCTGTGTAAAGTTCATTAGTTTCAGTGTAGAAACCTGCGGCTTATTTATGTTCAAAATAAAAATATTTGTAAAATTCAGTGGGTGCGGCTTATAAATGGGTGCGCTTTATAGTCCGGAAATTACGGTAGTGCTATCATATTCAAAGGCATCCTATACTTTTATGTGCCTATACTATTATTTGTGGAAACAGATTGGAGAAGAACCAGGTCAGGTGTCTCAATACTATATTCTATATAGCGTATTCTTTTAATCTGTAATCTCTGGCGGGGAAAAAATTATACACTTACCTGCAAACATAACTGTGCCTATCTTCGTTGGCTGACCAGCCACTTGAACTTGACACCGCTTGCCAACTGTGATCAAGGCTAATGCAGCTTTCTCCTCGTTCTCTTTCTGAGAGTGTGTCTCTTCAAGCTTAGCCATGTTCTCTTCATTGAAGCGCCCTATCTTCATGTTTTTTTTGAAGTTTCGCACAGAGTCTGAGAAAAGTCAAGTGGGTTTCAAAGCTCAAAAGACTGGAACATTGAAAGTTGACCATTAAAGTGAAGAGTAACATGAGCTCACAGTGACACACATCTGGAATTAATTGAAGGACATTACTTCACTTCATGTATTAGGTGGTTTTAATGTTTGTATTTACTTTAAGGCATGCAAAAACTATATAAAGATCACTTATATTGCAATAACATTACTGATAGTAAATCTAAATACTTTGCTTTCGAGTTGCATCCTCTAAAGGCCAAAAAAAAATGTTCATATGGTCAATAGAATTAAATAAATAAGAATGATTTAATAACCATGAATTACCTGATCTCTTTTCATATAAATCTTCAGGGATCTCATATTTCTCTACCTTGGACACATCACTGAATGCTCCGGTCAGAGAGCCGCTGCGGTCAATCACCTGCATTTAGAATAGAACGATCATTCATAATCTCTCAAGTCTTTATCACTAAGTCTTAAATGAAAAAAGAAAAATGATTGTTTTAACTGTGATCATTTTTTTTATCTCAAAAAATGCCTCTCTCTCTTTATCAGTGTCCCCTGACTTACATGTATTCTGCAGTCATCATCAACAGGGTAAGAGCCTAAAAGAGCTTCATGATCATCAAGGTTCTGCAAGAACTTGTCTGAAGAGCTGAATAACTGAAGGTCCATTGAGGCTGCGGGGCAACCGATGATGAGCTCCAGCTTGCTCTGAGGAAGACAAACACAGAAGAGGAGAATGAGATACAAGCACAACACACAACTACAGCAGGTTTCACTGCTTCAAAAGGTTTAGCATTTCCTGCTTTAGATTTTACTCTGGTACATATAAATGCAACGGTATATGTAATGGGAAAAACTACAATTAAGACACTCCACCAAGTTCAGTCATCATCATAGTGAAAATAATAATGGCATGAGCAAACAGGAGTTTTCAAAACCAGTGTATGGTTGTATTTTTATTTTACATAGACAATTAAATGCATATGCAAACCTTGCTGCGGGAAAAAAAAAAAAAAAAAAGATACGACCACCATGGATTTAAACAAAAACATACAGACTGCTTACGGGTTTTCTACCGAGATGTTCTTTCTGTGTGATCAGTCATATGCTTTACCAAATGTATTTAATATTTATATTTAAAAACTGCCTTTTACACACAAAGTGTCTCTCCCAAATCTGTTGTACATACAATGCTATAATAATTTTCATAATATTCACTGCATTTATTGGACAGTCCAAGAATATTTTTTGATTTTTTCAATCAGGATTCCCCTAAACCTCACATGACCAGACATGCAAACCAGTCTCAGTGATGTTGAGCTTGGGCCCTAAAATCGCCCTAAAAGCTCCTGGCGTTAACCATCTCCTGCCTCCTGTTCTGATGATGCAAGACCGCAAAGCACCTTAAACTCGGCGATGGTGATCCCTCGGTTAAACCTCCGGCTCACATCGAAGGAACTGAGGGTGCTGGTCACACGCACAGACACTGTGGGGTTGGTGATCACCGTCACACACTCCATTTTATAAGCCTTGTGGTCTTCCTGCCCAAATATAGAAAAAAGGTGAACAAAAGTGCATTTTAATACTCATACAAGCCAATTTTTTTTTCTGACTCATCATTCGCCATAATGTAAATTGGATTATCTGGACTGAGGCTATTACAGGAGACTCCTTAGTCACTATATCAAATACAGTGGACATACAGCTGACTTTTCTCTTTTAATCTGAATCATTTCCATTGATGGCAGGAGAATGCCATTTACCTACAAGACTAGCTTTGAATGTGACTCAATCAGGGCCACATGAAAGATGTAAGTCTGCCAATTCGGTTGCTGTTACTTCCGTCTTTATATTTCAAAGAAACCTGCAATTTCATAAGGATGGACTTTTTATATCCACTGTATGACGATCAAATGATGTCCATCACTACACCCTGTGTAGGTTTAACCAACCCATGCAACACATAACCAACTTATTTAGCAACAAGGTGCTTTTATAGATACGTATACGTGCACGTATTTATTATAATCCAATTTCTATTTCGATTAAAAGTATTGTTATTGATCTTATTTTCAGCACGCAGGTCTTTATTGTTGAAGAGCACCTAAAACCTAGCCTGCTTTCTAACTAGCATCACAGACTAGCTAGCCTTCACGCCCTGTCAGGACTTACCCAACACTCCGGTCCACAACAAATATATATTTTGTTTTATAAAAGCAGACAACAATAATGTATTCGACCGTGTTACCTGTTTATTAAATGTAAGTATTTCGGCGAACTATTTAGCTAATTCTAAATCAAAAAAACCTTCCGGCACTTGCACGCCGACAAACCCGCTTCTGGAAGTTTCTGCCCTCTTGTTTCGTCACAGGCTGCATCCCAAATAGCGCGGTCACAGTCAGGCTACACAGTAACGGCTCCTGTAGTGTACAAAGTGCACTATGGTTTAAACTTCGGACCGATTTGGAATACAGCCGCTGGTTTGGGAAGGAGGAGTAACACAGTGGATATAAAGAACCCTTATTCCCAATGAAACTGCAGTTTTTTGTTGGTGTTTTGTTTGTTTTGTGTTTTTAAGACAGAAATGACACAACACAATTGACTGATGTGTTACACCTTTAATGCAATATTCTAACAAACAAGAATCCATAGAGAAAAAACAAATAATCCCAACTAATACTTGTGGAAGTACCTTTTGCCTGAATCACTTAAATAAGACTCTATTACCTTCACACATCTAAACTTTGGAATTGCATCCCAATTCCACTCTTCTATGCAAAAAATGTACGAATTCATTCCAATTGCGAGGAAATCTCCTGCGTACAGCTCTTTTCAGGTCATTCTATAGTTTATCAATAGGATTGAGGTCTGGGCTTTGGCTGGGCCATTCAAGGACATTGATTATCCATTTCTGAAGCCATGTTTTTGTTGAGTATGATGTTTACTTTGAGTCATTGTCATGCAGAGATGTGAAATTCCTCTTCATTTTTAGATTTTTGACAGAGAGAAGAAGGTTTTATGTATCTTGGTATTTAGAGCTATTATTTTCCCATCTATCTTGACATGTGCCCCTGGCCTAGCTGAAGAAAAGAAGCCCCAAAGCATAATACTACCCCCACCATGTCACCTGTCAGTATGGTGTTCCTAGGATGATGCTCTGTATTGGTTTGCGCCAAACATACAAACAGACAAAAAGATCACCCTTTGTCTCTTCAGACCATAACACATTTTGAATGAATCTTTTGGCATAATTCAGGCAGTCTTGAATATTCCTGATTCTAAGAAACGGCTTCCGTCTTGTTACTATACCCCAAAACTCAGACTTGTGCAGAGTCAGCTAGTAAAACATACTTTTGGAATGTAGTCTATGAATAAATGTTTAAATGTTTTTTTTGTTATTATTTTATTATTTACATCTATGTGATGTGATTGGTCCAGCCTTGTATGCTGCATTTATACGCATTTTATAAAAGAATAACTAAATAAATAACCATGTTAATCGCTTTGTATCCATTAACGGTGTTGGTTTTTGTGTAGCACATAATTAGAAAATACACACACAAAAAAAAAAAAAATCACAGAATCATTAAAAAAAAAAGAGAGAGAGAAAACCTTTTCTTCTCAAGATGTTCAGGTTGGATAATGGAAACATCCTGTGTGAATAGGGGTCAGTGTGTTTAGGGAACAGGGTTCAGGGCCTATTATTAGATAGATAGATAGATAGATAGATAGATAGATAGATAGATAGATAGATAGATAGATAGATAGATAGATGGATGGATGGATGGATGGATGGATGGATGGATGGATGGATGGATGGATGGATGGATGGATAGATAGATAGATAGATAGATAGACAGACAGACAGACAGACAGACAGACAGACAGGTTTTTATTCCTTTACCCACCCATTACTCTGGCTGCAATACCAACACGTGCCACATGATGTTGCTTAAGTGATATCAAATATTTTGTATTTTCTATAATCTATAACCTGACTTTTATCTTTACATTTAATGTTCTACATTTTAAAATATTTGTATTTTTTTTTCCACTTATAAAACCCTTTGTGCTGACCAAATAAAATGGTCAAATAGTAAACAGCATTAGAACCATGTATGCAAAGGTAGGTTTGAAGTTAAATGTTACATATTAATAGTTGAACCTAAATGTAATTCAAATTTTACTAAGGAAACAAGTACATAAAAAAAAAGAATTTTATCCAAAACCTCCTGAGCTTCCTGTCTGATAGGAAAAGTGCTTCCAAAGTGACCAGTGACTAAAATCACACACATTTCCTTAGATAATCTCTTTAGCACAGTCTGTGCATTTCAGAGCAACTGGTGTGCCTAGGAGGACAAGTGTGCACAGGCATAAAACCAAAGATGAAAGGCTGACACTTCAGAGGTGCAGATAAATGGGGGCAGAACGGGTAGGGGTGGTGTATAACACTAGTTTCAATCTCTTGCTACCCTTCATCCTCCCTTTCCCTGTGGAATTGGAGTTTACATTCCTTCACATGGAGGCCGTGGCGATGCAAAGCCATGCTTCATTTCCCTCTGTTCTCCAGGTGTGGACATGTGCCTGTGAATTATGTTAAATTTTTCACTCATTCTGCCCATCCAGCATGCAAAGTCGTATGTCACACACAAATGCACTAAAATGTGCACACACACACACACACACACACACACACACACACACACACACACAC
>JAAIIK010000101.1:5458721-5500915 GCA_014706435.1 Silurus glanis | reverse complement strand
CACACACACACACACACACACACACACACACACACACACACACACACACACACACTCGCACTAACACTCTTGCACACACAAATGTATTACTTATTTCACGTTTGACCAGATTGTACAAATCTAAATCATTGCCTTCAGCACGCTACATTACAACATATCCAAGACATTGTAAAATGTTAAACTTTCATGCTAAATGAACACCAGAGCACATTCCAGCATGCCCGTATGTGTGCCTACACATGGTGTTCACTTTTTCAAAATATGCAAATTTGAGGAATGTGTGTTCTCCCCAGGAGCTATCTGCATGTCACCTAGGAAAATAAAAACAGTGTGGGGCCAGTGACCAAACTGAAAATAAGTGAGACATGTCTTATGTTGCATGTCCAAAACATTACAAGCAACATATCTAGACAACTGATGTGAACAAAAAGGTCATGGTGAAGAGAAATATGCAAATTACTCTGAGTGAGTCCTAAATGCTATGGAATAAAAAATCCAACAGCAATTCAACCGTTTTGTATGATTTCTGCGATGATTACTCCTAGAATATAATTTGATCCAAAATGTATTTATTTATTTATTTTTAAAAATCTTAGCTGGAATTATAAAAAACCTGACCTGGCTAAATTAATAACACATAAACGGTTGTATTTTTAATGTCTTTGCTTAAAATTTCCAGCCTTAAAAAAATAAGTGTATATCCGATAGCAACAATAACCTCCACCAAACCTTTCCTGAAGCAGCTTATGAGACTTGTGAAATAAAGAGGAAACATTTTGGACCTAACCTCATCAATATTTCTGAAATGACAATATTGAAATGATTTGACTTTAGATCATGCCATAGCATTTGAGTTGGATTAGGTAAAGATTCTGACTTGGACACAGCAAAACTCATTTCCTTTCTGCTGTTGATTTACTCATGTGTTGTGAGTTATTGACTTATAGAATTGCCCAGATTGTTTCTGGACTGCATTGACATTATAATTTAAAATATGTTGTATTCATTGTTCCCTCATTGACTGAATGAATCTGTGCTGTCAACCGGGTAGTTTGAAGATGTTAGTGCTTTAATGTATTGCTAACATGGATCACTATGCGGCTTATAAAAAATACCGAAAAGGTGCAGGAATGTAGGAAAATCTGAATCACCCAAGTTTATTTCTGTAAATAATTAGCTCCATTTTGAAACATTTTATTTATGCAATGTCTAAAACAAAGAGGCAGATAAACATTTTTTTCAGATTTTCAGATTTCTCCAGTTTTCAATGTTTTAAAAGAAACAATGTGATCTAAAACATAAATATTTCATTATTTCACAGTACAACATGCAAATTACAGGTCTAGGAAAGTCATTAAGTGGTGACCTAGACAAGCTAGCCACAACCTTTGAGGATTTACAGTATGAAATGTCTGTGTCAATCTAAAGCTGTCACAAAATGCACAAAAATGTTGCATAAAAGTTAACGATGTTATCCAGCGATTTAAAAACAGTGTGCATCTAATACAAGTTGCCATTTGTATCGTGTATTGTTTTTAACTTATTTGCATAGGTAAAATAAATATTTATTTATATATGCTTTATAAGAAATAAAAACAAACTATATGCACCATATTGAATTGCATTGCATCATATTGTTTCCATTGTATCGTATTGCATCGAATCCCATCGTGTTGAATCAAATCGAAATCGGATCACACTGCATCGTTATAGGGGTGAATTGCGTCGGTAGCTGCTTCATATGTATCTTTAATGCTTCGAGATGCAAATCGCATCCGCCTCAGTTATGGAGATGCACATCCCTAATCCAAGTGCTGTTTTATCCATACAAATGTAATGCTGAGTTTTATGTTACCATTTTTTTTTAAAGATAAATTAACTATGTAGCTAAAAACATCAATTAATATGAGGAAAGTAACAAACTTGTTGATGCTTGACAATTTGGTGTTGTTCACTCTAGCTTCCTTGGTTATTTAACATAAGAACAGAATAGACAATAGAACATTTTCATATTAGTCGTGTGAACCATAGACGGATTAATATTTTTGATCAATACTTCAAGTGAATTATTACTGCAATAGGCAAACTTTTACTCAAGTTATTATGTTTACTTCTGTCTCAACCCATAATACTGGATCCAGACACAAAAGGGAATCCATCCTCATCTGCATGACACTGAACCTCCATTCATTATATTTCCAACATAGTTGAGATTATCAGATGTTCACTGATGGAAACTTGAGAGTAAAACTGTACATGGTGATTGTAGCAATGTAGAAAACTATTTATATTAGGTTATATTGCTAATTATATAGAGTTAGAATTCTGGTTTGGCCATTCCAAAACACCTTTCATTGAAATCTTTCAGCTGTTGTCAAGTCAAGTCAAGTCATTTCTTGTCTTTTATTGTCATTTCTACTATACACAGTGGTACACAGTAAAAACGAAACAACGTTCCTACAGAACCCTGCTGCTACACTAAACAACATAAAGATACAACACACAACATAAAGTTACATAACATAAAGCTACATAAAGTGTGTTAAATGCAACCTAGTGCAAACAGTGCAGACGACAAACAGTACAGACAGAGAGACAATAGTACAGACAGACAACACAAGACAGTGTGGGACAATATACATAACACAAGATAGCGCCGACCAGTAAACCTACTGTATACTCTGAATATACAGTACTGTGCAAAGAGGACTATAAAGACTATAACCAAGAGTATATGTAAACAAACACAATGCAGTGCAAAAAACTGCAGTAGTAGCAGTCGAGAGGTGCGAAAAACAGCATGTGAACTGTATAATATGGTTAAGAGTAAGTGTTGTGAGTAAGTGACTTGTTGCAGCATCACCCAGAAGCTTTTCTTAAGACCGTTTTTGGACTGCTGCAATAACATTTCAATGTAAACTATGTTGGAGTCATTGTTCCCCATCATCATCATCATCATCATCATCTTCTCCCGCTTATCCGAGGCCGGGTCGCGGGGGCAGCAGTCTAAGCAGAGATGCCCAGACTTCCCTCTCCCTAGACACTTCTTCCAGCTCTTCCGGGGGGACACCGAGGCGTTCCCAGGCCAGCCGGGAGACATAGTCTCTCCAGCGTGTCCTAGGTCTTCCCCGGGGTCTCCTCCCAGTGGGACGCGCCCGGAACACCTTCCCAGGAAGGCGTCCAGGAGGCATCCGGAACAGATGCCCGAGCCACCTCAGCTGACCCCTCTCGATGTGGAGGAGCAGCGGCTCTACTCTGAGCTCCTCCCGAGTGACCGAGCTTCTCACCCTATCTCTAAGGGATCGCCCAGCCACCCTGCGGAGAAAGCTCATTTCGGCCGCCTGTATCCGGGATCTTGTCCTTTCGGTCATGACCCAGAGCTCATGACCATAGGTGAGAGTAGGAACGTAGATTGACCGGTAAATCGAGAGTTTCGCCTTGCGGCTCAGCTCTTTCTTTACCACGACAGACCGGTACATCGACCGCATTACTGCAGAAGATGCACCGATCCGTCTGTCAATCTCCCGTTCCACCCTTCCCTCACTCGTGAACAAAACCCCAAGATACTTAAACTCCTCCACTTGCGGCAGGAACTCTCCACCAACCTGAAGTGGGCAAGCCACCCTTTTCCGACTGAGGACCATGGCCTCGGATTTGGAGGTGCTGATTCTCATCCCAGCCGCTTCACACTCGGCTGCAAACCGTCCCAGTGCGTGCTGAAGGTCCTGGTCTGATGAAGCCAACACGACAACATCATCTGCAAAGAGCAGAGACGAAATCGTGTTGTCACCAAACCGGACACCCTCCGGCCCCTGGCTGCGCCTAGAAATTCTGTCCATAAAAATTATGAACAGAACCGGTGACAAAGGGCAGCCCTGCCGGAGTCCAACATGCACCGGGAACAAGTCTGACTTACTGCCGGCAATGCGAACCAAGCTCCTGCTTCGGTCGTACAGGGACCGGACAGCCCTTAGTAAAGGGCCCCGGACCCCATACTCCGGGAGCACCCTCCACAGGCCGCCGCGAGGAACACAGTCGAATGCCTTTTCCAAATCCACAAAACACATGTGGACTGGTTGGGCAAACTCCCATGAACCCTCCAGCACCCTGTAGAGGGTATAGAGCTGGTCCAGTGTTCCACGGCCTGGACGAAAACCACACTGTTCCTCCTGAATCTGAGGTTCTACTATCGGCCGTATTCTCCTCTCCAGTACCCTGGCATAGACTTTCCCAGGTAGGCTGAGAAGTGTGATCCCCCTATAGTTGGAACACACCCTCCGGTCCCCCTTCTTAAAAAGAGGGACCACCACCCCGGTCTGCCATTCCAGAGGCACTGTCCCCGACCGCCACGCGATGCTGCAGAGGCGTGTCAGCCAAGACAGCCCCACAACATCCAGAGACTTGAGGTACTCAGGGCGGATCTCATCCACCCCCGGTGCCTTGCCACCGAGGAGTTTCTTTACTACCTCGGTGACTTCAGCTTGGGTGATGGACGAGTCCACCTCTGAGCCCTCAGCCTCTGCTTCCTCAATGGAAGACGTGACGGCGGGATTGAGGAGATCCTCGAAGTATTCTTTCCACCGTCCAACGACATCCCCAGTTGAGGTCAACAGCTCCCCACCTCCACTGTAAACAGCATTGGTAGGGCACTGCTTCCCTCTCCTGAGGCGCCGGACTGTTTGCCAGAATCTCTTCGAGGCCAGCCGATAGTCCTTCTCCATGGCCTCACCGAACTCCTCCCAGGCCCGAGTTTTTGCCTCCACAACCACCCGGGCTGCAGTTCGCTTGGCCTGCCGGTACCTGTCAGCTGCCTCAGGAGTCCCACAAGCCAACCAGGCCCGATAGGACTCCTTCTTCAGTTTGACAGCATCCCTTACTTCCGGTTTCCACCACCGGGTTCGGGGATTGCCGCCTCGACAGGCACCGGAGACCTTACGGCCACAGCTCCGAGCGGCCGCTTCGACAATGGAGGTGGAGAACATGGTCCACTCGGACTCAATATCTCCGGCCTCCCTCGGGATCCGGTCAAAGCTCCGCCGGAGGTGGGAGTTGAAGATCTCTCTGACAGGAGACTCGGCCAAACGTTCCCAGCAGACCCTCACAGTACGCTTGGGTCTGCCGAGTCTGTCCAGCTTCCTCCCCCGCCATCGGATCCAACTCACCACCAGGTGGTGATCAGTTGACAGCTCCGCCCCTCTCTTTACCCGAGTGTCCAAGACATACGGCCGCAGGTCAGATGAAACGACCACAAAGTCGATCATCGACCTACGGCCTAGGGTGTCCTGGTGCCACGTGCACTGATGGACACCCTTATGCTTGAACATGGTGTTCGTTATGGACAAACTGTAACTAGCACAGAAGTCCAATAACTGAACACCGCTCGGGTTCAGATCAGGGGGGCCGTTCCTCCCAATCACGCCCCTCCAGGTATCACTGTCGCTGCCCACGTGGGCATTGAAGTCTCCCAGTAGAACGACGGAGTCCCCAGTCGGAGCACTGTCCAGCACCCCTCCCAGAGACCCCAAGAAGGCCGGGTACTCTACACTGCCGTTTGGCCCGTAGGCACACACGACAGTGAGAGACCTATCCCCGACCCGTAGGCGCAGGGAAACGACCCTCTCATTCACCGGGGTAAACTCCAACACATGGCGGCTGAGCTGGGGGGCTATAAGCAAACCCACACCAGCCCGCCGCCTTTCACCATGGGCAACTCCAGAGTGGTGAAGAGTCCATCCTCTCTCGAGGAGTGTGGTTCCAGAGCCCAAGCCGTGCGTAGAGGTGATCCCGACTATCTCTAGTCGGAACCTCTCAACCTCACGCACAATCTCAGGCTCCTTCCCCGCCAGCGAGGTGACATTCCACGTCCCTAGGGCTAGCTTCCGTGTCCAGGGATCGGGTTGTCGAGGCCCCCGCCTTCGACTGCTGCCCGATCCTCTCAGCACCGACCCCTTACGGTCCCTCCTGCAGGTGGTGAGCCCACTGGAAGGCGGCCCCACGTCGCTCCTTCGGGCTGAGCCCGGCCGGACCCCATGGGGGAAGGCCCGGCCACCAGGCGCTCGCATACGAGCCCCAACCCCGGGCCTGGCTCCAGGGTGGGGCCCCGGCTGCGCCATACCGGGCGACGTCACGGTCCTTGATCTGTTTTTTCTCATAAGGGTTTTTTGAACCGCTCTTAGTCTGACCCGTCGCCTAGGACCTGTTTGCCTTGGGAGACCCTACCAGGGGCATATAGCCCCGGACAACATAGCTCCTAGGGTCATTCGGGTACTCAAACCCCTCCACCACGTTAAGGTGGCAGTTCAAGGAGGGGCTAACTGAATCATTGTTCCCCAATAATTGAATAAAGCTGTGCTGCATTAGGGTAGTTTGCAGATGTTAGTGCATGATATATTGCTAAAATGGATCACTACATTTAGAAAAATAGCAAGGAAGTGCTGTACTTTAAGAATATTATTACAATATTTAGCATCGTTGGTTAGTTAACATAGGAACAGAACAGAAAATATAACATTTTCAGATCAGTTGTGTGAACTGTAAATGAGTATTCTTGATTACTTCAAGTGAATTATTACTACAATAGCTGTATTTTTACTCAAGTTTTTACGTTTGTCTCAATGCTAATGTATTATTTTACAAATTTTAATTCATACAATTCAGCAGTAGTGTTTCAAAGTACATGTATGTTCTTCCAGTTTAAACAGTTGAATAAATATGAAGTCAAGTTGGCTTTTATTGTCATTCCACCCATATACAGTACAGTACATAGTGAAACACAACTATAGAGTTCCCCACGACCGAGGTGCTACATAAGACAACATAAATAAACAAGAAAGTAACAAAAAACACAGACCTACACAAAAACTAACCGGACACATTGTGCAACATTTAGTGCAAAAAGAACATAAGACAATAGACACAGGGTGTGTTTGTCCATATACTAAATGTTAAAACTACATTTGTTTTAGAAGCAATTTGTGCAAAAAGAGCACATGACTATAATTACTGTGACTGCAGTATATATATGTTCTTCCATCCCTGCTGTAGTTGATTAGAGTTGAACAGGATCTTTGGCATGGATCCTCAATCCAACACAGGGAATAGACATTACAACTCGTTTTACTGATTCGATTCGCATCTTAAATGAATCACATGAACCTTTTGATTCACTTGATTCATCCCGTGTAGAAAATGATGATTAGTAATGTAGTTTGTCCCTTTACTCCTATTGACAGGCTTATAATTATACCTGTTTTCATGGATTTCTTAACAGCAATGAAAATAACCACCTATAGCTTGGGATAATCCCCTTTACAATTAAATACTGCTATGTAAATAAATGAAGGATTGAGCTGAAAGCTATAATGATGTTTTTTTTTTTTTAATGTACATTACAGCACATGAAATGCTTTCTTTGAATATCCCATCTTATTATTAGTGGAGTCAGAGCGAAGTGTCAGCCATGACACACCAGCCAAGGTCCCAAGGGCCTTGCTCAAGGGCCCAAAAGTGGTGTGTGGCTTTTATAAAAAATTATAAATAAAAGACCAATTGTGCCAATTTCCTACACTTGTTTCAGTCGCAGTTTTTATGCAAATGAAGCTCCCACTCATTTCTGCATTAATAATAAATCATATATGTAAAATATTTATACAATATGCAAGTTATTACTCGGGACAGTACACGGCCCCCACCCCAAGGACCCCCTCCAGACCACGAGGAAACATTGCCTTGCCTGAAACTGGTCCGTGGTAAGAAAATGTTATGAAGCACTGCTTTAAGGTGTGTAATAAATGTAAAATGTAATAGAATCGAATAGGGTCCATTTTCAGCAAACGACTCATTCAACCCAAAAAAAGAGCCGACTCCCAATCGATTCGTCCATCAGAGTATAGGAGAATATACTGGGCTGAGGGAACGGGAGAGGGAGGGAGGAGGAACTGAAAGAGGGGGAAAAAAAAAAGTTCAACTAAAAATGGCTTCCTTGTCTTTGGAGTCTCCAGAACAAACTGAGAATGGAAGCACCGAGGAGCCCGGGCAATCCGAAGCCCGAGTCAAGAAGGAGAAGGACGCGGAAGAAGTTTCTGATCGGCTGTTGGAGAGCTTCCCAAAGTCGGCGCTCGGCTTTTCCAGTGAGCAGGTCGCCTGCGTGTGTGAGGCTCTCCTGCAGGCGGGCAACGTGGATCGCCTGTGGAGCTTCCTGGCTACCATCCCTCCTTCGTCCGACGTGCTACGTGGCAACGAGACCCTGCTTAAGGCCCAGGCCCTGGTCGCTTTCCACCGCGAGGACTTTACTGAGTTGTACGCCATCTTAGAGAGCCGCGACTTCCACCCGAGTAACCACGGGTTCCTGCAGGACCTCTACCTGAGAGCGCGCTACAAGGAGGCGGAGAGGTCGCGGGGTCGCAGCCTGGGCGCCGTGGACAAGTACCGGCTGCGCAAAAAGTTCCCCCTGCCGAAAACCATCTGGGACGGCGAGGAGACGGTGTACTGCTTCAAGGAAAAGTCGCGCAACGCCCTCAAAGAGTGTTACAAAGTGAACCGGTACCCGACTCCAGACGAGAAGAAAAACCTGGCCAAACTTACTGGACTTTCTTTGACCCAAGTCAGCAACTGGTTCAAGAACCGGCGACAGAGAGACCGAACTCCATCCGGTACCAACAGCAAGAGGTAATAACTATTTCTTATTGAAGAACGTTTCAGGTTCAGAAGGGTGTGTGTTTATATTTATGTATTTATTTATTTTAGTGAGAGAGCATATACTCTTCACCTTCTCAAATCCAAATCTCAAAACTGTATTATATAAAACATCAACACGACCTGGAGCTGTCAGTAGCTCGGTTTATTTACTCTGATTGGATCCTGTACAGAAGGTCGAGCTCCGGTTTATTCCACGGTTGAAACAACACTAGTGTTTGTGTGTGTATGGTGTTTATTTGAGCTGCACAGAGAGGCCTAGTCTGAGTATGGTGACGTTCCCTTCTCATTTTTTTTTAATGCCTCCCTACTTTTGGAAAGTTGGAGAGAGAAGTTTGGGGAAAGTTGCCGCCTAGAGCCGGGTTTTGATCCGCCAGCGAGACAGTCGCCTGAAATCAAGTCCGACTGACTGCAAGCGTGTTGGTTTGTTGTGAAATGTGAGCTCTCTGCACCCACAAGTGTCTCAGGTTTCCCCACATGCAGCATGGCGACGTCTCCCTGTGGTACACTGCTCAGGAATTCCAGTGCAGAGGCAAAAGAAACGTGACAACCTCAAAGACCTTTTACAGATCTGACTTTAGGACAAGACACTGCATGTTTACACCACAAAAATGATCACTTTCTGATCTGACCTGCATTCACAAAGAATTCATTTCTCAATTTGAAAGAAATTTCGCAAAATGTTCATGAATGAATTTGTGCACAAGCTCTGATTTTAAAACAAAAATATGATATAAATATTTTTCTGTTTTATTTTTCAATATTTCAAATTTTCCCAAATTTTCAGATTGATACTAAATCTCTGAAAATTTGTGGACACCCGATTACACACTGTTACTTAAAGAAAATTATTTTTTTTGGTCTCAGTAAACGTTTATTTGTGTCGAGTTGACTAGTTACTAATGTAAAAAAAAACAATATTTTTGTATATGCTGTTATTGGAAAATTTTCAGTAGCAAGATTGTGATTTAACGTAAAAAGTGATCGAAACTTTGAAGAAAATTTCAGTGCGGGGGGAAAAAAAGAGAAAATTAAACCTGTGCAAATATTAGCGTTTTTTTTAATTGTATTTTATTGTTTTTAAAAACTGCCCAATGTAAAGCTAAATATCCTGGTCTACTAAAATAATAAGCATATATTCTGGTAAATCTTGCATTCTGAATAGTAAGGTTTCGCTCCAAGTTTTTCTACTATCCACCCAGGGATTAAAAAATATAGTTGCTCTTGATGTTAAATTGAAGTGAGTTTTCCTCCATGCCATCAGAAAGGTTTGTGGTAGGCAGTGTTATTGTGCTCTCCAGACTTCACTGATCACCACAGCTGCTCATAATCACTGCTGTCACTCGAGTGGAACTTTAATCTCGCACATTCAGGTCAGACGGAGAACATGGCTGGAGCTGCGAAATGATTTTCCCTCCTCTCTCGCTTTTTAGTTTTCTCTTTAACCATAAAACAGACGCCGATCTGATATTTTTGGACCGAACTGATTGTAATCCCTACTGGCAATCAAACCAACTAGCTAGGAAATCATCGTGTTGTATTTAATTTTTTGATGAAATGTAGCATATTTAAATTAAATACCAGTTATTTTACTTTAGAAATTGCATGAACGTCACAGACACAAAATAAACAGAGGAAGCACCCAAGTAAGAAAGGTGTTTGTTGTTGCAGTGAAGGAGGAAACTGCAATGGAGCTAATGGCTTTAAAAAGCGATGTAGCTTTTAATAATTCATTCAGTCGTCTTCACTAAATGTTTTATCTTGGCCGCCGCATTGGGTCCCGGAAACATAAGGTGCAAAGTCACACTGGATGGGACGCCAGTCCACACTACACACGTTCACACTCGCATTCGCACCTAGGGCAATTTAGCAAAGCCAATCCACTTAGCATCTACATGTTTTAAGTGGGTGGGATGAAACCCAAAAAACCTTGAGGAAATGTGCAAAACTCCACACAGTGCGGGAGGATTTGGAGGCAGCATATTTTTGTGCTTATACGTATTTGAATATTACAATTGTGTTGTTCCATATACTATATGTGTATATTAGATGATGATGTTATTATTATTTGCTATCCGAGCTTTGAAAACCGTGTACATGCACTTGTCAGTGTCCCTGTTGGGGAGTGAACAAACTATTGAATAGAAGTTGCTCCTCTGAAATAACACACTTTAGTTGACTAACAGAATTTCTTTTCCACTCGGACCTTGTGGTATTATTTCATCTGCTGCGGTATGTGTGAGATTCTAAACAGACCTCCAAACTCTTTGTTGTTGGGACCTGATCAAGCTGTCACATGGTCACTACTTTTAAACTGCGTTTTGCTTTTCCGAATTTGACATTTGTGTGTTTTTCTTTAGCAGCAATACAATCATATAAGGGACAACTCAAATAGTCTTTTTATTTTTATTTTATTTTTTTGCCTCTTGCACCACAAACTGCTGTAATTTGCTTATTTATTTAGTTTGGCATGGTTAGCATGCCTGCTTTTCCACAAAAACCCACACAAAATGGGTGCAGTACTCAAATTATACCCCTTTAAAAATGTATACACTTCTTTTTAAAAAAAATTTTTTTTATAAACAGTTTAACAACATGCATACTGTTGCAAAATGCATTGTATTGTAGTCTTCCCATTACACTGATTCAAAAGTAGTCCGTCAGCAAAACCGACCCGGCAGCTCTAGTGTTATGAAGGATGCTCATCTCACCGCTCTCTCAAAACCATTCTGTACTGCAACAGTGCAGTGTTCTAGTGAACATAAGTGGAGAACTCCTACTTTTTTTTTTTTAGCATGGCACCGCTTAGAACAAAAAGCTGCAAATCAAAAACCACACATCTCAGAATTTACACAAACAGCTTAGAAAATAAGTTTTTATTGTTGCAGAAAAAAAAAAGTAAATGCAAGTCCATTCTCATGTTTTCCTTAAAAGCTCTTTATCAGAACCAAAACAACACTATTAGAAACATGCACTGGACTTCTAAGTAAACCACTCACTGGAGGCTTGTTTCTAATTTATAGTATACTACCAGCTTACATGGTGTTTGAGGCATGGGTTTGTTTTTTTGTGGGTCATTGAGATTGAGGTAGTAACTTGGGAAAGTTTTGAATACCGATTCTGTATTCATTCTTATTTGTTCATTGTTCATCTTGCATGAAGATTGTGTATTCAGCTTCTTAAGACTTTCTAGTTTTTATAGAGAAAATATGTCTGCGTTTAGTAAATGACAGACAAAGCATCTGGATTCTTTAGAAACAGCTAGATATGTCACTGTAAGCCTGAAAATAGGTGATTACACAAAGGCTATTTGCTATTTCCAATTTTGCTATATTGATATTACAGTTAAGATTTGGGTAGAACCTTTCTGTACTACAGAAATACAGAATTGTCTTTGTATTAAGGTTTGGTTTGGGACCTGGGTGGTTGTTTTGGAACAAGGAATTGAAGCCATTTAAATGCATGCAAAGCAGTACAAACGAAACTAGGTCACAAGTCTATAGTAGTAGGTGTGTCTAAAAACTTGCTGATCTGTTAATAAAATGAAGATGGTTTGATAAAGATTGATCATTCAAGCCTGATATATTTTTAAAAGAAATGTTTTATTCCTATTTTAGTGAATCTGATGGAAACCACAGCACCGAAGATGAGGCTAGTAAGGCTGATCTGGAGGACATAACTGACAAACCTGCTGCTCAAGAGGCTGGAGGCTCATCTGCTTCACTTATATCCCTCTCTGGTACCTCCTGTAATACTGGAGGTCAGCTCATTCTCAATAACACAGGGGGATTCCTTACTAGTCCTCATCCCCTGTTGCTCAATGGGAGCCCATTACTATCGGGGACTGGAACTGGTGTCATCATTAATGGACTGACTCTAAGCGATGGACATGCAGTCACCCTCAGTCCTGTAACTAATAACACTCCACTTTTACTTAACGGAGCCCAGGTTATATCGAAGAATACTGGGAACAACAGTGTCTCAGATGAAAACTGCAGTAGCAAAGTGGAAACGCAAGCCAGCCTAACTAGCACAGTCCCTGTCTCGTTGACAGATGAAACGAAAGCGACCAACCATAACGTCTCTTCGTTGGACTTTGTTACTCTTCAAGGAGCTATGAAGGCTCAAGATAGCACCCAGCTGGTGTTTCCAACCTCTATACCCACTTCTACAATCTCATCCACGTTGATGACTCACACCTCCCTTCCTTCATTAGCGTTGACTCAAAATGGCATTCACACTCCATCTTGTGTGGGTATTACCAACTCAGCAATGTCACTACAATCCACCCAGCAGCCTGAGCTTGTAGTAGTAGCAACAGCTGGTTCTCAAATAAATGCTACACCTTCTGTTTCACAAATAGGCTCTTCATCCTCTATTTCTAGCCCTCAGGTTCTTTCTTTGCCACAGGTGGTACCATCCATCCAGGGTATTCCAGTATCTCAATTAGTACAGCATCCAGCAGGGACTCCAGTGTCCTGCCCTCAGTTGGTTCCAGTGTCCCCCATTACCACTCAACTATCGCAGAGTTCCACCCCTCAGTTTACAACCAGCAATCTACAATTTGGGCCCAGGCTAACACAAACTCAACCTCACAGTGTATCCTCTGCACTTGTGGAGAACACTGGTTTATCTGTCTCTCGGGTGCCTAATGGACAAGCTCCACAAGGGTTGACACTGCAGTTAACAAACCAGTCCAATTCAGCCGTCACCCCACAGACACAGACCGCGCTGGTTACACAAGGCATTCCCATCTCCTCACCGACACAAGTAGTTCCTGTTTCGCAGTCCAAGGACACCGGGCAGCCCCAGCTAGTACCTTTGCCTCAGCTCATGCCTCTGTCCCCAATTGCTGGAGCTCCTACAGGGACCATATCCTTTCCTCAGGTAGTCCCAGCAGCACCCTCATTCTCCATCCCAACTCCGGGAGGTGCTTTTCAAATTTTAGCATCTAGCTCTGGAGCAGTTGCTGCTGTGCCCCAGGGAGCTATATGTATAAGTCCCATAGGACCTCCTCAGAGTGTGCCTACAGCTGGAGCTATTCCAGGGGTCCAGCTCCTTAATTCAGGAGTGATTCAACTTCCCTCTGCTTCTCCAGGTAAGACATTGAACCATATTAGATTCAAGAGACATTTCACAGTGCATTGAAAGAAAATGTAAGTTTTCTATAGTTAGTACACCAGGGGCAACACTGTTAAAATGTGTCCTTCCACCAAATAAAAGAAGGCTTGACTGCATCATTCTGCTCTTGTTTTAAGGTAACTTCCTCTTGGCAGGTGGTAGTCCATTCCTGAGTGTTCAGAATGGCAAACTTATCCTCACCATCCCAGCTGGTTTCCAGTTTAGCAGCATGCCTGTCAAATCCATTCCAGAAAATCCAGGCCAAAGTGCTAGCAGCGGCAGTGGAATGGAACAAGCTTTGACAGGAACGTCACTGCAAAATCCACCAGTTTCTTTATCTTCTGCTCAGACCTCTCGTCCCTTTCAATCTTCTCCTTTAATTGGCTCATCTGCACTATACTGTAGTCCTGAGCCTGGAGCCTTGGGTAACCCTACTCCAGGAGCCTCTCCAAACACCTCAGACTCTCCGACTCCAACACTGACTAGTGTTCTGCCATCCCAGCAGTCCCTCAGCCCTGAAAGCATGCTGTCATTCAGTCCCCTCAGCAGCAGTGTATCCAGTGGCCCCCATCTCATTCAGCCTGCTTGGAGTCCTGTGCCTCTTTCATCTTCATCCGGACTCACACTATTTGATGTACGTGGGAAAAGTGATCTACCTGAGGACCCAGCTTTATTGAGCTTACCAGGTGGGGAGTCCTTGCTATTGGGTACCCCTCCTCCGAGCGATGATGTACACCGAGAATCTCACCTGGACGATGAGGAGATGGATGGAGACTCAAAGATTCTTACCCAACTGCAGTCTGTACCTGTGGATGATGATTTGGGTTTGTAATTGATCTTTGCTACCTTTGGGAAGCCTTCAGACAATCCTTACTCTCAGTCCACAGCAATTTCTATTTTCTATGGGTCGATGTAGAATCATGGAAGACGCCGGGTTCCTGATTTGTTCATTTCTAAAGTGAAGTAAAATGAAAAAAAAAAAAACTGCTGATCATTTCTCTTCACAGTAAACAGTTCTAGGTTGTCAAGGTTTTACTTCGTCACATGGGGATTAAAAACATTTGCAGAGTTGCATAGAACATGACATTTTGGGCATTTCTTTTTTCCATTATAGCTTGAATTCACCATGCAATCTGTTTAGAACTAGTTTATGAGACTCATATGCATCAAATACTCTAAATACATCAATGCAGCAAAAAACGGTTGGATGCTAGATTTAAACCTACACCAAGTATAACAAATGTAGCAAATAAGCAGAAGCCTTAAAAAGACTTATTAAAACTTAATAAGTTTCAGTATATAGTACATTTTTAGCCATTTCTCCAATTGGATTTTACAGCACATTTAAGGGGGTATTAAAAAAAAAAAAAAAGAAAGGTTTGTCTTATGTTGTTTTGCTAGTTACATACTGTCACACTTAAGGGTTCAATCTCATAAAGCTGGATTTTGTTGGTTAGTTAGCCGTCTTTAAGGGTAGTCTGATCTTATTATTTCTCCTAATACTAACATTACAAATTTTTGACTGATATTCGTCTAAACATTGATACATATTACCTGTAGTAGGCTACTAAACCTTCACTGTGAAAATGGTTTTAACATTCCTTTTCAGTTGTTTTAGGAGCATCGAATCACTTTGTACTCCAAGCACATTTAGAGATTTGACAAAGTCTCTTTGGATTGAAATTAGGATTAACCTAATTACGTTTTGTAGCAGATATATAGATTTCCACAGAAATATCTTTTACCGTGTGATGTAGCAGATTCTGTGCACAGATGCAGCACAACGAGGTTCTCATCTATTGAAATGCCATTCATGATCTCGGCAAAAATACAGCTTGCGAAGTTAATTGCATGGTGATCTTCTATATTTGACCCAATCTGCCCATAAAAGGGACTTTTTTTTAAAAAGAATGTGTGCATTGATGACACAATTATCATTATTAATTTTTTTATTAAATCATGGGTACATTAGAGAATCATTAGGGGATAATCCATGGTATAATCTGATACACAGATTAGACATCTGATATCACACGGTGAAAAACAGGCTTTAGTAACGAACCCAGCTTATATTAAGCCTTCTTTATGAGCCAGACACTAGGATATAGGAACGTGATTATACATCAAACGTGGACATTTTAACGAGCATGTCGTTTTTTAATTTTTTTATTATTTTTTATTTTTTTACATTTAATGACCGCGTAAAAGACTATGCTTTCAACTTTTAGTTGGCTTGCTGAAAATGGTTCGCAAAACTACGCCTGTTTTTTCTCGGCAGAAAACCCGTTGCCTTTGTGTGGGATATTGAAGTGAAGTTCGCCGTAATGAAAAGAGTAGCATGTTTTTAAACAGTAAAACTCTGCGAAAAACTATTGTCAGGTATTTTATGTTTTATTGTGCGATCTGTCTTGTTTAGCAGTGTAATCTTCTGCAGTCTGTATATACATTTTATCCATTCGTGTACACTCAACGACTGAACTAGTTTTCCGAACTTCACGCACGTTTTAATCTTTTTAATTTATGCACTATGTCGTGACCCAACAAAAAGTTGCCTGTTACTTTTTAGAATTAATTTTGGATATAACAAACACTCCTGTTGATCACTACAGCGTAGCACATGCTAATAAGGTACTGTTAGACAAGTTATTTGGAAGAAAAAGGGCTTATTGTTGTCAAGGTTCCTTTTTTTTTTTTGTTTTTTTTTTTCTTTTCATATCTATGCAATGACTAAGTTGAATTTTTGTAAAATATAAATTGGTGCTGCCAAGTTGGCATTCATGTTTGTAGGATGACTCCAGTTACTATACAGTTAAAACTAAATCTTATAGATCTGACATTCTGTCAAATGTGACTCTGTTTTCACACTACATGTTCACCAATTATGTGCAACTAAAATGTGTTTTTGTTTTTTTTTTTTTTTTTTATGTTGAGAATTTTGTATGATTTCTTTCAAGATGCATATTTTCTTTTTTCTTCCAGGTCATAATAATTGTGTGCTTATAATTCTGGTCGAAGCTAGACTCAAATGTCTATTTTGAAGTTGTATGTTATCGTCAGCAATTTTTCAATGCTCTGCTAGAACTGTTTCATAAATAGGTTTATTTCTATAGCATATGTGTATGGAATTGGCTGACTCAATTATAGAAACGTCATAAAACCATTCCTGTAAATGAAATTGGAAATCACACATTATGGTGCTGATCTACAGTAGGCCAACATGTCCAAATATTTTGCACATTTTAACCACCAACTCTTATTAACTCTTCTTTTGGTAATATCATTGGACCTACTGAAGACATCAAGACATTTTCTCCACAGTTGAGCTATAAATGAGGAACAATGTGACACTACCGCAGACTTTATGTACTGTTATGTCGCAAAAGACATCTGAAATGTGCCTTTTTTTTAATGTCCTCTATCTTTTTCTTTCTGTGTATATTTAAAGAATTAGCAGGTGTGGACAAATCATTAGTCTGGGTGCCTGAAAAAAACAGGTTCAGAGTTCATTTGGGTGTTAAGATGCATTTTTATAGGCTATATATCCAGAATCATTAATACAAAAGGAAAAACTGTTAAACTAGAGGTTGACCGATAGTGGATTTGACCGATACCGATAGCTAGGTTGGATTGTACTTAAAACTGTACTTGATACTTGATCCATTAAAAACAAAAAACAAAAAAAAACCCACCATGTACTGAACCATGAAAATGTGCTAAATTGAATGAGTATGAATATACAGTATTAATTAATAAATCAAATTGTCATTCATAATCATTTATATAACAAATCTCCATGCAGCACGCAGTCTCGCGCGTATAAACAAAAAGCACGCTAGGTCAGTGATCCGCCTTTAGAGGCCGCTCCAACACCAGATGCAACCTGGAAAAACTATCAGTATGGAGTTTTGCAATCAACTATCGGTGTTGATTAATTTGCAAATCCGGTGAATCGGTCGACCTCTAATATGAACTGTATGCCATCTAAACACACCAGTGCCTTGCAATTAACACTATAGCAAGTGAAAATCAGATCATCTTTTTGAAAGAACACCAGCACTTCTAGCCAAAATCCCAAGGATTTAAGCATTCTTTGAATATATTGAACTAGATTAAAAAGGCAACTCGCATTATATGCTTTGTTACTTGAGAGGAATTGCAGTAGTTCCCACATTTTCATGTATATAAAATGATTTCTTGGCAACCAAAATGATGAAACTGGGTAGCACACTGGTGCTTTCACTGGTGGGCCGATTCATAATTTGGTGATTTGTCCACCCCTGATTAATTAATTATAAACCAGCATTCTGATATTGGTGGATCATCAGAGTTCCATCAGAACTGCTCTGTTGTATTTTCTATATACTTTCTGGAAATAGCTGTATTTTAGACGTGTATACAAAATAGGACATGTAGCATTTATATGCCAAAGGCTCGTATTACTTATTTCTCTTTTATTTCTTCCATGTGCCTGAACAATGTGTTGTTTTCCCAATATGTAAAAAACAAAGGGAATTTGTGTACGTTTGTTTGTGCGTGTGTGTGTGGTGTGTATGTACGTGTGCATTGGTGTGAATGAGCAACAAAAAATGAACTTTCCTGTTGCTGTTATTGAATGTTGAAATGTATCGTGGCTGATTTAAACATAATTGTTACAGTACAATCAGATGTACAAAGCCACATTCATCTCCATCCTGAGGAAAACATACAGCTTGATCAAGCCAAAGAATTTTCCAATGTACTTTAAAATTAAAGGGATTTTTTTCCCTTTTTTTTTGTTTTTGTTTTTGTTTTGTTCCCAGCATGATAAAACCGTCTCTCTTTCAAAGAGGTATTTTTTTTTGTTTTTTTTGTATTTGTTATAGTTATTCTATTTTTTATATTCAGTCTAATAATTCTTTTTTGGCATTGTGTTAAATATATTTTGCAATGCAAGCTGTTTGGTCTCATTTTGTGGTTTTCAATGAATGCCTTCACATTTACATTTAAATTTGCATTTATTTATTTGTCAGATGCCTTTACCCGACGCACGAGTCTTACTAGCGAGACAGAGCACAGTCCAAACACACAGCTAAGCTACTTTCACAAAAATATAGTCACTCATACAAGACCTCCATTTTGCACCAGAATTGTAAGTCTAATATACACTGCTAGTCAAATGATTTTTTTTTAACTCCTACAGTTTCTTGTGTTATTAATCTACTCAATAATATCAGCACAGATCACAAAGTAGTAAACAATACCAACTGTGTGAACTTATTTTTTTATTAAGTAACTTGTTTTCAGATCCTAATGAGACCATATGTTTTATTTGAGGCATGTGTACTTGGATTAAACCTGTAGATAAAAGACTCCTGAAGCTAGAATTAAATGTATGGTGCGATACAAATAAATAGCACAGCAACACAAATTCTCAAATCTGATTGGATGCTGTGTGTTAATGCTCTTCAAAATAGCAAGTTATACAAACAAAAGCATCATATACACTATGTGGACAGATTTTTCGGGATACCTGACATTGTGTTAAATTATAATAATATAATATAATAATAATAAATAAACTTCACCCCAGGCCTCCTCACCCTTCATCATTACCTGACTTTACTAACACCTGGCTGAATGAGCGCAAATCTTCACAAGTACACTTCAAACTTCTAGTGGAACATCTTCCTATCAGAATGGAGGTTATTATAACAGCAAATGGGGACAAAGTGTAGAATGGGATGTTCACAAAGCACACACGAATCTTATGGTCAGGTTGTTATAATTTGTTATAAATAATTTAATTAGAATATTATCTTCTTCTTTCGGGTTCTCCCATTAGGGGTCGCCACATCGGATCACCCGTCTCCATACCCCCCGTCCTCTACATCTGCTTCTTTCACCCCAACCACCTGCACGTCTTTCCTCACCACATCCATAAAACTCCTCCTTGGTCTTCCTCTTTTCCTCCTTCCTGGTGGCTCCATCCTCAGCATTCTCCTACCGATATACCCCATGTCCCATCTTAATCTTGCCTCCCTCACCTTGTCTCCAAAACGTCCTACATGTGCTGTCCTTCTAATAAACTCGTTTCTAATCCTGTCCATCGTCGTCACTCCTAACAAAAACCATCTTCAGCTCTGCTACCTCCAGCTCCACCTCCTGTCTTTTACTCAATGCCACTGTCTCTAAAAAATACAACATAGATTTATTAGAATATTATATATAAAATATTTAGTTTGTGGTCCTGCACAAAAAAAGCAGCAGGAAATTTGCTCGAAATAATTTTGCGTGACAAGAATAGGACTACTTGAACTACCCATATATTTATTATTCAGGTGGTGTGTTTGTGCATATATTTATGGGAAGATTGTTTCGCATGACATTAAATAGTTTTACTTGTGTGTGTGTGTGTGTGTGTGTGTGTGTGTGTATGTATATATATATATATATATATATATATATTTTTTTTTGCCAATATTTAAAGGTTACTCAAAAGCCCTACTGTGCTTCTTGAATATATGGAGGTCTGTGTGTTTTGGTTAATCAGCTTTTTAAAAGGATTGTCACATCTGCTTTCTTGGTGCATTTTTTCAGGTACACATTTGGAGGCAAATGATGTTCAGCACTCTGGCGTTTATTACATGCATGCCATGCAGGAGTCATCACTAACCAAATCGGCTTAAACGTTGGTACCCTCATTTGAGTTGGAAATTGGAATGCATTCAAATGAAAATGTGTTTATTTTCTATATGCCTCTCACTATTTAAGATCTCAGCAAGGCCCCAGGTTAGCAGGTTTGTTTTGTTTTGTGCATGCATGACTCAAATGCAAAATGTGTGTTAGTGCTTGTCAGTGTTTTCTTAACCCACATGGGCTCCGGTTACCTGTGTGTACTTTATTGTGGGCGGATCTCCTCAGGAAAGAACAGGTAAAAGTGTGTGAATCCTCGTACGCTTGGATGCATTCACAGTTTTTCAGCTTGGCAGCAGTTTTAATGAGATACACAAAGGATTACAATGCGAGCAGCACTTTTCTTTTGAACTGAAGGCCATCCAGAGAGAAGGTAAATTCCAAAAACAGTTCAGAACTTTGATTGTATTTCATAGTTGTATTAATGTAGAAATAGTTCAGGATAGTAAGGAACATATTACTAATAATTCTTAAAATGATACTGTGATATACTCACATTTTATGTCCAATATTGAAATTAATTCTAATTAACTCTTTATTATTATTATTATTATAAAAAAAAAAAATTATTTCAAAAAAAATTAAAATCAACTCTCTCTTCCAGAACACCTCACTATGGCGATGGGGTTTTCCCAGGATCAGGTGGCGTGTGTGTGTGAGGTTCTGCTTCAGAGCGGATGCATCGACCGTTTATCATCTTTCCTTCGTTCTGTACCTTCTCTCTCCACATGCTCTTCGTCCTCGTACCTGGGCCCACAGCACACAGTGGAGAGCGTGTTGAAGGCAAAGGCGGCTGTGGCCTTCCATCAGTGCCGGTTCAGCGAGCTCTACACTCTTATCGAGGGCAACATGTTCTCTCCACGCAGTCACTCGCTTCTCCAGCAGCTCTGGCTCCGGGCGCGCTACCTTGAGGCCGAGCTGCAGCGAGGGCGCCCTCTTGGAGCAGTGGGCAAATACCGTGTACGGCGCAAGTTCCCCCTGCCTCGAACTATCTGGGATGGGGAAGAGACCAGCTACTGCTTTAAGGTAGAAAGGCTTGATCTGCTAATACCATCATATCAATTCATATAAAGATATTTATATATGACAGAAGTGATGAAGGTACAGCAAGTGGGACAACTTCTGCTAACACTAGACTACAACTGAGTAATGATATTAAAGGGACTCCCCAGCTGTTATCACTTAATCTCTTTTACTATAACTGTATCTGTATTCTGTGTGTGTTGATCATCATGGACAAGAATAACAATAATTATAATAAATCGGTTGACTGATTTATAATGGAGGTCTAAGAGCAATTGTTGATTAATGTTTATAACTGTCTCAAATATATACACTACTGAGTCAAATAAATATGGGCAAGTCTAAAATAGCCATTTTTACACTTCTAGTACTCTTAAGAATAAATGAATGATCAGAAACAAAAACAAGAATTGAACAAAAATAACAACTGCAGTAAAATGATTGGAGGAAAAGCAAGAAACAGGGAGATTCACTTATATCGTCGTCTCACATACAGGTAAAATCATGATAATGTTTCAAATGTAATGTGAAGTTAAACACGTCCGGGTTTGCAACATTTTTACAGCTATACACTGAACAGTGAATGGAATGGAACAACAAATGTGTCTGCATGTTCCTAAACACGGGTTGAACATGTCAAGAAATCTATCCGATATTAATTACTTTAACTATATGGTTCATTTGTGCTTATTATCCTGAGCAATGATTTATTGTTAAGACTATTGAATACTTAATATTTAGCATTTTGGGCTTTTATTTACTCAGAGTTTTGCATAAGACCTACAATTTCATTTAAATCATGGCCAGTCTGAATACTCACCATTATAGTTATGTTCTATTATAATGTAAATGTAAAAATCTTTAAATACTGTAATCGTTTAAAAAATGGTGTACTATTGTAAGCGTTTTCTAAACTGTTAATGGTCAGAGGTTTTTTTACTCTGACTGATTAAAACAAGTATACAAAACCCTCAAAGGAACCACACCCTTTCAAGCATATAAAAGTGTAAGATCAGTGGCCACTGTGCTGAATGTGGAGTGAATGTTGTATTTGCAGGAGAAGTCACGGTGTGTGCTGAGAGAGTGGTACTGCCGGAAGCCTTACCCGTCACCGAGAGAGAAGAGGGATTTAGCCACAGCGACCGGACTCACAGCCACTCAGGTCAGCAACTGGTTCAAGAACCGCCGTCAGAGGGACAGAGCTGCTCAGGGACGCAAAGGGTGAGGGAACGTGTTCGTCATTTCTAATATCATAAAGGAAACAGTTACACAATTTTCCCTTTGAAAATGTAGACCCATAGGCAGAATCTTAACCTAGGAATTGTACTATAAAACTCTAGAGGTGGTCCAAATCATGAATGCACTTAAAAAATTATATATATATATATATATATATATATATATATATATATACACATATAGTGTGGTTTAATGATGATATTTGTATGAAGTGAAGAGAGCAAAATGTGTTTCTCAGAAATATTTCATTTTACTGGAGGTGATTCAAATCATTAATGCACTTTCACTATGAATTGGTAAATAGTTTTCTATGCTATATTATGAAATCATTATTAAAAAATGCTTTGTTTTAAGTGAAGAGAGCAAAATCTGGTGGTGTGTTTCTCAAAAATATTTTGAGTGAGGCTGAATGAGACATACATTAGCGTCATACGAGAAGTTAAATAGACCCCGACAGAGATGGCAAATGTACACACATCCTTCACTCAAGTAGAAGTACATATACCCGAGTTTTAAAAGACTGGTAAATGTTGAAGTACTGACTATACTTTTTCACACAAGTTAAAGTAAAGAGGTTTGGGCTCTGACATGTACTTAAGTAAAAAGTAGATGTTATTACTACCTGTTTTAGTGTCACGCTGGTAACTGGACCTCACGTCATATTAATATATTAATACAAAAGTATTTCACATTTTGTTGAGTAATGAATGTATCCAGGCTGAACAACCACCATATAGAACACAAACAGAGCAAAGATGATGATGATCAGGTGATCAGAAGTGTCTCTGTTCGTCATGTTTACATCACTGACTCCCTCTGTCTCATCCACCTTAGCTCAACTTCTTGTTGCCCGTAGGCTTCGTATCTTCATAAACCCGCCCACATCTGTGATGTGTAAGAGCCAGGAAATGACAAGAAATAGGTTTATGGACTGAAAACGGCACAGTAAGAAGAAAAAATATTGATCATGTCTAAACTAAAGTAACGAGCAGAGTAGAAAGTACAGATATTTGTGTAAAAAATTTAATGTGAAGGAAAAATAAGTAGTGATGTCAATTAATGATACCAGAAAAATCTACTTAAGTACAGCAACAAAGTATTTATACTTAATTACTTCCCACCTCTGGACACCAATCATGGCTTTTGATGTTTTTGGACGGTTAAACTTCGTTTCACTCAGTAAAATAAAACCGGTTTGAAACATGAAACATGTATTATATATTATAGAATATATCTAACACTTATTATATTTTAGAAATGCTACAAAGCACAGAATAAAGATTTCCTTAATGAATCTGTCATTTCCTCTTCTGCTTTACTAACCTCATCCAGTCATATATATATTTTTTTATATATATATATATATATATATATATATCCTATAAAGATTCCAATTTGCTGGAAAATTCTGACTCCCTTTGTTCTCTTTCTTTCTTAGACAAATGGAGGATGCTGTGCCAGACTGCTTGAGCTCAGATGGTACAGCTAGATGTTCACTCCACAGGTCTGACGATGACCTTTCACCTCCACAGAGCCCCAGCTCGAGAGCAGAACTGCTGCCCTGCACGCAGCTCTCCGCATCTCAACCTCCACCTCTCCGGCACCTGGGAGCTGCACACTGCTTTCACTACTGATGCGACCTGAGCCTCCAGTGCAAACTCAACACATTTATTTGAGCTGGAGAATAAACGTGGATAAGACAGTTACTGCCCCCCAGTGAGAAGCTGAACGTCCTTGATGATCTGATTAGTCTGTAATGAATACACTGTACTCGCCTTATCAAGAGAATAGAAAGAAAATGTCTTTATGCTACAAGAAATACATAATATTAACATGTTCCTTATCTGCTTGTATTTTAAGCTCAATTTTGTTACAAACAATATTCACTTTATATTACAAGACGGTAAAACATTTTTGCCTGCAAGAACGTGGTGCAATTCTGCAAAAAACTAATGTATATGTTTTTTTTTTTTCTTCTCTGTTACTTTTACTTTTACCATTTTGTTGTTTTTTTTTTTTTATAGTAAAAAAAAAACGTTTTGTAAAATGTAAAAAAATCATTTTATTGTCTTTACAGTTGTCTATTTGATATATCATAGTGGGATTATGGTTTACTGCCCTGGTATTACAATGATTTGATATTTGCCATTTGTCTTTTGACCTGAGTTGGAAGAGCACTAATGCTACTGCTAATATTTCTTTAATATATATCAGTAAATGCATCAAAATACTACGTTTTTCATTAAATTTAAATGCAATTTCTCAAGAAATTTGACTCTAAGTCTAACCCACAGCGCTAGTCTTAGCTGACTAGCCCTGCCAGATAGCTAACAAGCAGAGTATGCTACCTTATGTATATTTTTGCAAATTTAGCAAATGCAGGTTAAATGTTTTCTGTCTTTATTTAAATACAATAAAAGGATTTAATCTCATTATTTACACCATTATCCTCACAGCACCTCCAGAAATATAAATCAGATCATGTTACATGGACTAGCATGTTACCAGAGTAGAAAATACACCATGTAATCTTTCACTTTAGAAGTGAATCAGATGCCAATTTTATTTAGTTCTTCTTCTCAATTTTCTCCTACTTACAATAGTCAGTGTTCAGCTAGGCTATTTCAGTAGTTAAAGGAAATGTATGAAAAGTTAAAATGCATTTGTGCTAACATTGTAGAAATCTAGCAGAAACTGTAGTATTATGGTAGCAATTTTAAGTGGGCAAAAAGCTGTTTGAGTTTTAAGGCTAAACAATGGCTTCAGACAGATGTTCCAGTCCTGAGAGAGAAACCGGGAATCACGAGAACAAGGTGCGAAATGAAATAAAACCATCAGGAGCCTGTAAAATGTCTTTAGAGCGAGGCCTTCTGTAAAATTGACATTCCTGAAACAGTTCTTGAGGCATGTCAAATTTTCCTAGTCATTTGTGCATAATAATAATAATAATAATAATAATAATATACAAATACTACAGCTTTCTCAGATTAATGGAAATTTGTGAATGTGGCTACTGTAGTAAAAAAAAAAATAAAGAGGATATGGCCCTATATCCTCTTTTCACGATAGAAAGCAAAAAAAGAACATTATTCTGTATTTGTATTAAAAAATACAGTGAAATCATTGGACCTTAGTATCCAATTTGCCCATACTTTTTCCAATGAAGCACCAAAAATAGACTCAACAGATCAACTTTACTGAATCAACTCTAACAGCTTTTTGCTCAGTTACTGTTGCTACCATAATGCTACAGTTTCTGCAAAATGTCTACTAACAAACATATTCTAACAGCAAATACAAATCTTATGGTCAGGTGTCCAAACACTTTTGCTATATAGTGTATGAGGTGGTGATGCTTAACTATGGTTATGACTTAAGAACCTATTTAAGCATTTAAAGTGAGATTACAGGACAAAGGAATGACCATGACAGCAAATACAGAGAAAATAAGACATAGATGTTTTATTGCAATTTATTTAGGTGGATTATTTGACTATAGCTGCTCAAAGAAAGTCAGTATGATGCAGTTGCAGAAGATCGATTTAAGCAGAAACATGCATTCCAGATTAGGCACAGGCAACAGCACATGGTCTATTAGTACGCAGATTTTTGGTAAAATCTGGTGTTCAAAATATTCAGATTTCACCTAAATTAAAATATGAGGTCAGTCACAGGTCCTGCTGAAAGCTCAATAACAAAATGTTTATTATTAACATACATTCAGATTTACCCTGCACTGTACGTGCAACAGGTTAGCAGGCTCATGGCTCAGACTTACGCAGTAAGTCAAATGAACAGGCTCATAACAGTCTTTGGCTGAATGTCTGCGGTTTAGAAGTCTTCATTTTAGTGTGGAAACTGAGTGAATCAGCTGCCACTGTGTGTGTTTATGGCTCTTGTTTCAGCAGAAAGAGGAAACAGACATATATAATATATTTAATTAAAATAATCGTACCACACTTTCACAGCTGATGCTGTGTCTGTATGTGACCAAGAGGTCATATATCATCGCTATCTTCCAGTAGGTAACAGATAGAAGGTAAATCGAAGGTATGTAGAAGTTAGAAGGTATGTATATGTGTTTGAGAATCTGAGTCGGCTCAGAGATGCAGGTATTCAGCCAGGAAGATGACTAGGATCTTGGTGAGGTTCTCAACCGTGGGCCGGTGCATGTTCTCCTCCGTGTCCTGCAGAGTGTGCCAGAATGAAGGGAACGGGGTTGCGATCAGGTGCAGGATTGGAACACCTGCAGGATGGCATGCACATGTTTAAGAATGTTTAAAAAAAAGACCTCACTATCTGCTGCGTGGATGGTACTCTGAAGACTTTTCCAATCTTTGCTTCAATGGATAATCTCACCTGCAGGCTACAGATTTGTAAATTGAACTGTTTTAATCACAAAGCCTGTTTTGTGCTTATCCTAGGAATCGCATCATCTTCATTCTGAACACTTTTATTCTCAATTTCACAATTTCAGAAAATTTAAAAGTGTTTGTAATGATTTGCAGACACACAGAACACTAGTTTGATGAAATCCCTTTTCATTCTGTTTCTCCTGAGATTTCTTTCCCTCATTTTGATTCCTTTTTTTTTTTCCAGTCACATGTGAATTGTTCGAACCCAGCAGTGCCACAACTGGCCTGTATGAAGCTTTTTGTCTAAAACGAATAATTCGGAATTTCCTACCTCCGACAAGAAATGATTTGATTTACCTAAAAGAACAAAGAGACGTTCTCCTTGTTAAATCTATGATAATGGCTACACAGTTTGCTATATTTTGAGAAGGAAAACAGTTAGCTGGCTAGATAGTTGCTAACAAAAGATAAATCTGACACTATTGGGCCCTTGAACAAGGCCCTTAACCCTCTCTGCTCAATCAGAGCTGACCCTGTGCTCTGTCGCCAGCTTCCTAACATGCTGGGAGCTTTGAAGCAAGAATTTCAATGTGCTGTAATGTATATGTGACAAGAAAATACATCTAATCTAACGTTATGTGGATAGTTCCTTTAAGGTCAATAACCCCATCCCCCCTGCTCAGACAACAGAGGAGACGGCACTGCAACTTCTAAAAGCATTCATTTGTTATTGGATGAATGAAATGAACTCGAGCCATAAGCATGGAGGATAAAATGTGCAGAATACTACAATAACTTTTATTCCAGCAACACTAATACCTTTAAAATGTTTACTATTTTAGTTCTTTTTTTTTATTGTAATAGCATAGCAATACACATGGGTGTGAGTGGGTGTGTGTGTGGGGAGTGTCCCTCACCTCGAAGTAAAAATGGAACATGGTCATCCTGCACTGGTAGCAGATAAACGTCTTTCCTGAAGTAGTTTTGGTTTGAATGATGAGATGTCAGCAAGCCCTGGCGATGCAGCCTCTTCTCTAAAACAGTGAGAAAAACTCATAATATATATATCACTTTTAAATAAATAAAAATGCAGACCAAGGTTCAGAACGACCATATTTTCCAGATGGAAAAGGCCGTTTTTGGCATGTTGTTTTTGCTTCGCCCTTATATTGTGTCTGCTTTACAAAACGTTATTTATACAGTTTGTCACAGTGTCATTACTTTATTCAGATCCGCCTTGAAAATCAGTGCTGCATATCACCAAAGATTCCATGCCAGAGTGAAAAGTGATCACACCAGTTACTGAGGCATAAAAACAGATTTTTATCAATGGAATGGTCTGCACGCAACAGTGAAAAGCAAAGCCGCATGCTGCATTTCTCGACGCTGCGTTTCCCTGCACACGCTGTACTGTTTTACGCACAAAAGTAAAAGAGAATTAAACCCAATACACATTAATAGCATGTGAAAAATGTTCCACACTGAAATGCAAAACCTACACTGCATTGCTTATCAACAGGGTTTTGCTTTTCAAGAATTTTAGATTTATTTTGGGCTTGCAAAAGCACTAAAATGCAGCGCTGATCAATCCTTCTGTATTTGATTAATGAGTTTATAAAGCAGGAGGGAATGAGTGGGGAATGAAAATCTGCTGACCTGCAGCGATAAGACGGTCGAACCAGCGCGTGGTGTTATCGAAATGATTGACAATGAGCGGCTCTGCAGCTCCTAGTAAGTCCAGGAGCACGAACAGATCCTGAAACAAGACATAATGCATGTATTCCTGTCAAAAACATGAAATACTGTGTAGGAAATATTCCACACGAGGGTTGTGACCTCACCACTGCCTGCAGCTGTGTGGTGTGTGTGGAGCCTGGAGGATGAGCTGTGTGGGCCATGAGCTCAGCAAGATGACGTGAGCCATACAGAGAGTCTGTATCTGTCCATTCCTCAAACGCCTCCTCTCCGTCGAAAAAAACGAGCTGCAGCGTCACTGCAGACCCCTGCAGGAACAGAAGGCGGGGTGAAGACGAGAGTGAACAGAGGAAAAGGGAATTTAGTTGAGCACTCATGCAGTCATACTCAGCACAGTGCTGTTTGCATAACCAACATTCTTACACCAGAACTATGTGTGAAACATTTTTCTTGTCCACAAGGCCACTATTGTCATGTGTTCATCATTTGGTCTCCAGAAGATAAGACACTTAAATAAACAGCATGCTTAAAAGTTGTACAGAACACACACAGTCCACCCTTCTTTTTATCTGTGGAGGCACACACATTGCTTTAACTGACTCTAACAAACCCATAAGACACAGCTGCTTTATTAGGCTTAACAGACAGAAGCCACGCCTCATTAATTTAAAACCACACCTTTTTCACTGGAATTTATAAAGAGGCCACACCTTTTAATGGAACTAACTAACCAACCCAAAAACCACACGTCTTTCCCTGAAAACAACAAACCCAGAAGCCACACCTCTTTAACAGCAACTAACAGACCAATAGGCCACGCCTCTTTTATTGCAACTACCAGACTAGAGGCCACGCCTCTCTTACTGCAACTAACAGACCCAGAGGCCATGCCTCTTTTATTAAAATTTACAGACCCAGAGGCCATGCCTCTTTTTTGGAACTAAAAGAGCCAGAGACCACACCTCTTTTAACGGAATTTATAGATCCAGAGGCCACTCCTCTTTTATTGGAACTGATAGACCCAGAGGCCACGCCTTTTATTTCAACTGAAAGAACAAGAGACCACTCCACTTTTATTGGAGATATCAGACATTAACAGAGGCCACATCACTTTTATTTGCAGAAAGGACATTTTTCCTAGTGAAACTAACAAACCCAAAGGCCACGCCTTTTTTATTGACATTGACAGATATTAACAGAGGCCACATCTCTTTCACTAGAACTAACAGAAGCAAAGGCTCTTTTAGTGGATCTAACGGGCCCAGAGGCCACAACCCCATTAATAAGACAGATATTAAGGTGTGGCCATGGTACCTCCATGACTGGATAACGCAATATTAAGACAATATCAAAATATTTGTCATATATACAGACATGAGCTTCCTATGTGAGTGTTCACTATTAATATCATGACATCCTGCAAGTGTTTACCTTCTGTTTCTGAGCTCTAAGCTGCGTGTCCAGCGCTGATGCCAGTTCCAGCAGCATTGAACAGGGCACGGCTGAGTCACTGGCTCCAATAAACACCTTCTGAGGGTCTTTGGGGTCTCGAGGTAAGATTTTGGAGTCATGGTGGCAGGCAAGGAGCAGTCTGCGGGGGGCAGAGGGGTCAAGCACAGCCAGCACGTTGCTGAAGGTCACAGGTCCTAGAGGAGTAGACGACTGGAATGAGTCCTCCTCTACAGTCCAGCCTGCAGAAAGGGAATGCAGCTGGGAGACGATGTGCTGGAAAAACATTAGAGAACCAGGAAAGAACAGCCGTCAGTGTGACTTACTTCTGCAATCCTAAATGTCTCTTAGATCTTTTATGTTTCATATGCTCTCAGTTTACAGAATTTATGGGGAGATTTGGATTTACAATTGCAATCTGGGTCATGAATGAAATACTAGACTGCAGAAAATATAAAAAGAAGATCTGAGATTTTTTGTGGTGCACATCACACTCTCAATGTCAATAATATGCAGAATGTTAAAGGTAAGGAGAACTTTGCCTGGAGTTGTGGCTTATAACTATGTATAACTTAATAGGACTAAGACATACTTTATTGATCCCCTGAGGGAAATGATTGTGTTACAGCAGCAGCAGGTTACACAAACAGTAGTGTATCTGTTTACATAAAAAAACAAAAGAAAGAAAAAAAAAAAGAGAATGAAATGTGCAAAATATCAGTGTATGTATGTGTGTGTGACGTGACAGTGAATTATGGGATGTACATATATATTAGTTTAGAGGCGAGTCCTTCTACAGTGCAATGGCATATGGTAGGAATGATTTCTTGAACCGTTCTTTGTTGACGGCGAAGCTGAATCAGTCTGCTGGCGAATTAACTCCGCTGCCCTCTGTATGGGATCATGTAGTGGGTTGAATGGTTTTTCCATAGTTGACTGGAGTTTGTTCAGTGTTCACCTTCACTGTCTCCAATCTGTCCAGTTTGTGTCAGATTATGTATTCGACCTTGCGGATCATTTTTTGATTTTGCCTGCATCCCTGGCACTGATGCTGCTCCCCCAGTAGACCACAGCGCTATAAAGTGATTTTGCAACAACAGACTGCTAAAAATTCTCCAGCATCCTGCTGCATACATTAAAGGATATAAGCTTCCTCAGGAAATAGAGTCTGCTCAACCCCTTCAGCGTCAGTGTTGGTCCTCCAGCTGTTTAAGTGAACAACCAAGCAACTTGTTGTCCACAACCCCAACCTCCTCACCCAAAATGGTAACGGCTTTAATCACAGTTTTACTCTTTCTAAATTCCACTACCATCTCCTTGGTTTTAACAATGTTTGGAGCATATGGTTCCTGGCTCACCACTCCACAAAGCTGTCCAGAAGTCCTCTGTACTCTGACTCCTGTCCATCCGTAATACATCCAACCACTGCAAAGTCATCAAAGAACCTCTGCAGATGGCAGGACTGAGGTGGTGTACAGAGTGAACAGGATGAGAAATGGAGAAAGGACAGTCCCTTGAGGTGCTCCTGTGTTACTGACTACAAAATCAGACAGGGAATTCCCCAACCTTACAAACTGGGGTCTATCTAACAGATAGCTATCTAGGACATAATGGACGTGCTGACACCCATCCTGAGCAGTTTCTCACTCAGTAGAAATGGTTGTATTGTATTAAAAGCACTGGAGGGATTAAAAAAAAACCATGATCCTCACATTACCACTACTTCCATCTTCCATTCGAGAAAAGAGTGAGCACGCTGTAACGGGTAGATGGCCGCACCATCCACACCCACATGAGGCTGGTAGGCAAATTGTAGTAGGTCCAGAGAAGGTTTAAGCAGTGGTCCTAAACTAGGTGCTATAACACCTTTATGACGTGACGTCAGTGCGACGGGTCTGAAGTTGTTAAGGCCAGAAAGGAAAGCCTTCCTAGGTACCGGTACTACACAGGATGTTTTCCATAGCACCGGTATTTTCTCCTGCATCAGACTCAGGTTGAAGATGTATTGTAGGTTACCAGACAGCTGAGCAGCACAAGACTTGACCTGCAGCCTTGTTTTGGTTGAGTTTTTCCAGCTGTCTTCTCACTTGGCTAGCCGTCACAGTCAGTGAGGGTGGTGTGCTGGTTTAGGTTAGGTTAGGTCAACTTTATTATCCCCGAGGGGCAATTTGTTTCACAGCCAGCAGAATCCATACAATCCCAAACACACAACAACAAACAGTACAGAGAAGAAAAAAGTGGAGGATTGTGAGCAGGGGTGCTCAGGAGTTGCTGATGTGGGTGTTGATTTGTTGATGAAGTATTAGAGATGAAACATAAAGCTGGTGAATGCAAATGGGAATTTATATGGAAAAATATTAGGAAAGGTGTTTGTGTATCACCTGAAGTACAGCTTTGCTGCCTGCTGTACCTGGTACCCTCTCGATCAGCATGGGCCGCAAATGGGTCTCCCATAGCCGGGGACCATCCACCTGAGCAGCAAACTGGTGCACCTGAGCCAGAGATAACTTCCCGGGCTTGTGGGAGAACTACACAGATGAGAATATAATAATGTTTCTATTCTTTTTTTTTGTGCCTCTTTGCACAAATGTAACTAATGATGCACAAAGAATGAGGTTTGCATGGGTTTCCTCTCATCCCACACACTTTCAGGTGCCATGATAAAGAGATAATCAGTGTTATTCACTTCACTGGTCATAAGTTTATGCTTTGGGACAACGTGCATTGCTAAAAGAGCTCTGCAAATAAACATGAATTGAGGGAAACATACAGAAACACGCTTACCTTGTCCTTGAGCAGGTCCGAGCTGTATTTTGGGCGGTCACTGATCTCGGGGTAACTGCACAAGTAAGAGCCTAAGATCAACATCATCATCATCACGATCACGATCACCGGCAGCGCGCGCCACAACCACAGCCGGAAAGACCGAGCACCGAACACCCGCGGTGGCGCGCAACCGGACACGGAGACGCGCACGGGGTTCACCGGGGCAGATCGGATCCTCCGGCTACTTTTTGCCATCTTTTTCCCGTCGGTGGTTTTCAGATGTGTCGGAAATGAAACCGAGATTAAAGATGAGTGTGTGTTATGATATTATTGTGTATTATGGTGCACGCGCCTGAACTGAACACCACACACTCACACTGCAGCAGACGTGGCATTAGAAAGCTGCACACTAACCCGTTCCAATGAACGCCTCCAAAACGGCCATGATAAATCACACATGACACCAGAGAAGAAAAAAACAGTTATTTTTTTAGATTTTAACAGCAAACAGCTGTGAACTTTGATCGCTGTGTTATCCAGCTGCACAGTTCCCAGTCTTACAGGACACACACTCACTTTAGCGTTTCATTCATGTTTTCTCTTTTAACTAAAATCGATAAACGCCGATAAAAACCCCGAGTTTAATTCCGCATATTACCCAAGATAAAATAACTAAGTAAACAGTTGTTTGACATTAGCTCTCCTGCCTGTAGAACTCCATCTAACAGCCTGCTCTACACTTCCGGGTTTCAATTCCAGTGTGAGGTAGCGCCCCTACTGGTCACGTGATCTCAGGAGGCGGAAGTAAACGTTGCAATTCGTGATTTTATTATTTTATTCTTATTTATATATTTTATAATTTTTTTGTATGGACTATTTTTTAAGGTTTGTATTTGTCTATTTAGTTTCTTCCCCCTCCAGAACCATATACAATGAATAAAAGGCACATTTTCAACAAGTCTATCAAACAGAAATATGGCGCCCTCTGGCGGCTCTAACGTTTATCCATTATCGATTTGTTGCCATCGTAATGATATAGTTAGATAGATTTATAATAATATAAAACTACACACTGATTATAAAGGGATAGGTTTATGGGTAGGTTAAGTGATAGGAAATACATATGTTGCTGTGTATACACAACACTCAACTATTATAAGTGAAAATAAAATAAAAATAAGGATAAAACGTGTAGTGAGAAGCGGTTTTTATAATCCGGCCCGGTAAGCCCGAAATGGTTATAAATATAAATATATAAAATATTTATGTTAAATGTTAAACATTTACAGAGTCTTTTTTTAGGTGCTGAATAAAACGTTGGAAAATATACTGGTCACGTGACATGCACGCCCTCTAAGGGAATTAGCTAGCTTGCGAATTAGATTAGCATGAAATATTATGAATAAATATGACGTAAAGATTTGGATATATATGTATATAAATACTTTTTAGTTATTTTTCGTAAAAAATATATTAACCCCAGTTATTCTTGTCAAAACAAACACAGAGTACACAGAGTACATGTGTGTGAATGAGAGGGAGGGCAGTGGAGTGGTGCAGTTGCAGGGAGAAGAGGTGGAGAAGGTGGAGGAGTTCAGGTACCTGGGGTCAACAGTGCAAAGTAATGGAGAGTGTGTTAGAGAAGTGAAGAAAAGAGTGCAGGCAGGGTGGAGTGGGTGGAGAAGAGTGATAGCAGGAGTGATTTGTGATAGAAGGGTATCTGCAAGAGTGAAAGGGAAAGTTTATAGGACTGTGGTGAGACCTGTGATGTTGTATGGTTTAGAGACAGTGGCATTGAGTAAAAGACAGGAGGTGGAGCTGGAGGTAGCAGAGCTGAAGATGTTGAGGTTTTCGTTGGGAGTGACGAGGATGGACAGGATTAGAAACAAGTTTATTACAGGGACAGCGCATGTAGGACGTTTTGGAGACAAGGTGAGGGAGGTGAGATTGAGAAGGTTTGGACATGTGCAGAGGAGGGACACGGGGTATATCGGTAGGAGAATGCTGAGGATGGAGCCACCAGGAAGGAGGAAAAGAGGAAGACCAAGGAGGAGTTTTATGGATATGGTGAGGAAAGACATGCAGGTGATTGGGGTGAAAGAGGCAGATGTAGAGGACGGGGGGGCTTGGAGACGGATGGTCCACCGTGGAGACCCCTAATGGGAGCAGCCGAAAGAAGAAGAAGAATCTTGTCAGAACAAAACCCTTGAAAAAGTCTCTGCTCAGGTTCTCTATGCAGTGCACTGTAATGTTCACGTAAATGTTCACTTACATGCAAACCGGTTCAATCAGAAATCTTTTTAATATATATAATTTTTTTTTTTATAAAATATTGAAAACATAATTTACACGTATTAAATGTACACTCATCAATGAGGTACCCAGGAGATTTGAGATAAAGCAAACCGAGAAGGGCAGCATAGAAGAAGAAAATTAAAAAAATAAAAATAAAAAAGCATTGTACAAAAACAAAAACATGTAATCAAGAATCAAACATCATATTTACTTAAACAAAAATCAACCAATATTTCTTTTTTTTTTTCACAGAAAAATGGCTGATGTGTCAAGAGAAAACAGAAAATCCAAAATAAATAATCCAGATTTTTACACATACACAACAACTTATACAGCTGGACTATAGTTTAAAGATTGATTCGTGTGCACAAGTTCAGCTAGCTGTAGATCACTCGTATTTAGCTTAAAACTGAAAATAATCTAAAAACACCTCCACCTGCAGACTTCAACAGAAAAATTAAGACAGCTGATGGTGCGTATAATCAACACGGAGAGCTCTACATGAGGCCATGAGTGTGTATGTGTAGAAGTAGCGCATACACACACACACACACACACACACACACACACACACACACACGCTGGTGGGGAGAGGATGACCTGATGTTGGCGTTTAACAATGATAAAGTAGGACAATGCGCACTGATGAAGGGGGATTTTACAAGATACAGGCTCTGTCATATTTCTACATTCTATTTGGGTAAGAAATCTAATAATGCATTCAAAAAGGACACCGAAATCACAATTGCATTTTTAAATGGTCTTGGATTTAACAGAAACCTCCACCCTGAAACACAAGAAAAATATGTTGCAATTGAAATCTATCTGATTCTGGTGCTGATCTGATCTGATGAGCCGTGCTGGATTCATGTTATTTCTGTGAGAAGTGACAGGGTGACCACTAATTTAATAGGGAGATATTATTATTGCTTGTGCACTTAATATGGCATGGAAGAAAAAAAAAAAACCCTCAGCACACACAAAGTAGGTTCACGTTGTGCTATTGGCTCTAAAAAAAAAAAAAAAAAAGGGGGCAAGAGCTTAGCTCATTAGTCAACATTTTTTCCAGACATGTACAACATCCTATTGATGAGAAACACAAGGTAAAAAGTAATGGAGATATCGGTGGAAAGGTAGGACTCAAAAAGTCCCAGAATGCAATTCAGCTATAGGACACATTTGATATAGTAAAGGCTTGATTGGAATAATTGTTGATCTACGATCTGGCGAGGACGATCTGTCTGAGCCAAAAAATGAAAGTGAGACTAAAGTACTAAAGCCGGATCAATGTATAAAGTTAGGGCTTAATCTCTTTCAATCAACGGCTATTTAAATGGCATTGTGGCAAATGTAGCAAACAAGGACAATAATAAAAAAATAAAATCAAAAAAGGCAACTCTGAATTTTATTCGAAAAAATAAAGCTTAGATTAATTAGGCTTTCGGGGTGAATTTTTCCTTGAACTGTTGTACGATTATTTGCCAGTCTTTAAACAGCACTTGCCTAAAGTGTGTGGTGTGTGTGTGTGTGTGTGTGTGTGTGTGTAAGAGTGTGTTCTAACTCACATCAGTTATGAAACATAACGCCACCCTCTGGCTGACGGACAAATAAATAGAATAAATAGTTCAGGCCGTAGAGGGTGAATTTGTTGGTCCTGAGATGGATTCTACGAGATGATGTTTTCCAGTTAGACCAGAGTAAAGGGACAGTCGGGATTGAGTCGTTCCAGTATGCCATATCAAAGCTCACAAATACTGAGTACCTACAGAGAGCGCTAATGAGCAACTGCTCTTAAACAAAATCTGCTCGCCAGTTCCTTTACGGTCACTCGATTAAAAAAAAAAAAAAAACGCCAGATGAAGAGCGACTGAACTTTTTACAGTGCAAGGGAAGAACAAATCAGAATTAGTAACCCATGCATTGGTTTTTAAAAACAGCCAACAGTCGTGTCACCTGATACAATAGAAAAATATATTGTGTGGAAGGCGCCGTGCTGAACAAGCGCAGGCGCTGCTGTGTCTCTCTTGCATACAGACATACAGTGTCTCGATTCAATGAAGGAGCTGAAATTTACACACAGTGCAATGCCAAGGCATTGGAGAAAAAAAAGGAGGGAGAACATCAGATGAGCATCACAGTTCTTGAAGCAGTCACTCTACTTGGTCCTGTGTTTTACAGAAAATCTGTTTAACAGTAGCGGCGGTGATGCTTAAAGAAGAGATTGGTCTCCGTGTTTGTCCTGCAGAACAATGAGGAATGAGACGGGCCAACTGATTCGTTTTTGTTTCACAATCACGTCTGGTCGTCGAGAAACAGTACACATGGAGGAGATATTGCGCGAAGGACTGACTCTGTCTATACTCAGTAACCACGAGGCGAGGAAAGATGGCATCAGAAGAACGTAGAAAGCAACACTGTGTGACCAGGACCTGCACTACACGATGTCATGATATTTTTAGATATGACTGGAATTAAAAGAATGCTTCAGTGAAAGTGAAGCCGATCAGCCGAAGAGATATTTAATGTGTTTGACCTAGAATTCAGACTTTTTCACTCAAAATAGTTTCCATAAACACGTTGCAAATGTAACCTGGGATTCTGACTGTGCAAAACTGGTCCTGCTATCGGGGTGAGACACTACACAATCACGAGCATCTGTGAGCTCAGGTATGTAGAAGGGGGCAAAAAAAAAAAAAAAAAAACTTTCCGCTGCTCTGTGACCGCTGACTTTATACTTGGGAACTGGCAAAAGTAAATGAGTCTCCATGTTCATATAAAAACACAATAATTTACTGTTATAGAAAAACAAACACTGACCTGGTGCTATGACATGCGGTTCATTGAATTGCCCACACAGCAATCAAGCAATGATAAAATTTTTCAAATAAAAATTGTTCTTTAATAAAACAATGATATTTTGTACTTTTTAAAGTTACGTTTATCTTGGGGAATGTCAAACAGGTCTGTCAATGAACTGTTACAATATAAACCATAATGTATTAGAATGGGAGCTTTAATATCAAAATGTGTGACTAATCAGAAGTTTTTAACCATCCTATGGTATTAAGGTTATACACAGTATGTACCAAATCATGTCATGTATTTTTCCTAATTCTAAGACCTGTTAATTTTTACTTACAAGGTCATACACTGTCTTGTGAAAATGAAAGTACACCCTCGTTAAATTCTAAGCTTTTACGCGTCAGTACATAAAAATAACCTGGTACTCATAGAATCAGGTGAAATACAATCTTAGGTGGACACCACCACTGTTTTGTAAATGACAAGGTTTAATATGTCATGGGTTGTTCATCTGAGGTTGTATTTACCCAATTTTAATGATCATTTTTATTATGTCCTGATATGTAAAACCATAGAATTAATTTTTTTAGATCACTGTACAGCATCACTTACAGAAATCTTTTCAAAAGACATCAAGCTATATGAGGACAACCTACCAGAGAACCAGAATCACAATTTTCCAGTAGGTTGTCCTCATATAGCTTGATGTCTTTTGAAAAAGTTTTTGTTGTTACACACATGATAAAGCACTTCCATTTTGGACTGTGACTGTAACTGCTTTCTATTTTGGACAAAACCCTTAATCTGAACCTTAACGTGTTCATGAAGAAGTGAACATGTGTGTTTATGGAAACGATTTTAGCTTCAGATTAACATTCGTGAAAAGTTCGAACACAAACTGTCTTGGCTGATCGACTTCCACTGAACCGTTCGCTTAAGATCAGCTACGATGTTTACGCAGAGGGTCACATACCGCCCAGGTAGCACCCTGATGTGTTGAGGAGGGTAAATTACAATATCTTGATCTTTTGCATTCCATGTACCTGTAAATCAGTGTATATAAACCCTGTGGGTCAGTTCAGCAGTTGTTTTGTACCTCAAATCGAAACTACGGTACCACGTTTCACCCTTGGCACGCTCTACAGTGCATACTGCTGCATGCTGGGAAGTGTAGTCTCAGCGCAGGACCGCCGTCCCCTGTCTTTTTGGCTGAAGAGCTGCATGTACAGTAATAGGCCTCTCTGAACGCAAAGCTGTACGATCTCTTAGTTCAACTGGCTCAAGTTTGGTGTCCGCAGTATCTGGTAAGACTTGTCTGTTTACAAAAATAAAGCAATAGTCGGAAAACTAAGCTGCGAAAAGAATGTATTCATGATGCTCCCACAAGGCATTGGGACTCGCATGGCATGAGTTCTAAAAAATAAAATAGACATGCCTATGTCTGTGCCTCTTCCAGTTTAATATCCAAAGTCCCAAAATGAATCAAATGTGTCCTGTTCTCTCTCTCTCTCTCTCTCTCTCTCTCGAATTCCATTTCTTTTTCTTTCTTATCCTTCTCAGTCTCAGTGTTCAGTCTTGGGGTGTCAGAGGTGAATTGAAGGGCAGTGTGGGCATCATGCTGTAAATGAGCAGCTCGGCTATGGAAGTCATCCATAAGCTCCATGTTCTAACTGCAGCCTCTGGTTTTAGCTTTCTCTCCTCATAGATAGAGTGAGACTTCACTTCCTTTCGGATGTGGAGGAGAGGATCTGGCTGAACTTGCGAAGCTGCTCGCTAGCAGAGAGCGACTCCTCCTGAAGACGCTGGTTGTTTTCCCTCAGATGAGCCATCTCAGCCAGTAAAACAACCTTATCCTGCTTTTCCTTAGGGAAAGAGAGTGAGAGAAAGAGAGAGAGGAATTAATACAGTGACTCTAATATCAAGCAAAATGTGATAGCTGTGTGAGTATTGAGAGTGCTCACCTTCTCCAGATCATTATTCAACTGCTTTAACATGACCTCCAGGTGGTACAATCGGCCTGACAGGTTTCCAGGGACCTCATCACTAACAAACAGACAGACAGAAAACCAGTCAGAACTCAAGATATGAAACTTTCCACTTTTTAAATCTGGCTGCAATCGGTAGCAGTGCTTAAAATAGTAACATTAACAACAATAATTATTAATTAATTAAAAAAGTCGAGACATGGCCTAGCCTACCCATGAGTCTTTAAGAATGGTGATCAGTAGAGTAAAGTATACTGTAATCTGTTAATAATTTAACAAATTACAGTACATAATATAGCAAAAAGGAGCAATTTACAGTATCGTTAGTGGGTGTGTGGATCGGCAGTGGGTGTGTGGACGAGCACTGATTAGCGACTTAGGGTGCACTCTGTTTCAGTGACACCAAAAAAATAAGAGAGGTAATAACCTGAGCTTTAAAACGCTAAAAAAACATGCGCTTTAAAACCGAGATAACTGAACAATGTCGACCGCTAGCGAGAGTGAGGCATCTCAGAAGGTGGGAGATGCGTACATCCTGGTGTCCCTACGTATTGTATGAAAATGTAAATGTAAATTTTTTATTGTATGTACAAATGTTTTAATTGCATATACAAATATACAAATGTTTCGTATCGCTATCATCATTGTAAGATCGAAAAATTGTTAAGTGGAACCATCGTAACTCGGATTGTCTGTACACATTTGCATTTGTCAAACACAAACCATTAAATAAATGTGAAAGTATAATTATTATTAAATAATTATTAGATAATAAACTGCCAATATTATCTATACTTTATTTATTTTTTTTTTTATAACAATGGAAAAACTCATCTGCCATTATCTGTTGTACATATTTTTTTGTAGACATAAAAAAAAAAAAAAACCCACAATGATTTTTATTGCATTATTCATTGCAAACACATGCCGCAGATGTGGGGTTTATTTTCTGACAACAGTAAACTAATACAGAACATTTCTTCTATCTTCGATTTAAATTGAAAATGTGTTAAACCTTTGTATAAAAGACTTTTAACTTTTCAAATCCACGGGCACCTATTTTAAGTAATTTCTCCTCTGGTTATAACAATTTTTCCATGTTAAGGTAAATATTTGCATTCAATTTGGCATATACACATTTAAAAAGTAATTCTACGTACACTCCAAACCTTAAGTGCCTCATTACCTGTTGAAAGTGGGTGTAGTGCGAGGGGCCTGTGGTGTATGAAAAGGAACTGGACTTAGTCGAGGTCTCAGTTCAGCTCCTCCAACATGAGGCTCAGACAGCGAGAAGAGAGAAACTGCTCGTTGCACTGTGAAAACACATACAAGTTTGGGTCATTGATAAATTTTGTCTTATATTCTAACATTCTACAAGATGGAAACCTAAACAGCTGCCATATTGCTAAACTACCAGATGGAGGATTTCAGTTTTTTTCAGATTTCAGCTACAAAATGTGTAGGCAAAAGAAACTCCAGGCAAATATTTTGTACCCTCGTCCTGCATGCAGCTGGCAGCATGACCATGGTAATTAAAAACATAGAATCATTAAAAAAAAAAAAACTCAGGGATATTTTGTCTGTTTTGCACCTTCGTAGGCCTTGGCAGCGTTGACGAGACTCGACCACTCGAGACCGCTTGCTGTGTCAGGAAGGGGCATGAGGCCGGGGTCGAGTCTTCGCAGGGGGGGCACTTTATCCCTCACCTCCGTCAGAGACAGTTCCGATGCAGACAATGGCACTGAAGCACACGTTGAAATTAGAACCCGATTATGTTCCTATGTTATCATAACACTCTGGCTGCATAATGCAAATAAATACATTTCATGCATTACAAGCATTTAATTTTGCGATGCTGTCTGCACCTTTCTTGGGCAAAAGGATGCCATGGTTGGTGCTGCTGCCATGGCGACGGGTGGGCAGTGTGCTGGTGAAGAGCAGGTCGCTATTCGGTGCCTGTCCATCAAAAAGCGGTGTGCTGGCAAAGCTCGAGTCTCTCCGTCCACTACATAAACTCTCGTCTGAGAAGGTCCGCTGAAGGGTCTTCCGAGGTGACTACACACACACACACACACACACACACACACACACACACACA
>JAAIIK010000101.1:5423799-5446114 GCA_014706435.1 Silurus glanis | reverse complement strand
CAATATGTGTAGAGAAGTCTATGATTCTTTGTTCATTTATGTCTAATTATGCATGATACATTATTACATATTATGCATTAATTAATTTAATAAAATACAAATAAATTGTCTTTAAACGAGAATAATTGTGATGGTCACGTCACCACTATCCCTTTCATTTGTGTGTGGGTTGTTTTTGTTGTTGTAGGAACTGCTGTGATATTATTACTCATCACAAAGTTTCATAACAGACCCAGATCATATTTCAAACCCATCTTTGTCGTGAGATAAATCCCTGAGCACTCCCATCATTACCACAACACAGCACGCACGAGGCGCTGAAACAAACAAAAAAAAAAGCATAAGCCCGTACCTTTTCTTTTTTTTAATAGACCGCCACAAAGCAAGACAAATTCCTCCTCATTTGAGATCTTATCTATTCATCCATGTCTGCATCCTTATCGCTCTGATCACTGTGGCTGTTATTGTCTTTTGTTTGGTCGCTCGCTCACTCACTATTTTTGGGTAGCGTTCGTCCCTCTGGCACTGTCTGGAAGTGTGAACTAACCTCTCCGTGTACAGCAGGCTGTGTCGGATCTCTGAGGCGGTGCCATCGCGCTCGTCTTCTAACCGGCTCGTCTTCTAACATCCGCGACGCACGAACGCGCGCGAGGCTTCTCTGCTCTTTCTCTCCCTCCGGCTACGGTATGAAAATACACTCGAAGATGGAGAGACCTTTTTTTTTGTGGGAGGGATGTGAAAGAGGAGGGGGTGGGCTCGTTCCAACACCCACCTACTTCTCTTTCGTGCTGAGAAGGTGTCCGGACACGTTTAATATTTGCAGGTTCGCCGGCGCTTCCCCATTTACATCTACGCGCGCGCTTATAGGCGGCGACGCGACGCGACACTTTCCCGAATGCGCGTTGTGCAGTTTTAATCGCCTTGCAATTTAACAACAAATTCATTTCTTCCTAATTTTCCCGCTTCAGTATGTTTCTTCTGAGAGACAGAGCGTATGAGACAGTGAGAGAGGGAAAGAGAAAGAGAGGAAAAAAGGAGGGGGGGATGACAAATAAACCTGCATATCAATAAATGAAGTGAATGGATTCTACAGACAACATATCCACAAAAAGACAAGCAGGAGAGAGCAGGAGAGAGAGAGAGAGAGAGAGAGAGAGAGAGAGAGATGTTGGTGAGAGACGCTGAGGTGTGAAAAAGAAAGAGAAAGAAAACGTGAACGAGGGAGAGGTGCGAGAGAAAGAGGAGTAAGAACAGCACTTGGATCCACAGGAGACGAAAAGGGAGCCAAGAAAGATACAAATGCACAACATGGGTATTTTTACTGCTCAAGAACTGCTCAGCTTCAGAATAGATGGACAGACACATTCGTTTCTTTCTGGATGCATGAAACAACCACTCCGATCAAGCAAGGAATTCAGTTCAAGCTCGAAAAATGTCTATTCTTCAGCTAAATAATCTTTTACTTGTTTTAGAATCCTCTCATAATAAGGAATTATACATGACAGCGCATCACGTGACTCAACCGCATTATTCTGCTTTGTGATCCAACCTTGAATTACTTTTACCACCCGGACAATCATTTTCGAGTGACACAATATAATGGCAACAATTGTGTCGTGTACATGGCGAAATTTTTATCCATTTATGTCTACAAATCCAGTGTGCTCTTTTCCTGTGTTTCTAAACGTATATTACATACTGCTTTCCCGCTTACACATGCAAAAATCTGAAACTGGAAATCAAATGACCAAAAAACGCTCAGAGAAGACGTTCCACCCTAACAGCAATAATAAAACAACAACAAAAATAAACATGCTTACAAATTGGACAGTCATCTGTCAGATATTTATATTTCTGGTTGCATCTGGTGGTTCTTTGCCTTTAGGTCGTGCACTGAAATTGCGTTAAGGCACACCAATCTGTGAATTATTCCTTAGATGGAACTAATCATTCATAAATTCTGGTTTTTATTTCAGAAGAGCTTTACCAGTGGAGACAGGAAAAGGCAGTGTTTTTTTTTTTTTTTTTTTTAAAGTAGTTGTGTAATTAAACTGCCACAAAAGCTCCATATGGCTCCTGAGTGCAGTGTCGAAGCTGTTGCTGAGTAATTAGGGGCTTGAGGAGCCCCTTTAGCAAAACGCAGCAGTGATTACATGCCTTAAGAGCTGCTACACACACCACAGCACATCCGCACTCTGGATCAGAACATTCACACGAGACAAGCTGTCTGAATGAGCACATGTGTGTATTTGTGGGTTGAAGCGGCAGCGCGGCCAGAAGTTTAATACACCCAATTTCCCCACTTATCCAAAAAAGCCTAGTCGTTCTGCCAAGAACTTTGCGTTTGCCGTTTTTTTTTGGTAACTCGTACTTGAAGCTTGTGTCGTTGGCTAAGCAGCAAATTGAGCTTCCAGACACCAGGTTAGTATTGTATAATTTACTTTAATTATTACACACTCTTAAAAAATGTTAAAAAGTAAATACGTAAATCATTCTCTATTTATTCATCGAAATCTGTAAATCCAAGTAGTATCATCCTGTAAATCCAAGTAGTACCATCCAAATCGCTAAAACACGAAGGGCGTTCAAGTTAAACCGGGACTTTTAAGTTTCAAGATAAAAGAACAAATCAAGGAGTAGAAACTGCATTTATGCATTATACTTCCCTGCTACCTTGATACCAATGTTTAACTAATGCCTGCTAAGTCTTAGCATAGAAAGATTTGTCAGCACACCTGAACCATCTTAGGACAGCCTGCTTCACTTCGTCATCAGGGAACCACCATGACGGCGATTGACGGATGTACCGCCGTTTTTGAAACGTTTACACCATTCAAATGTTTTACTACAGCTGAGCGTCTCATCACCGTACTGTGCTTGAAGTCTTCTGTAGATATCCATGGGTTCTACGTGTTTGTTCATAGGAAATTTCATCACCACACTCTGTTCCACGCATGCACGAACACTGTTGTGTACCGTCTTGTTTAGCGGTCTCTGGACTGGCCCGCGACATGTGCGCCATCTATCAGTAATAGGACACACTAACCACTTAGTGTGCGGTATCGCCACACTATGCATCTATTTTTATACCTGTAAAGCTTGAACGCCCCTCGTAAAATCCCTGCATTCATTCCTCAGGCCCTGCCTACTATCAAAATCTGAAGCTTGCATCGAATCAAATCAAAGTACAGTACGTGGAAAGCTCCTGCTTTACGATGATGGCATAATGGTGAAAACTGTCCTTCCGTTCAGTGTCTTTCTTTTTTTTCTCCCACTCACTATTAAGAACAAAAATGCAGTTTGTTCAATGTGACTGAAAAAAACACAAAGCACTCCATCCTGAAGACAGCTTTGACTGATACAAAGCACTAACCTTGGGGATTCCATTCAAAACGATCAAATAAAGAAGCACCATCTAATCACAAAAAAACACCATATCAACTTGTAGCCCTGTAGCTGGAACTACTGTTAAAGCGGCTTTTTATAAAAAATGACAAGAACTTCTGATTAATCAGATATAAGAATACAGAAGCACTATGATGCATTGCACAGCCAAAAGTACACTATATTGCCAAAGGTTTGGGGACACCTGGTCAGACGTATGGTTTGTGCTTTTTGAGCATCACATTCCACATTTACAGTAATCCCATGCTTTACTGCGGTTCGAATCTCCCCGGTTTATCGCGGAATTGCATTTGCCACATAACTGATCGGCTGATTTTCCCCGTCTCTTGCGGATAGCACGATAGACCAAAAAACTTATAGGGAATTTTTTTTATGGAGTTTTATGTTGAAATAATTACATTTATTAATAAAAAATATAATTATTATTATAATATGAAGTAAAATGTTAATACAGTACTGTATACATAAAATAGCATTTTTGGGGTGGCGTCCGTTTATCGACGGTTTTCGTTTATCGCGGGCCGGTTTTGAAACGTAACCACCACGACGAGGGATTACTGTAGTCCCAATTTGCTCTTATAATCCCCTTCAATCTTTTAGGACTAGATTTTAAAGCGTGCTTGTGGACATTTGTGTTCATCAGCCGCAAGGGTGTTAGTAAAGTCAGGTACTGATGTAGTTGAGGTGAGGAGGCCTGGGGTGCAGCCAGTGTTTACATCCATCTCATTGGTGTTCAGTAGGGTTGAGAATCAGAGCTCTATAGCAGGCCACTAAAGATTTTCCTCTCCAAACCATGTAAAGCAAATCTTAATTTTGCACAGGGGCATTTCTGCATTTCATTGGCTCTGTACATGTACCCTGCACAATGACAATAAAGTTGAATCTAATCTAATCTAATCTAATCTAATTACCATGCTGGAACGGGTTTGGGTTTCCAAATTCGAGTAAACACAACATTTTATTATACCGCATCCAAAGACACCCAATACAACTGGGCGTCTCCAGCTTTGTGGTACCAGTTTGGAGAAGAACCACATGGCAGGAAATGTCAAGCATCCCAATACTTTTGTTCATATAGTATATGTGGCCACCTGATGGTGACAACTGTATGTGCTTGTTGACCATCCCCATGCTATTTGCCTCTAAGCTGCTGTAACAGCTTTCACTCTTCTGGAAAGGAGTTCCACCAGATTTTGCAACGTGGCTTTGGGGATTCACCCACTACGTGGAAAAAAGGTCAGGTCAACACCTATTGTGCACTCACCATACCAATTCATCCCAATGGTGTTCAATTGGGTTCAAGTGCAGGCCAATTGAGATCTTCCACTCCAACCTTGGGAAACCTGGTCACAAAACTGCATGGAATTAATTTTTTGCAATTGAGCATTGTCATAGTGGATAGGATCTAGGTATCCTAGTTCTAGGGGAAGAGATCTGTCAATTCTACAGTGTTCAGAGAGATTTGGAAGAAAACATGTACGCTTCCAAATTCGTAGCATGAGTTTGAAGAAAAACCACACGCAGGTTTGATGTGTCTGAATGATTCTGGCCCAAACGCTCGTGGTCCTGCCTTGAATCGATTGGCTTACAAGACTGAGGCATGTGCATTAAAAGGTTAAAATTCAGGGGCTCAGGAGACAAACGTAAAATACAATTCAAGACCAAGATTAATATAAACAGCAGTGTTGTTTTCGGTTGTCTCCTGTAAAGCCCTTCTATTCAATTCAATTCATTTCTTATTTGCATAGCGCTTTTTACAATGGACATTGTCTTGAAGCAGCTTTACACAGATAAAGCTATAAGGTTGTTATAAGGTTGCATAAAAGAATGAGTAAGTTAATTGCCTATAGGTTTGTTCCTTATAATTGCTTATCATCATTGTTTATATGACGTCTATTGTTTACATCACAATTGCATGACCCTTTTTCGTTCAAAGCGACTTACAACTATGAGAGAGGATCCAACTGAGAACGTGCTGGCTAAAGGTCTTGCTCAAGGGATCGACAGGGGCAGTTTGGTGTTGCTGAGATTTGAACTTTTCACACACAGATATGACCAACGAGCTAGTCATAGCAAGGAGTCCAAAAAAATAGAAAAGATCTGCCAGGGAAAATGGTGAACAACCGCTTTTTCAGCACCTCCATAGAGCAGAATATAGACATAAAAGAATGAACATTTCTGCACTTTCTTAAACAGTTATCCACTTTTTCTTCTCTTCTTTTCACACACTCGCAGCTCCTCTTCCTATTCTCTCCAACACTCCCACTCATTGCTACCCCGAGAACTGAAGTGTCTGCCTACTGTCTCCAAATCTGCTATGTGCCTGTTACATAAAGCTGAAGCGGACTGGGAGAAAAGTTATTTGCTCGGTAATGTCAGATCTATTGTATATATATGCAGCAGAGAAAACCACGGTGCGTTCATCAATAGCGTACGAAATGCCGATCGCTGGCGGAAGTGTGGATAAATGAACCCAGCTGAGAGGGAGTGAGCCAACTGCGTTGTCGGTGCAGAAAAACATCCGGCAGAAACGAGCAACAGCAGCAAGAGCAACAGCAGCCTTGCCTGCCAAGAATCTTAGTATTGATCATCACCAAAATGAGAACATGTCTCGGAGGAGGGAGAGGAAAGCAGAAAGCAGATGCAGACCGCTTTGCCGGTGCTGGATTCTGCTGCCGCTCATATGCCGGGTCCAAAGATTTGCTGTTTCGTGCAAGTTGTGCTTAATGAGCCTTTATTGCTCAGCACACCTTTCTGTGTAGGCATTCTAAGATTCCAATGTGTTAGGTAGGCTTATGGATGAAATCTGAATTCACACTGTCATGCTGGTGCTGGAGAAGACTAAAACAGATTGTAAAATAAAGAATAATAAGAATTGCTTTCAAAAGACAGAAGTTACAGCATAAAAAAATCAGACACAATGAATAGCCAGATGTTAGGAGCTGGTAATATGTGAAACATGAAGCCAAACCTGGAGTCACATAACTGACTGGTTAAAAACCAATAAAAAAAAAATAAAAAATTCGGAAGGAATTTTCAACATTATGAAGACTCATATTTCATCGTTTTGCAGCAGGAATGAACTGAAAGATGTATGTTTTGGCTCACCTGCGTGCTCCTCCTTCCTCGAACGGTGGGATTATGACCACTTTCACGGTGACAGATGTGCGCAACAGGTCGATCATCTGGTCATGCGTGAGCGTCACCGCGGCGACCTTGCAGATCTCGACCAATCGACTGCCCTGACGAAGGCCTGCCTGCCAGGCGAAGCCGTACTCCTCAACCTCGGAAACGGTGCCGTCCAAGCGCACGTGGAAACCCAGCTGACCCAGACCGTTCCGTCTCAGCGTCATGTCCACCGTCTCACAGCCGACTGTCAGCGTCTGAGGAAGAAATAAAGCAGTACGTTTACATAACAGGTACAAAACAATGACTAAGTACAGTATGAGTGTGACTGCGTAACATAGACTGGTGATTAGTAGAAATGAGTCATAGCGGCATTTCTGTTTATCAATGGCCAATGTGTGGCTGTCAGTCAATTATTAATAAAACAAAGAAAAAAAATAAGAAAAAACAAGTTGAAAAACAGAGGCCTAATCTGTAACATCCACCAGAACATCATACGTACCGTTTATTGGAATTTATTTTCCCTCAGAAATAAAAATCCACTACCTCACTAGATCTTTATACAAATGTAACAAATGTGATTGCATTAAAAAAAGCTTTATTATTTAAAGGATTATGCCATAATGGGGTTTGCTGTTATGAACAAATAAACAACACAACGGTGATGGATTTGAATTAATGTACAGCTGCACATCCTGAAGTGTTTTATTCCTCTTATACCACAGCCATTAATTACAACGTTTAATTTCCTTTTTATATGTTCCTAGATACATTAATTATTGTGGAATATCTGCAAAAACAGGTTTGCTTTTGTTATCACTTATGCTGTGGTAAATTAAAACACTCGTCTCTGATTCTGTTTTGAAGTTAACAGAGAAACTGGCAGGACCTGAAGACCCGCTTTTATTGGAAAACTGACTGTTACTAAGCGTTAACTCCTTTCATGGATGTTACATAAACATGACAACTCCTTCGTGTCAACCTTTATATTTCATAAAATATTTTTATTTGAACCTGGAGCAAGGTTTTCTGAAATGCCTTAGATTATGTACAACATCCACCCTACAGGTTTCTGTTACTATAGAAATAGTAGATGAGTGCATTTATATGAATTATTCCTGGCACTGCTGTTATTAAAAAAATGTATCAACACATTCTGAGCAATCATAGTCACAGTAGTGCTGTGGTCTAAACCATTATAGTGCTTCTATAGTATTAATGATATACACGGATCAGGCATAACATTATGACCACCTGCCTAATATTGGTTTGTTCCCCCTTTTGCTGCTAAAACAGTCCTGACCCATCAAGCATTAACAGCATTAACTTCTTCAGCAATTGGTCTGTTAGATCGGACCACACGGGCCATCACTTTTCATCACTGTTCCTTAATTGGACCACTGCATTGGTCAGCATTTTGGAGATGCTCTGACCCAGTCGTCTAGCCATCGCAATTTGTCAAACTCACTCAAATCCTTACACTTGCCCATTTTTCCTGCTTCTAACAGATCAAATTTGAGGACAAAATGTTCGTTTGCTGCCACTATCAGGTGCCATGATGAAGAGATAATCAGTGTAATTCACTTCACCGGTCATAATGTTATAATGTCATAATGTCATGCCTGATCAGTGTATTCTAGCTTGTTATATATCCCATCCTGAACATAACATCTAGACACAATCATAGTTATATTGTTGCTTCTTGTACCTTCAGCCTCTGCACCACCTCCCTGATGTCCTGGGCGCTGCCCTCAGGGACACGCAGCGCCACGTGGTCCCCTCTGCCATAGAAGAGCTTTAAATTCAGCCTCTCGGCCGTCCAGCCGATGACGTCGGCACAGAAGCAGTTGAACACCACCTCTTTTGTGGAGCAGTCGGCTAGCACAACATACTCAGTAGAGATGGCCAGCACGCACGGAAGCTCTCCTCCGCCCCTGCTGAAATCCTGAGCCACGACCCGCCAGGCCACGGCTCCAGCAGCACCGAGCTCCGCCCCTGGGCGTGCCCGTACCCTCTCACGCCGCTTGGCGGCTAGCGAGATGAGGTTGTTGAGCTTGCCGCTGGTGTCGAGCGGCGTGCCGCTGGCGCAGTTCTCAGCTAGGTCTCGCAGGTAGCCCTGCCGCGTGCGAGCGGCCATGGTGTGGAACTTCTCTGATTTGTGCGCGGCGGTCTCAGCGTTGATGATCTTGGCCAAGAGGAAGGATCGGAATGAGGCGGGGTCGCGGAAGGTCACACCGGTGGGAGGCAGAGGCGGTCCGAACGGGGGCACGTCCTTCATGCGCGTCACTGCAACACTATGGAGATGAAGGAAAGAAACCATCGGCCTGTGATTTAAATGAACTGGTGACTTCTATAAACATCTAGTGCCTCCGATGGTGAACGGACACGCTTGTAATGTGGTTTAGAAATGCACTGCTAGGTTAACATGTAGTATCCACGGCAACTGCTGTCAGGCCAGGGTTGCTATGGTAACTGGCAGCACTACTGTACAAGGAGAGGGAATGTGTACCTGTAGCAGGTGTTCTCGGAACAGGGGTTGTGAACGCGCACAATCACAAAGACATGCTGGAAGTGAGATCGGATGTTCTGGGGCGTGAACGGCAGAGCGCCAGGCTCCTGGAAGATGATGGTCACTATATCATTCCCTATATGCCTCTTCCTGAGGAGCTAAGAGAAATAAAGAGAGAGTCAGAGAGACACACAGAGAGAGAGAGAGAGAGAGAGAGAGAGAGAGAGAGAGACAGAGAGAGAGAGAGAGAGAGAGAGAGAGAGAGAGAGAGAGAGAAGGACAGAAGGAGAAAAGGAGGGGAGAGGGAGGGAAAAAATCACAACTGTGCGGATGATGCAACCTGGAGACAATCTAAAAATCTAGGCACACAAAAAAGGGAACAGGAAGATGAGAAAAGAAAAAGATGCGCGATTAACCGAAAAAAATAAAGAATAGAAGAGCATTTCAAGGCAGGCAAAGACAAACGTCATCACATATAAACCCTGACACCTAAGGTGAGACTCAGCTAGATGCCAAATAGAGACAGAAAGTGAATAAGACTCTGTGGTAGGAGAACCACATGCAGGTACAGTAGGATGAAGGACATTCACTACTCAATCATAAAATAACTGAACATATGGTCAAGTTCATCATGGGCCTATGCTCTAAGGTAGTATCTGCCAATTTAACCAAAAGTGTATATTTTTGTGATGTCATTTTATTGAATGCTTTAAAAATAACCTCATTATTAACTGTCAAAATGATTTAATTTAATGTTAATGTTAATTTAATGAACTATGATTTGCAATTATCACTTGTATTTAAAACCTAAAACAGAATGACATTATTACAGAAAAACAAAAATAATTATTTACAATTTAAGTCAACAAAGAAAAAATAACGTGACGCTGAGCCACAGAGTTGTCACAGTTTTTTAAGGGAACACTAGAGCTACAGAATTGTGAAAAACAATTATTTTTTAATTATTTAAATTTTACACATATTCAGTGAAGTTGGTAGCTTTAGTTGTTTAGACATTGAAGTTTGGATTTGAAGCTCATGCGTTCAAATCCCCCTCAACCCCATAGCTGCTCAGTTGTATGAATGAGATAAATGGAGGTATCTCTGGATAAAGGTGTCTTTTAGTAAGCAAACCACTGCACTCCCAGGACCTGCTGTTCTGCAGATGTCCTGACCCGAACACATAACTACCCGCCCCTCAGGTGGCACTTTACTGAGATAATCAATGTTATTCACTTTACCGGTCAGTGGTTTCAATGTTATGGCTGATCGGTTTAAATCTTGCGTTCTCATCTCATGACCTGTTTATTTTCATTGCATCCTTCCTGCATTATATTCACACTGATGTTGTAGGAAGTTAATCTGATGTATGTTCTGCGTTCTACCCCTGACGCCGATGGATGGCGTACTCAAGGTCCAAGTGCCACCTTGTGGATATGAAACGTTTGTACAATAGAATTTGTGAGTGTTGCTGTGTAAATTCTGTGTGGAAAGCCATGAGGGATTTGTGCATTATTCAGAGCTATTAACAGGCCATGCAATTTTCTTGAATGTGTGTGTGTGTGTGTGTGTGTGTGTGTGTGTGTGTGTGTGTGTGAGAGAGTGTGGGTGACATGCCTCCATGCTGAGACATCACGGAAAAGGCCACCCACCCATTCACACTGCAGCACTGCAAGTATCAGTTATATAAGCCAGCTTAGACCTTGTGCACAGAGACGAAAATACGGTGGCTTCCGTAATTATTGGCTCCCTTTAGCAAAAATTACTCCAGAAAGTTAACATTACACAAAACATTTATAATTTCCATTCAAATAATAATCCATCTTGTAGTTCATAAGAAATATATAATTTTTTATAATATATAGTATATTCTCTCTAAAATACATGCATAAGATATATTTCTTCTCTCTAAAATATGTGTTTCAAAAATAAATTCATGCTTATTATTTGTATTTGCTCTTAGGCCACAGAAACACTGCTGCTGTTTTCCTGGGTTATACGTACAGGTGGGTGTTATACACACATTATAATCCCTTTGACATCACTTATGGAAGGTGGTTGCTTAGTGGTTAAGACTGGAGGTCGACTGATTAATCGTCAAAAAATCCATACCGATAGTTTTTCTGGCTTCTGGTCCGTTGTCATTACGAGAGCGGCCTCTAGTGGCGAACCACTGATGCAACGTGCTGTTTGTTTTTACACGAGACTGCATGCTGCACGGAGAGCACTATATTTTATTTATTATTTACAATTTATTCATTATATAATTATATTAATTAATATATTCATATTTATTTCCTTTAGCACATTTTCATGATTCAGTACTGGTTTTTTATTTTTGGAATAAAGTTCAGCACTATTTTACATGAAGGTTTTGTTTGGTTTTTATCCAGGATAGGAAACAATTAATCAACTGATTAAACGGTTATTAATCGGTATCGATAAAATTCACTATCGTTCGACCTCTAGTTAAAACACAGAAGTACCACTCCTGGGACCCTGAGCAAGGCCCTTAACCCCATAGCCGATCATTTATATGAATGAGATAAATGAACGTTACCCTGAATAAGAGTGTCTGCCAAATGTCCTAAATGTAAAAAAAAAAAAAAGAAGAAAAAAAAAAAAAAAAAAACCTAAACAAAACTAAAAAACAAACAGTCAAAATACCATTAAGCAGAATTAGGGCTAAAAGAAACACTTTTAACTGCCCCTCCTTGAACTGCCACCTTAACGTGCTAGAGGGGGTTAACGTTAACTCTGGAGTTGCCCATGGTGAAAGGCGGCGGGCTGGTGTGGGTTTGCTTATAGCCCCCCAGCTCAGCCGCCATGTGTTGGTGTTTACCCCGGTGAATGAGAGGGTCGTTTCCCTGCGCCTACGGGTCGGGGATAGGTCTCTCACTGTCGTGTGTGCCTACGGTCCAAACGGCAGTGTAGAGTACCCGGCCTTCTTGGGGTCTCTGGGAGGGGTGCTGGACAGTGCTCCGACTGGGGACTCCGTCGTTCTACTGGGAGACTTCAATGCCCACGTGGGCAGCGACAGTGACACCTGGAGGGGCGTGATTGGGAGGAACGGCCCCCCTGATCTGAACCCGAGCGGTGTTCAGTTATTGGACTTTTGTGCTAGTTACAGTTTGTCCATAACGAACACCATGTTCAAGCATAAGGGTGTCCATCAGTACACATGGCACCAGGACACCCTAGGCCGTAGGTCGATGATCGACTTTGTGGTCGTTTCATCTGACCTGAGGCCATATGTCTTGGACACTCGGGTAAAGAGAGGGGCGGAGCTGTCAACTGATCACCACCTGGTGGTGAGTTGGATCCGATGGCGGGGGAGGAAGCTGGACAGACTCGGCAGACCCAAGCGTACTGTGAGGGTCTGCTGGGAACGTTTGGCCAAGTCTCCTGTCAGGGAGATCTTCAACTCCCACCTCCGGCGGAGCTTCGACCGGATCCCGAGGGAGGCTGGAGATATTGAGTCCGAGTGGACCATGTTCTCCACCTCCATTGTCGAAGCGGCCGCTCGGAGCTGTGGCCGTAAGGTCTCCGGTGCCTGTCGAGGCGGCAATCCCCGAACCCGGTGGTGGAAACCGGAAGTAAGGGATGCCGTCAAGCTGAAGAAGGAGTCCTATCGGGCCTGGTTGGCTTGTGGGACTCCTGAGGCAGCTGACGGGTACCGGCAGGCCAAGCGAACTGCAGCCCGGGTGGTTGTGGAGGCAAAAACTCGGGCCTGGGAGGAGTTCGGTTAGGCCATGGAGAAGGACTATCGGCTGGCCTCGAATAGATTCTGGCAAACCGTCCGGCGCCTCAGGAGAGGGAAGCAGTGCCCTACCAATGCTGTTTACAGTGGAGGTGGGGAGCTGTTGACCTCAACTGGGGATGTCGTTGGACGGTGGAAGGAATACTTCGAGGATCTCCTCAATCCCGCCGTCACGTCTTCCATTGAGGAAGCAGAGGCTGAGGGCTCAGAGGTGGACTCGTCCATCACCCAAGCTGAAGTCACCGAGGTAGTCAAGAAACTCCTCGGTGGCAAGGCACCGGGGGTGGATGAGATCCGCCCTGAGTACCTCAAGTCTCTGGATGTTGTGGGGCTGTCTTGGTTGACACGCCTCTGCAGCATCGCGTGGCGGTCGGGGACAGTGCCTCTGGGATGGCAGACCGGGGTGGTGGTCCCTCTTTTTAAGAAGGGGGACCGGAGGGTGTGTTCCAACTATAGGGGGATCACACTTCTCAGCCTACCTGGGAAAGTCTATGCCAGGGTACTGGAGAGGAGATTACGGCCGATAGTAGAACCTCGGATTCAGGAGGAACAGTGTGGTTTTCGTCCAGGCCGTGGAACACTGGACCAGCTCTATACCCTCTACAGGGTGCTGGAGGGTTCATGGGAGTTTGCCCAACCAGTCCACATGTGTTTTGTGGATTTGGAAAAGGCATTCGACTGTGTCCCTCGCGGCGGCCTGTGGAGGGTGCTCCGGGAGTATGGGGTCCGGGGCCCTTTATTAAGGGCTGTCCGGTCCCTGTACGACCGAAGCAGGAGCTTGGTTCGCATTGCCGGCAGTAAGTCAGACTTGTTCCCGGTGCATGTTGGACTCCGGCAGGGCTGCCCTTTGTCACCGGTTCTGTTCATAATTTTTATGGACAGAATTTCTAGGCGCAGCCAGGGGCCGGAGGGTGTCCGGTTTGGTGACAACACGATTTCGTCTCTGCTCTTTGCAGATGATGTTGTCGTGTTGGCATCATCAGACCAGGACCTTCAGCACGCACTGGGACGGTTTGCAGCCGAGTGTGAAGCGGCTGGGATGAGAATCAGCACCTCCAAATCCGAGGCCATGGTCCTCAGTCGGAAAAGGGTGGCTTGCCCACTTCAGGTTGGTGGAGAGTTCCTGCCGCAAGTGGAGGAGTTTAAGTATCTTGGGGTTTTGTTCACGAGTGAGGGAAGGGTGGAACGGGAGATTGACAGACGGATCGGTGCAGCTTCTGCAGTAATGCGGTCGATGTACCGGTCTGTCGTGGTGAAGAAAGAGCTGAGCCGCAAGGCGAAACTCTCGATTTACCGGTCAATCTACGTTCCGACTCTCACCTATGGTCATGAGCTCTGGGTCATGACCGAAAGGACAAGATCCCGGATACAGGCGGCCGAAATGAGCTTTCTCCGCAGGGTGGCTGGGCGATCCCTTAGAGATAGGGTGAGAAGCTCGGTCACTCGGGAGGAGCTCAGAGTAGAGCCGCTGCTCCTCCACATCGAGAGGGGTCAGCTGAGGTGGCTCGGGCATCTGTTCCGGATGCCTCCTGGACGCCTTCCCGGGAAGGTGTTCCGGGCGCGTCCCACTGGGAGGAGACCCCGGGGAAGACCTAGGACACGCTGGAGAGACTATGTCTCCCGGCTGGCCTGGGAACGCCTTGGTGTTCCCCCGGAAGAGCTGGAAGAAGTGTCTAGGGAGAGGGAAGTCTGGGCATCTCTGCTTAGACTGCTGCCCCCGCGACCCGGCCTCGGATAAGCGGGAGAAGATGAGATGAGATGAGAAACACTTTTAGATTTTTTTTTTGAGAGATCCATGAGCACTGTACTTCAAAAATGTGAGAAGGATGAGGAAGAAAAGAGATCACTGTTAAAAAAAACACTTTCATAACATCATTTTGTTACAAAAATAAAAATCTGATTGTGGAATCAGTGATGCTTTTAGGGCCGATTTGCTTCATGGGAAAGATTAGGGTTAAGACTGTATTATGAATTACTGACTGTCTCTGCCAAGAGGTTCTGATTCAGCAATAGAAACACTATTTGGACAAAACTATTGGGGCACCTGACTTTTTCAGCCATGTGTAAGGCCTCCCCAAATTATTACCACAAAGTCAGAGGTACAAAATTTTATAGCATGTCTTTATATGTTTGTAGCATTCAATTTCCCCCTCATTTAAACTAGGAAACCCAAACCTGTTCTAGCATGACAATGTACCTGTGCACAAAGCCAGCTCCATGAAGACATGGTTCATTTGGGTTGGAGTAGAGGATCTTGAATGGCCTGCTGTACATCAGTACCTAACTGTAGTAACACCTTGTGGCTGAATGAGCACAAATCTCCACAAGCTCACTCCAAAAACATCTTCCCAGAAGAGTGGCGGATATTATAACAGCAAATAGGGACTACATTTGGAATTGGATGTTAAAAAAATCACATTGTTTTTTTTTTTTTAAACATCTAGTATAAATAAATTGAAAATGCATTATGGAGTGTCTGAAAGTCCACCCACAAGCCTCTCTAAACCTGGATAGACATTACAGGAGGGTCCCAACTGCTCTTAAATCCACTACTTCAAAAAAATTTCAGGTTCATTTTGGCTCATAAAGGATGCTGATCATTTCAAATGTTGTCATCTAGTAATGAGATTACTCTAATAAATTATTCTCTCTCTCACACACATCCTCTTGTTCAGTAAAATAGCTGATCTAGCAGCTCGTCTGTTTGATGTGTCCAGAGAGACTAACAGTGCCTGGAGCTATTCTCCATGAGTACGACCCTGAGGCATCCATAGCTCCCTAAATCTCTCCTTTCTCGTCCCTCGTGACAGAAAGAGAGACAGACAGGAGAAAAAAAAGGCGGACTAACTAGGACACAGAGCTGAACACTGCCCTCTGCAGACCTCAGAAAACAGAGAATAGATGTACATATCACCAGTATTATCTGCCTCTTTATCTAAATATTCTTCATTTCTATTCACCTATCTTTTTTTTATGTCCAGCATTCATATTTTACACTTTTGATTTGGTTTTACACGCATGCACACACACACACACGCACGCACACACACACACACGCACACGTGCGCGCATAGCTGCTCATACAGCAGATGGCGCATCCATGCTGGATTACTGTCATGTGAACATGTAAAGTATTACAGAACGACGAGCCGTGCCATGCCCTCATCCACAGTGGAGAGGAAAGAGCGACACACACACAGAGCGAGAGAAAATAGCAAGTGGAAAGAATGCAGAGTGAACAATGAGCCTTTACAAAACAAACCCACAAACGCAGAAACTGAAAGCAGACTGACAGAAACTCGGCCTGACTGAGTAACTGTACATCAGATAAAGATGAAAAAAGAAAAAAAGAAAGAAAAAAAAAAACGCTGAAGAAATAAACAAACACAGAAGAGTATTTGTAAAAGGAAAGGGTTTATAAGAAAGCCTAACTTCTATAGAGAGTCTCACTGGAAAAAAAACATGGGTGTCAGGACCTGCCGGTTCAAGTGTGTGTGTGTTGGGCGTGTTATCTACCTGCTGCGGGTTGTTTGGCATGTACGGAAGCATTGTAGATACGTGAAACATGATCTCATAGTCCTGGTAGACGGTGTACAAGGAGTGTGTCCCAGTGGAGTCCGCTGTGCAAACACAACACAAACACACAATTAGATGAGACAAAGGCCAAAAGACACAATGATTAAGAGATTAAAGGGATACATGTTTATAATGGCAATGATAAGCTTTTCCATCTCATAAATAAACTAACAATCAATCATTACCTTTCTATCTATCTGTCTGTCTGTCCTTCTGTCTATTAGGGTTTCTGCAGGTTTCACTAAGTCAAATTTAAGACTTTTTAAGACCTTTTGAAGAGCATTAAGAATTAAATTTAAGACCTATATCACGACATCAGAAACACATACGCAAATACGTTGGTAGCAACTGGCCATAACCGAAATCCCAAATTCATTTTTTTCAAGTCAAGTATCACTAAACTTACAGTTCCCCATAGATTAAATCTTTTATTAAATCCGTCTGTGGTACGATCCAAGAGAGATTCGAGCCAATAGCAGAAAGCTGATTGGCTGTTGCAGGCTGGTCTTGTTTGTAGTCGTAACAAAGCGAATTATATTTGGACGATAAGAAAGAACAAAAACACCAGAGAAAACAAGCAAACAAAAAAAAAATTCTAAAAGTGCTGTAGGAGCATTTCAATAAACATTAGAGGTAGCGTTACATTGACATAGGAAAATGAAGAGATCTTTACAAATATTTAAAACTTTTTAAGCCCAAAAATGATTTTTGTTTTACTTAATTATTATTTTTTTTATAAGATTTAATGTAGACAAATTGCACATTAAATATTAAATACAGTATTTTATATACACTATATAAAAAAAAGGATTGAGACTCCTGACTTTTCCAGCCATGTGTAGTTCTTTCCCAAACTGTTAAAACATAGAATGTCTTTAGATTTAATGTTCCCTTCACTCAAACCTGTTTCAGCTTGACAATATCCCTGTGCACAAAGCCAGCTCCATGAAGATGTGTTTTACATGGGTTGGCGTGAAAGAGCTTGAGTGGCCTTCTATAGAGCTCTGACCTCAACCCTACTGATCACCTTTGGGATGAATTGGAATGCTGACTGCACTCCAGGACTCTTCACCCTACATCAGTACCTGCCTTTACTCACACCCGTGTGGCTGAATGAGTACCATTCACAACACACACTCCAAAATCTAGTGGAACATGACCTGAGATCATTATAAAGTCGAGGTCATTATCGATCTGAAATATTATACATGTATATTTGTTTGATACACTGTATAACTTGCATCCAACCAATAAGGAATGTGTTAAAAATTTATGGAAGGAGTCTCCAGTATCAGTGCTTTGTATCAGTGTGTTTTTGTCTTCTTTTTTGTAATTTTTAAGGAAACCCTTGTTTGTGTGTGTGTGTGTGTGTGGGTGTGTGTGTGTGTGTGTGTGTGTGTGTTAAAGAAAGAGAATAGAATTAGCGAAAGAGAGAAAGTTACACTTACTCTTCGTGTCCAGTTGGGCAGCGTACTTATTGAAGCCCTTCAAACACACTGTGTCCCCTAGCAGCTCCAGAAATGCTGTGAAGGCTGGCGTGGCCTCCTCGTTGTTGTACATCTCCTCTTCAGTGCTCTGGTCTGCTCGACACAGCAAGATGCCCACCTTATGCTTCTGGCTTAGCTACAGTGCACAGAAACAGGACGTTAAAGAGAGAACTTGAACGATTATCTATTAGAAACTGTCAGGATTAACTGCGCTGCTTCTACCCTTCCAAAATATGTACAGATTTTTATATTCTAAAGTATTTTGCGGTGTTCTCTACTAACCCTTTCTACTATTTTCCCCACCTTATATTCGTAATTATCAAAATGTAAGCTTCCTAAATGTTTGGGTTTTATGCCGTCTCACATCTTTTAATGCTGTTCTCCTTCTAAATAAGAAACATATGGCATGCAAGTGGGAATACTTCACCTTACAGAACCTGTACAATCCCATTTTATCATACATAACCTACGTAATGTGTGTATACAGTTTAAAGAATAACAAGCCTCTGGGATTCAGCCTACTACTGTGAAATCATGTAAAACTCAGAGGTGCCATTATTTCTAAAATAATAAATCCTAGCAGACAGTCCGGTATAAATATGCATGATGGAAGAGACAGCAATTAATTTTTTTCTCCAGATGTGCTCCAAGCAGCAGTCTTAAAAAAAAAAAAAAAAAAATCCTCAAATTTTTCAGTACAGTAATCCCCCGCTTTACCGCGGTTCGAATCTCGCTTTTTTTTTTTTGGAGTAATCTGAAAATTCTTTTTATATTTTTATTTGACATTTTTTTATTATTGCATTTGCATTTGATGTAATATGGCAATGAATGGGTTTAGTTTTCACTGATATTGTTCAGCAATAAAATGTAAATTTTTCTAAAAGAAAACAAATTACTTGTTCATTTTAAAAGACCCGTCTTATTTTCTCTTGTATATTTAGTTTTGCTCTTTAATGAAGAAAAAGTACTGTCTTAATCAAAGGAATAATGTATAGAATGCTCGATTACTATAATAATTGATAGCAACAGCCCTACTCCAAACCATAGTTTGTATCAGGAAATACTGAAACTGTGCGCTGTCATACTAATAACATGACTCAACATTTTGACGATCTTGCTTGTTAACATTGACAAAAGGACTTGATATGTTCAATGATACTGCAATGATATGCTTATTGACACAGATTCTTACTTTGTAGCGATGAACTAAGGATTTTGAGAAAAGTTTCTTTTGCACAAAATCCAATGTGTGGTGCCGTTTGTATAAATTGCTTTGAGAAATGCACTTACTGGTTTGCAAATATTAAAGATGATTTAAGAAATGCTCCAAAGCAACTGAGAAAAACTGTAAAAGTAACTGGTGCCAAGTAGCACATCTTTAATGTGTATCTTTTGCCTGAGAACTGAAATATAGTGTAGATTTGGAAACAATTAGAGGTACGAAATGGAACACTAGGGTACTTAGGTTAAAGATACACCGATCAGGTCTACCTTGCTGCTCACTTGCTCGAATATATCCCACCACTTCACCAGTCATACTATTATAATGCCATCATGTTATGCCTGGTCCAAAATATGTACTTTTGAAGTTCATTTCCAAACAATTTCTGAATCATTATAATTTTAAAGCCAAAAAATAAATAAATCAACCAATCTTCAATCCCCTTCTTTCTTTGAATAACTAAACATTCAGCAGCTCTTTCACCAAGCAGACTCTCCCAGTTATCTTGCTAACTTGACCCCAAACTGGAGCTGGCTTGTGACGCTGGTCTTGCAGTTACGTGAGAACTTGTTCTCAGTAAAGAAATTCCCCTGTGGTTTGCTCGGAGCGGTGACTCACGCCTTGCTCGTCCAGTTTGAGCAGCTGCTCTGTGACTTTGGGGGTGCTGAGAGCTAAGCGCAGACACGATATGCTCAGCTCAGGCAGCACAAACTCCAGCACCTCCTTCAGGGGCAGACCCCGTACCGTCCCGGGTTTCGCCGTGGAGGGCACCGCATCTTCCAGGACAGAGCCTCTTAGTGTCACCATCTGGAGCAGAGCCAAATTTATAAACAAGATTTAAAAACAAAAGTGAAAATATAAAGAAAATAATTAATAAACAAAACTAGATATATGTGAATATATGGAAAGCAAGACAGTGAAAATCAAGTCGAAAAGCTTTTATTGTCATTTCAACCATATACTGTATAGCTGACGCAGTACAGGGCTCCCGACTGCTACTAAAAGATAGACTATGTCTATCAAATAAATGTTGACGTAGTAAACGGAGACGCATGCGCCGCCTACGCTTGAGTTAAAGCGGCAAAATAACCGGACAGTTAAATCAAAACTCACCTTTCCTCATCAGAAAAAAACATGTCGAATCTAAAAATATCAGACGTTTTTCAAAACAGTCTCCATCTCTGTCCAACTCATTCCGCTGATGACACACCTGTAGTAAAAAAGCAGGCTGCAGTTGTGCCAGCGTCGGAGAGAGGGAGAAAGGCACTGAGGACCATCTTTCTATGTCAGTGAGTGAAAACATAAATAAAAGTGCCAAAAGACATTTGGTGCAAAAAGATAAACCTTCTTGGATTCATTGAAGGATTCATTGGCTGAGGTACGATCTCGAGACGCAGAAAACGTTTTGTGACTAAAGCGGGCAGAGAAATTGAAAACTGGAAAACCGATTTCATCATTTCATCATTTAAGATCTCTTCGGTAAGAGACACGATACGAAAACACGGCGATAGTCAAAAGCAGAAAAATGCTTGTGATCACATAATGACAAAGAGCGCGCCACAGAAATCACCGTTAGCGCTCGCAGTGTCTCGTGCACGCGGACTGTGTGCCGAAAGAGCTAAAAATAAAATTCAACACCGCCTATATGATCGCTTCAGTTCTCAGGCCATGCTGTAAAATGATGGCAGATGGACACATGACAGGATGACGCAAAGTAAGCGTTTTATATTTTTCAATTTCATTCTTGTGTGGCGAATAATAATTTGGCGCCTGTTGTTTTTCTCATTCGAGCCAATGGCTGCTTAATCGATTTTTTTGTCTGGAGCCCTGCAGTACACAGTGAAATGAGACAACGTTCCTTCAGAACCCTGGTGCTCCATAAAACAACATATAGCGACATCACACAACATAGAGCTACGTAACAGAACACAGAGCTAAGGCCTAAAGTAATTCGTCCTTGCCACATAAAGTGCAAACTGTGCAGGACAAAGACAGTTCAAACAAACAATGGGACAGATACACAAAACACAAAATAGAGCCGACCAGTAAAACTACTGTATAATATAATATGTTATACAGTACAATGTGCAACAGAGAGAACTGTGAACAAAAGTGTACTTGTAAACATGAACACCATGTTGTGCAAAAACAGCAGTAGCAGCAATCAAGAGGTGCAAAACAGCATGTGAAGTGAAAATGAAAGGTAGACAAATTACAGACGGAGAGAAAAAAGAAAACAGAAGCTATTTCAGGCCATTATGTGAAGCCGAGAGAAAAGAAGAAGAAGGTGACCTACTGGAACGTTAAATATATTAATCACACTATATTGAGTTGCAGGCCTACGCATGAGACGTGGCCTCAACAGATGGTAAGCTGATAGTTTCAGCCTCCACAGTGTGGCATCGTTTCCCCACACGAGCTTGGTTGGGATGTGACAGAACACTTCGCACACGATATTCACACAAATCTCTTGGGCCTCGCTCCTTTTTCATTCACTCTGCTGCGGTCGTGTGAATGAGCGTGTGAGGCTCTAAAAACCGAGCGCTGGTGATTCGAGCAAGTCACGTGGGTTATCCCACATTCTGAACCTCAGGTCTGGTGTGATAAGCGTTTCAAGCAGCGATTTATTAGCTATATATGCTTTGGGAAAACTTTTACATACTTATACATTGTATTATGCATTATAAGTTTTCAAGCGCATTATACATGAATATGCTTTACATTATATTCATTAGCAACGTTTATTTTTTTACAGCAACATTCTAGCCGCGTGTTACTGTGTATTGAATGACATTGTGGCTATTTATGTCTCAGATGCGTATGTGACGGGTGCTAGCTGCGTTCTGTGCCAAATAACGGGGAGTGTGAGAAAATGCTGAGTTGTACTGGCGCTGCATTGCTCTGCTGGGTTTAGCCGGATTACATGGCTGCCTGGATGCATCACGTTCACCCGGTCCGCACAATGCAGCGGCTTCGGTTCACACACACGCATACGCGCGCACACACTCATTATGTAACACTACTTGGGCTCCGGATTGACCTCCGTCTCGATGTGAAAGCCGCGTTGCTACGTTAGGGAAGTCCTGAGCCGTGTTTCAGATAAAACGTATTTTTTTGAGTTCCAGTGAACAGGAACGACAATACAATCGAGTTTTAGCAACACACAGGAGAATCAAACACACGCACACACACACACACACACACACACACACACACACACACACACACAC
>JAAIIK010000101.1:5356137-5404105 GCA_014706435.1 Silurus glanis | reverse complement strand
CACACACACACACACACACACACACACACACACACACACACACACACTACACATTCCAGACATCGTCTTCCATGCTGTAGCTCACAGTCCACAAGACAACAAATACAGTGGAGCATCGCTTCAATACGCGTCTACATGGATTGAAGGATCTTAGCTCATCTCTGAGGCATGACGGATCTGACAAAGCCTGTACTATTCCATATGACTCACTCTGCCATTAACAAAGATGTCCCCCGCACACACACACACACACACACACACACACACACACACACACACACACACACACACACACACGTAGGCTGGCGTCAGGCAGGTTCAAGATTAGATTATTGTCAGCCACACCAGCATACTGACATGCTTTCGGAACCACACACATACTCTACAGGAGTGTTTAATGTGAGCAAATGAGTTGTTATTAGATCTGCTTGTGCTGCGCTCTTGTCTGTGTATTTTGTCATACTGCTATCGTCATCATAAGATCGAGAAAATATAAGTCAAACCATCGTATCTCGTAGTTTTACAAAACATGACAAAACAGCCCATCAGGCAAGTCATTTTTGGTGTTTGTCATTTGCTTCCTTACATTCGCACTGGATGTTAATAGAGTTAACACACACACACACACACACACACACACACACAGAGACACAGTGGCTGTCGTTGGATTTGTGAAATAAATCTGCACTTCATGCACACAGTATAGTTCTCTTCACTACTTATAGTTTTATATACGGCTATCTTCAATTGTTTTTTAGATTGCGTAGCCTAATAATAAAGATTCAGGCACTGAATCTAAGCGCTAGGAAAATAATTAGAAATGATTAGGTTTGTTGTTAAGAACAACAAGCAAAAAAAAAAAAAACATGGCATAATTCCTGATGATGCATGATATTCCTGATGAAAAATATACCTCCTGTTCTCTTTGCAGAACAGACGATTTTTGCTCCAACCAATCGTTTCTTCACATATTTTCTTTAAAATGCATTAAAAATAAAGTGCACAAAAGACGTGGACACATGGACAGTTGCTCACACTTTATCATTACTACCACATGATTAGAAGCTTCTGTGTGTAGTTTTGTGAGGAAGCAGGATCTAAGTACCTTGTCTGGGAGGAGTCACGCAGTATGAATGCTGCTACATCCCCACAATGAGTGATAAAAGTTGACCTGAAGATTTCGAAAGTCAGGAGGTATAAGCGAACAAGGACAAACAGAGCATCCTAGCTGAATGACTACATTCGATGTACAGAATAAACAAGGATTTTCTTTTAATCCATTTATTTATGGAAAAAAAAAAAAAAAAGCATGACTTTGCGATAACGACTTTGTTAAAAAGCCACTTTGCTGACCAGACTGGAATGTCTGAGTGCATCTGACTCTCTAACATGCGCTCAATCCAAAGTTACACAATCTCCACAAGTTCCCTGCTTGACCTCCAGAAAGAATGCAAGCCACTTCCTCCAGCTGTGAGCTTCAAATCTTCAGCCAGACATCGCAATCTTTTCCTCTCTAACGTGGACCGTGTAGAGCGTTGCTTACTTAGAGCTCTGGTGGTTTGTGCGATATAGATTTTTTTTTCCTGCTGACGATTTCCCATTATAAAACATCGCTGTTAAAGTTTTAATTGTCCAGAACAGATTAAAAAAATGATACAGAGAAAAAAAACCTTAAGCCATGGGTTGCTGCTCTTGCATGTCATTTGGCAGAGTTTCTGCAAAGCAACCGTTTACAACACTTACTAATTGTAACCAGTTCCATGAAAGTAGGGTCCTCTGACAAACTGGACGAAACCATCCCTTTTCTGTGAGGTACTGAATTACTACTCTTGTAACTATTAGGGTACAAACGAGTGCCCGGAGCAAAGGCACCCATAATAGAGGGCTGTGTTTTAAAGGAAGGGTCTGGAACTGCTTGTTGGCAGTGGCAATGAAAAAAATGCAGTTCCTGTTACAGATTTTGAACATCACTGCTGAGATTGTGTAAACTATCCCATCATTCTATGGTACCACATATAACCTTGAACAGGTAGCAACAATACATGAAATTATTTCAGGGAAAAATCAGAACAAGGTGCTGCTAGAAATGCTGTTACCCCAGTATCAAATTTTTTGGATTATCTCAGTAACAAGCTCATTACTTGCAAAAATAAAGATGGGACTATAAAAAAAACGTTAGTTAGTAGCTACAACACTTTATGGAGATCCTTGCGTAGTGAAGCAGCACTGATACACCACACATTGTTTCTTTTTCAAAACCCCCATTCATGCTTTGTGTCTGAAGACATTCCATGAGTGGAAGTTCAGCATGGCTTTATCTGTTTGGCAAGCACGGACAAGCGAAGCTAAGATGAATCGGATAAAAGTTTTTTTTTTTTTTTTTAAAGATTCTCTGTGCTGAGGTCACGTATTACGTTGGTATAGGACAACGTTTGTTTCTTGTGTGTTGAATTTGACATCAAACATTTGAACCACTATCTTTATTTGAACTTCCCTGTTTCTAGCTTTTCCACAAATCAGCTGATGAAACAAAGAAGAGTCTCAAGAACACATTTGTTTCATTCTTGTTTATTTTCTGGCAAACTATTTGTTTTCTTAAATCCATTCCAAGTTCGGGCTTGGTCCATTTTTTTGTTTGTTTTTTTTTTGCATGGGAGTGTATTAGAAGATACACAAATACCTTCATTTTCTTCTATTAAAAGCTTTCATCACATTTTCAGACAGATATTAAAAGCATCTCACTTGATAACCGTAGTGTTCAGTGAAATCTATCCCACCTGATGCAATTGCCCATACTATCTCCAACCATCTCAAGACATTATTTCATTTGGATTGACCAGCTGATCCTTAGTATAAAAAATAAAAAAATTAAATAAAATAAGATTTTTGTACAGGGTCTAACACGTTTCTATTGGAATTATGAAATAATGGCGTACCACAATATTGAGGTTCTTGTTTAAAATGGGACAACTTAAGTTAAAGTTAAGAAAAGTTAAAAGATGAAATCTAATTGGATTGAAAAAAATAAATAAATTACCATTTGGGAAATAAAGGGTTTAACTAAGAACCATGAGGATGGAATTGGACTGTATTTATGAAAACACTTTCCAATTACAATTTTCAAAAAGAGGTTTGCGTTCAAGTGTCAATCAGTGAACAGCTGATAACCTCTACAGCTCAACAGATGGATTTGACCAATAACGATAGCTAGGTTGAATCGTACTTGTCGATAATCGATTAATTAAAATGATTTTTTTTTTTTAATGGACACTGGATTAAAAAAAAAAAAAAACACTCCATGTAAAATAGTACGAAACCTTATTACGAACATAAAAAAGAAAAGAAAAGAAAAGGGCTGAATCATGAAAATGTGTACATAAGGACATAAATATGAATATATTAATTAGAATAGCAAAGTCCACTAAAGGCGGTAGATCATTTTCACATTTAGCTCCTAAACTCTGGAATAGTCTTCCTGACAGTGTTCAGGGCTCAGACACACTCTCCCAGTTTAAGTGTAGATTAAAAACATATCATTTTAGCAAAGCCTACACATAACATACGTCTCACATCATAACCTTGTGCTCCAGAACATCTGATCACATGCACATTATCAACTTGTGCTGTTAATATCATGAACAGCAGCTACGCTAATTCCTCTCCACTGCTCTCTTTCTCTCCCCATCCCGAGGCATCCTGAGGTTTGGCCAGCTCCAGTCACGTCCCACCTCATGAGGACTATGGACCTTTGAAGAAGTAGATGCCGAACTCGCAAACATCTCGAACCATCTAGAGACGTACCAGTGCCAATTGGATCCCGCTACATGTGTGGTTTTGACATTGGACCTCCTGGAGTGTTTAAAGGCTCTGGCATGGAAAAGCTGATGCTGGATCTGTGATCACAAATGTTGAGCTCATAAAACTAGGAGCTACTAACCATATAGACTGTATAAGACTGTAGAAAGAACATTACTTATAATCTTATACTCCAGTACTCATGTTAGTTCTCACTCTCCAGTGTTCTGTATTGTTGAAAGATTTATGATCAAACTCTTGATGTCACCCAAATGAGGATGGGTTCCCCTTTTGAGTCTGGTTCCTCTCAAGGTTTCTTCCTCATAACATCTAAGGGAGTTTTTCCTTGCCACAGTCGCCACGGCTGCTCATCAGGGATAAATGCACACCATTCACCTTGACGGCTGATTTGTGTAAAGCTGCTTTGAGACAATGTCTGTTGTGAAAAGCGCTATAGAAATAAACTTGACTAATTAATAATTATATAATTAATCAATTATGAATAAAATACAGCGCTCTCTGTGCAGCGTGCAGTCTTAAGTATAAAAACAAACAGCACCTCTAGAGGCTGCTCTCATAACAACAGCGGACCAAATGCTGGAAAAACCATCGGTATGGATTTTTGCTGATAGCCATAGTTCCAGCAATCAACTACTGGTGCTGTTAATCGGTTTTGCCGACCTCTAATAACCTCACTAATGATGGAACTATAATAGACATTTGGTGTTACCCACATGAGAATCGGTTCCCTTTGAGTCTGGTTCCTCTCAAGGTCTCCTCCTCATACTATCTCAAGAGAGTTTTTCCTTGCTGCTTTCACCACTAGTTCTCTCATTAGGGATAAAGATATAGGGAATAATTTCTGACGTTTAAATTTATATTTGTTTCCATAAAGCTGTTTTGGAAAAATGTATATTGTTATAAGCACTATGCAAATAAAAGATTTTATGATCCTGAATCATGGCAAGATTCAGTGCACAAGTCTGTCTGGACGTCTCTGTTTAAACTCTCCTGTGCCTCCCTTTTTTCTCCTCCCTGAACATCCTCAGATCTACACTCCCCTGCAGGGAGCTGAGTAACCATGACAGCCTGCGGGAGTGGGTTATAGATCTACAGCTGTGGTCCGGAGTCACCACACACACACACACACACACACACACACGTGTGAGTCATGTACAGCACTGGGATGTGTGCAGTTCTGAATGTATTAAATGAAGTTGCTCAGCGAGCTGTCAGCACGGGCCATGCTAAATTGAACTGTTAGTGAAGAGTATTGTACTGGAAGGTTGAGGGGTTCGAGGCCGCACTCAATTTGAAGAGAAGCGCCTCCTGCATGCTGAGCTTTCCTGTTTCATTTAGGCCGTGAGAATCAGCTGGGTTTAGGAAGCCGGGAAAAACAAGAAAGCACACGCTAGCTAAATGGGCTCCCTACTGGCTCGATGGAGGTCGTTCTTTTGTGAGCGAATGTATATTTTCTTGACGTTACGAGCAAACAGGATGAGAGACAAACTACAGGGGGTCCTGAACTTCACAGGCTCTTCCTGTAACCAGAGAGTCCCGGTGGCAATCTAACGAGGGGTGATGACACTTCTGATAAAGAGAATGACATGAGGCAGGGGGATTGGATGCCTCCGCACAAGGAGTGGTGGAGGAGGACTTTGCTGGGTGGCGCTCCTTCTTATTCTCCCTGCAGCTACTCCCTTGTTTTAAGTCCAAATAAAAAGAAATGTGAATAATCCAAGATTTAATAAACGTCTGCACAAGGATTAAGGCCATGTCTACACTAATATGTTTTCGTTTGAAAGCGCATATTTCTCTCTCCTTTTATCCCTCCGTCCACACTGAGGTGGCGTTTTCACGTCGCCTTTATTCACGCTCCCCAAAGTGGATACATTTGAAAATGTCGTTTTCACGTCGCAGACTGTGGAAACTGAGGCTTTCGAAGACGGTGACACATTCTTAGTCATTGCCGCAACCTTTCAAAGAGCCGAAAAGTAAATAAACGCACATGCGCAGTACATGTACATGTAACAAAAGCGTTTTTAGCTGTTGGAAGGTGGTAGCTCAGGGCTTAAGGCATTGGACTTTGGATCGGAAGATCACAAGTTCAAATCCCACCACCACCAAGCTACCACTGCTTAACCCTCCCCTGCTCAGTTGTAAGTCGCTCTGGATAAGGGCATCTGCCAAATGCCATAAATGTAAATGTATCAGTGTGGATGAGCAACGTTTGGGGAACGAAAGAGTGGACGCAGATCGTTTTTAGACGAAAACGGCATTTTCAAATTTGTCCGGATTAATCTAGATGTAGCCTAAGAGACACGTGTAAGAGATTTAAACTTACATGAACATAATCACATGATGAAGACTTCCTAAATTTAATTGGTTAGGAAGTGATGATTCCATTACTGTTCTTAAAACAGAATCAGACATTTGTTTCTTATTCTATCTTTTCTTTCTCATTTACTTGTACTTGTACTATAGAGACAAAAGTAATAGGACACCTGACTTTTCCAGCCAAATGTGGTTCTTCTACACTGTTACCACAAAGTTGAAGGCATCAAATTGTACATGATGTCTTTAGATGAAACAGCATTAAATTTTTCCTTTACTTGAATTATGAGACCCAAACCTGTTCCAGCATGACAATGCCTCTGTGGACAAAGCCAGCTACATGAAGATATGCTTTACATTTGGTTGGAGTGAAAGATCTTAAGAGGCCTGCTAGAATGAATGGGAACGCTGACTGCACCCCAGGCCTCCTCAAACTACATCAGAACCTGACTTTACTAACACCCTTGTGACTAAATGAGCACAAATCTCCACAAAATCTAGTGGAACATCTTCCCAGAAGAGTGGAGGTTATTATGACAGGAAAAAGGCACTAGGATATTCTGGGATATACTAGGATATTTAAAAAGCTCATGATCTAGTGTCTGCAAACTTTAGGCTATAAAGTGTATATCACAAGCGCAGGAGAATGTATTGTATATCAACATGGCCAACAATTGCGATGATGTGTAACATTGTGACCCACTAATTCTTTCCATATAGTTTATTTTGCATGAATCTGCCCTTACTAGCTCTGGCTAATAGCCTGGCAGGCAGTAATTATCTAAGAAGAGATAAAGCAGATAAAGTGCTTATAACTCATAAGTAAAGTGGACAGGAACGAAGTCTCCCCCTCCCCGTCCTGTCATCTATAATACATTTTCCCAGCGAATGCAAACACAGTCCAGAACCGTCCAGACTCACACGCAGCAACACCCTACCACGGTCGGGGTCAGACAGAGGTAGAGGAACGGGGCGGGGCGACATAAAAAGCCGAGAAAGAGACATTACTGTACGCTCGCACAAAGGGTGTCTGATGCTCCGTCCTCTTCTCTTTCCGTTTTCTATAGCGCTTTGAAATCTGTGGGCTGTTGTGGCACTGAATGAATGCCCGTCTTCAGGCCGATAATATCTGTATTATGCGTGCTGGGTTCTCCGTGTAGGCTCCGTATTACGTGATCTGATTGGAGCTTTGTGAGGAAGACCATTACAAACAGAATCCTAGAGCGTGATAGAGAAAACACTGGGGTGAAAAATTGCTGAGGATTATGGATACCCTCGCGTGCTACCAGAGGCATGATGTGTGCACAATTAAGCAGATTATGGAGGTGCTAGCTCAGCGGTTTGACGTTATGAGTTCGGATCAGCCGAGACCTCGCGGTATTAACTGGCCATAAAAACAGAAAACAAAAAAAATCCATAACAAAATCTTTGTGTATCCCTGTATAGGGTATATAAAAAAAATACACTCGCTGTTGCCATAAAATAAAATTGATACACTTTATTCAACTGTAGTCATCAATGTTATCCTCCTGTCCATTTCATAGCTGTCATGTACACTTTATGGACAAAAGTTTGTAGACACCTGAGCATAAGATTCATATGTGCTTTTTGAACATCGCAGTCCACATTTAGTCCCAATTTGCTGTTATAATAAACTCCAATCTTCTAGGAAGTTGTTCCACTAGATTTTGGAGTGTGCTTGTGGAGATCTGTGTTCAAGGGTGTTAGTAAATTCAGGTACTGTTGTAGGTGAGGTGAGGAGGCCTGGTGTGCAATGGTGTTCAATAGGGTCGAGAATCAGAGCTCTATAGCAGGTCACTCAAGATCTTCCTCTCCAAACCATGTAAACCAAATCTTCATGGAGCTGGCTTTATGCACAGGGGCATTGCCATGCTGGAAGGGGTTTGGGTTTCCAAGTTCAAATGAATGCAACATTTTATTAAACCGCATCCAAAGACATCCAATACAATTGTGTGCCTCCAACTTTGTGATAACAGTTTGGAGAAGTGCCACATATGGCAGGAAAACTCAGGTGTCCCAATACTTTTGTCCGTACAGTGTATCTTGGAGCTCACTTTGTGCACAGGGGCATTGTCATGCTGGAACAGGTTTGGGTCTCCTAGTTCAAGTGGAGGAAAAATCCAAATATATCCTTATACAGTTGTGTGCCTCTAAGGTTCCCTGGTGGTGTAGTGGTTAGGATGCGGCGCTCTCACCGCTGCGGCCCGGGTTCGATCCCCGGTCAGGGAACCAACCCCAGCCATTAGGGTTGCACAAGCCTTAGTGCCGCTCCCAAGCCCAGATAAATGGGGAGGGTTGCGTTAGGAAGGGCATCCAGCGTAAAAACATGTGCCAAATCAAACATGCAGATGGTCCGCTGTGGCGACCCCTAAGGGGAGAAGCCGAAAGAAATAAAGTAAAGTTGTGTGCCTCTAGCTTTGCGTTAACAGTTTGGGAACAACATATGGCTGGAAAACTCAGGTGTCCCAATACTTTCGTCCTTAATAAAAACTTTCTCCAAATGGAGTCGGTGTTTATGTTTAAATGTTTTACACCAAAGCTGCGAGTGTAACGTGAACAATAATTCACAGAGTAAAAACACACAATTATAATCTGAATCACTTGTAACATGCAATTCCACTGAAAAGCGATTAGCCACAGGGACACTCTGTGCTGCAGAAGAATTGTCCTAGTGAATTTTGGCATGGCGTCGTGTCAGAAACCACGAGCAATTCTCCAGGATTATTTAGCAACTTGGCATGGTGAGAGCTGAGAGCGTGATGATTCAGAGTGCTTTAACACCTATTAGTCTGTTTGCCAAGTCTGAATCAGAGCGCAAATTGATATTTAGTTTGGTTTCATGGTGCGCGTAATAATATAAAAAATAAAAATAAAACAAAAAAAAAGCAAAAAAAAACCAAACAAAAAAAAGAGCACTGGCTGAGGTGCGTGCTGCAAACGTACTCGTTAAACCGGTTGGGAAAAATGTAAACAAAGCTTTGGCGGATATTACCCGAGCGTGGAGAACACGGAACCGGCGCTCAATAATTTACCAGCTAAAGTATAGAATGACCTCGCTGAAGACGTTTTGTTAATGCATCCAGTGCTCTGCTTGCTTTTCCGAATATCCATGAAAAAGCATCAGGAGCACTGCAACTTCAACCGACTCAGTTTGTGCCTTACTTACTTACTGCATGTGTAAAAAAACCCATAGGGATGCATCTAGACAGTGACGACACAAAATGGTGGTGACCTTGACATGTTACAATACAAGCAACCTTAATAAAACATCTTAGCCATAAACCAGTGGATGAGGAGTTCATTAGCTGCAAAAACCCTTGCAAATGCTGGGTGAGTGACAAATAACATTGCTCCTTATGATCATCCACTGTTAGTCATTCATGATGCCCAAACGAATAACTGAATAAATAAATGATATATGGAATGAATAAAATATCTTCTACTCACAGTGACGCAGGAAGTAAAGCTTGCTCTTCATCACTACAGCTCTTTTCCATCCATGGTAACTAATGAAGCGAGCTAAAATCTACTATCTACCATGATAAAAGTAAAAAGCACAAGTATAGTAGTGTTTTTACTCACTTTTTAAAGGAAAAGATAAACTGAGCTCTGTGGTGTCCCTGATTGATTAGCTACACTTTTTTGACAAAAGTAATAGAGCACCTGACTTCTCTAGCCATGTGGTTCTTACCCAAACTGGGGAAGTGGTAGCGCAATGGTTAAGGTGCTGGGTTACTGATCGGAAGGTTATGGAGTTCAAGCCCAGTATCGCCAAGCTGCCCCTCTTGGGCCCTTGATCAAAGCTATGTGCTCCAGGGGCGCTACATCAAGGCTGACCCTGCGCTCTGACCCCAGCTTCCAAACAAGGTGGTATATGCGAAGAATTTCACTTTGCTGTAATGTATATGTGACAAATAAAGGCTACTCTGTATTCGTAAAAACTGTTACCACAAATTTGGAAGTACAAAATTCGATGTGGTAACTTTTTCCTTCAATTTGACACGAACTTGTTCCAGCATGATAATGCCCCTGTGCACAAAGCAGGCTCCATGAAGATATGCTTTACTGTGGAAGATCTTGAGTGGCCTGCTATAGAGCTCTGGCCTCAACCCTATTGAGCTCCTTTGGGATGAACTGGAACACTGACTGCACCCCATCCTACATCAGTACCTGACTTTCCTAACACCCTTGTGGCTGAATGAGCACAAATCTCCACAAACACACTCGAAAATCTAGTGTAACATCTTCACCTTTAAGAATGGAGGAAAATATCAGAACAGCAAATAGGGACTAAATGTGGAAGGAGATTTTCAAAAAGCACATACAACTCAAGGTTGTCAAACTTTTGTCCATAATATGTAGATTATTGAGGCAAATGCCTATAATCTGAAGAAACTGGTATCGCCGCATTATGTACAAGCCACTGATATTTGTCCAGCCATTTGAACTCCCAACTTCTGGATTGTAAAAAATGACCAGTCCAAAAAAAAATAAATATCACTAAAAGAATAATTCAACTAAACAGGATATTCATGCATTATTTTTTTAAACCCAGTATCGCTAAACTTGCACTTCCCTATAGCTGAAAAATGAAATCCGTTTTACGTCTGTGGTACAATTCAAGAAAGATTTGCGGCAATAAAAGTAAGCTGATTGGCTGTTGCATAATTTGTAGACGACAGCGAATTATATATGGACTAAAAAAGAACGACAACACCTCAAAAACAAATAAACAATAAAATATTCTAAAAGTGCTGCGGGACCATTTCAGTGAACATTAGATGTAGTGTCACATGGATGTCAAATTAGGAGCACTTTAAAAAATATTTAAGACATAGAGCAGTGAATTTAAGACTTTCTAAGGCCTAAAATTGAGATTTTTAAATTTGAGACGTTTGCGGAAACCCTGTGTAATGCCTCTTTTTCTCGACATTTGACATATGACATATGACTTTTAATATAAATATTTAAATACGTACAAGTCCTTAGAGAACTCAGTGATTGCTTAGTCCAGTTTGCCTCATGGCTGCGGGACACGTCTGTGCTTCTCAAACGTTGATCTGAAAAAGAAAGAGAAAGCATTTAGCGCGAGTCGATTCATCAAAAAGCTGAATAATTGTTAATATGGAGGGCCGAATGTGCAGAGCTGATTATACTGCGTGTTGGTCAGTGGACAAAGAATACAATCCAGCTGAGCTATGTGTTATTATGACAGCTGGATGAGACAGAGAGAAAGAGAGAGAGAGAGAGAGAGAGAGAGAGAGAGAGAGAGAGAGAGAGAAGCAAAGAGGGACGTGTCAGAAAAGTAAGAGAAAACATCTACAGAGTAACACAGAATAACATTCAAATTCACAGCATTCCTGACGCCCCTTCCTCTTATTTCCCCTGCCCCGTTTGTGGCTTTTGGGATCAGCTGGTATGCAGCCATGGCCTTAATAACTACCTGAACACGAGGCGAGGGAGCGAGAGTGGGAAGAAGCAGAGCGGGAGAAAATAAATGTGGAGAGGAAAAAGAGAAAGTAAGAAAGAGCTAAAGTTGGAAAGTGCACATGCTGCTGAACTACTTTGAGAAAGCGTACCACTACGTGTGCGGCTCAAATCCTAGTAGTAATCAGCTACTTAATTAATTCCCTGTCCTGATAACACCTGCACGGGCAAAGTGCTGCTTCAGATGAAGCGACCTTTATCTGTGAGAACGCTGATGACAGGGGAAAACAATAACGCGAGTCAAAATTGACCTGGTTTAACTGGTGTTTAATAACAAGCCTGACACTCCGTCCTAAATGAATCCTTACGGCTTCATTCAATGCGACAGCGATTCATTCCACGTGGCCTTAATCTGGTTTCGGACACGCTTGATGGTGGTATCAAAAAGTTGCGAGACATGGCAGCACAAGGCTGCACGCACAGTCACAGGGAGCACCGCCCTTCATAAGTCAATATGCCAAAATGCCAATCTGTGCTCTCCTCGGTTTCTCGCTGGAAACAACATGACAACCTTTACACAAGCATTAATTGAACTAGGAGATTTAAATCTGTTCCAGCATTACAATGCCCCATGTGCATAAATCCAGCTCTATGAAGATATATTTTACATGGGTTGGAGTGAATCATCTTAAGTGGCCTACTACAGCGCTCTGACCTCAATCCTAGTGAACACCTTTGGGATGATTTGCAATGCTGACTGCACACCAGGACTCGTCACCTCACCTAAACCGTAGCTGATTTTACAAAAGCACTTGTAGCTGAATGAGAACAAATCTTCAAAATCACTCCAAAATCTAGTGAAACATCTTCCCAAAAAATTGAAGGCTTGAAAAGCAAATGAGAAATAAATGTGAAGCTGGGTGTTCAAAAAGCACATACCAATCTTATGGTCAGTTTTCCAGCAACTTTTGCTTGAGTTTAAAGCACTGATACTAGAGACTCCTTCCGAAGCTCAAATGAACCTATGCTTTCAGCAGGAATTACAGTCCGACCTGCTTTAATGGAAATGTAACAACCAGAGAATTCAGCAGTACTGGGGCAGATAAGAATAACATACGTCGATTATGAATTGTTTCATGCATTATGATTGTTCGTTCTGCCTTGCTTAGTCCTCAACACAAGGCAGCAGGGGGATCGGTAACACAATGAAAACAATAAGCTACAATCACTGGCTCCGAGTGAATTATTTATACGCTTGTCTGCTGCCGAGCTGTGCGTGTACGTGCATCGACATGTATAGGACAATGACTTCTGTGTGTACAATGCGTCCCTGCATGCTGGTTGATTTGGTTGTAAGCCAAGCGTACACTTTTGCTAAGTCGGCTCGAGCTGACATGCTGAGAGACGGTCAGAACGAGTCTGTAAATGATAGTAGTATATTGTGGGTGCCCCATGTTACGTCTGGTTTCGGATGACTATAAAATCAAATGGGGAAAACAACTTAAAATAGTCAGAGGAGAAGAAAAGCCCCTTAAGGGCATGACAATTTCTGAAGCATTATCGCAATACACACTTTCTGTAATGAAATACTACACACAACTGTGACATCATTTGCTTGGACACGATCGAACGAAACCGTTGACAATTTTACATGTGCATCCACGAATGGCTGTCATTTTATCTAAAGGAGCAATGTTTGATTTAGGACGCGTTCCAAATGACTAACAAGTGTACGTTACAAAGATCAAAACGGAATTCATCCATTTTATATGACCTTAATACACAGGTCTGGCCTTGGTCAGGTTCCAAATGGGTAACAAGTGTCTACTATTGTAATCAGCTCTGAATTCATCCACTTACAGTATTTTCCGGACTATAAGCCGCTACTTTTTCCCATGTTTTGAACCCTGCGGCTTAAACAACAAAGCTTTATATTAAATCAGATGCGCGCCCACTGAATCGGCCCACACCACATCATAAATATGGATGAGGTTCCTCTGACGTTTGACCTGCCGCTCACTCGGACTGTCAACAGGAAATGTGAATTATTCGTCACGCTGAAAACAACCGGGCATGAACTGTACGGCATCGGGAGAAAATCTTCACCGATGGTGATTTTTAAACACACGACGATGCCAAAAGAAATTGTTGTGAAAGGAAGAAGGAAGACAGTGAACAATGACTTTCTTGGTAGGCTACTGTTTAGATACAAGCCGTGTAACAGGCACTGTCTTTCGTTAAAGCCTGTGTAAAGTTCATTAGTTTCAGTGTAGGCACTACGGCTTATAGACAGGTGCGGCGTGTTTATGTTCAAAATAAAAATCTTTGTAAAATTCAGTGGGTGCGGCTTATATTCGGGTGCGCTTAATAGTCCGGAAATTACGCCAATACAGTCTTACAGTCCGACACCAAATTCATCTAAATTACACAGTCTTAAGAGGAGGGTCCATCAGTGTGCACTGGAAAGATCAGCACTAAAGTAGTCTACATAATACAATCTTAAAGTCTGAGCTAGGGCATGTTCCGAATAAGTAATAAGTGTACACTCTCAAGTAGGGGTGTAGGATATAAATCTTTTACGACAATATTGTAATTACTTAACTTAACGTAATCTTTCACTGCATGATTCAGCCTATAAAATTGCATTTAGAATGATCACAATCATCAAGATATGGGGGCTAAAAATATGTACATTTGTATCACTTCATACAGTTACTCATTATCACACAAAAAGTGGCAAGAATCAGCTATTAAAATATATTGTAAAATGTATATTACAATTGTAATATTATATAATATTATATTACATTACATTACATTACATTACATTATGCTGATTTCACTTGCTTGGTAACACAAAATGTGTTAATCAGCCAATTAGAATAATAATGTAAGAATCTAACTCAAAAGATGACTACTTTTAGAAAAAAAAAAAGACTTTATAAAGGATAAAAATGTCCATAAAAGGTAAAAATCTATTTTCCATAAAAGGTATTGTAACATTCTACAATCTCAAACTACAGTGTGGAATTTAGGACATGTTCCAAATAAAATGACTAGTGTACCCTTCTGCACTTTGAACCTTAACATCTAATCATTTGTGTCATTCGTCTTTTGAATATAGCGTGACATTTAGGACACTATCCAAATGAAGCAAGGCCCGGTCCCCTATGTGACAAAGCGAAGCTGTGTGTTAGACCAGGATGTGGATGACAGAACCAGGCTAAGGCTAGCTGGCTCTGGCACAGGGAGCAGCTCTCTTGGTCCTCGCAGTTTCTACCCAGAGTAACATGAGCATGAGGGAAGGAGTCGTTTACCGCAGAGTAGATCCACAAGGCACGAGCAGCACACTTCAAAGCGTCCCTAAAACCCATAACGTTTATGAGACTCAGCAACTCTTTGAGAGCTATGCTGTAACCGCAGTCTTTCCCCTCTTCCTCTCTTGTTCACGGAGCGCCAGATGGACGGAGGGGAAAAGCCGGGAGAGCGGCGGGCCTGCTGGGTGGCCTTGTCCCAATCTACAACCCTCACCTATCGTGACTAAGATGGACCAAAACTGGTGCTCTAGAAAGATGAACACATTTTTCTACAGATGGAAAAAAATGTTATGAATCAACATACTCTAAAAATAATACATATAACAGTTTTGGCGTGTACAGGAAAAAGAATCAAATGAACTTCCTGTTAGCATTCAGATCATGATTGATGCCCTGTCCCTTCTTCTTTTACACCACAGCAAATTTTCAACAATTACCATTCTGATTTATTCAACGAAGGCTGGGAAAATGAGGCTGTTGTAATGAAAGCTCTGTTTGGAAGAAAGGGCGAGACCGGATCACCCTCCCCCCGCCTGCACTCGTTCTCTGCTAGCCAGCCATCCATTGGTCGTTTGTTCCCATGCCAGAAGGCAGAAACTTACAAAGGCAAATATTGACTGGGAGCAGGCAGACTCCCAACTGTCTGTGTGTATAGTGTGCACTTGTAGTGGAGCTCGCGCGACACTCTAACAATGCAAGACATTAAAAAGAGATTAAGTCTTACACTATGCTCACACTAGCGAGCGAAAATGCAACAAACAACCGCTTGTTTTCTGTGAACGAGTTCGACACAGACATTTTGTTTTAAACACATGACATTTAAAAGAGGTTGTAATAAAGGGCTTCCTATATATCGCCTATACTGTGTAAAGTCCCCTTTTTGCTGTCGAAAAAAGTTCTGACCCTTCGAGCATTAACATCATTAATTTCTTCAGCAATTTGAGCTACTGGAACTCATCTGTTGGATCGGACCACACGCCGGCCTTCGCTCCCCACGTGCATCAATGAGCCTCGGCCGCCCATGACCCTGTTGCTGCCGGTTCACCACTGTTCCTTCTTTGGACAACTTTTGACAGATACTGACCACTGCAGACCGAGAACAAATCGCAAGAACTGCAGTTTTGGAGATGTTCTGATCCAGTCATCTAGACATCACAATTTGGCCCTTTTCAAACTCACTCAAATCCTTAAGATTGCCCATTTTTCCTGCTTCTAACACATTAACTTTAAAGAGAAAATGTTTTCTTGCTGCCCACTACTTTCCATACAATCTTTAACTCAAAGATTGTATTGCCAATTCCCCTTCTCGCCTCCTGTGTTTCCATGTTGTACGTACGCAGAACTCAGAGTTTACTTACGGTTGCGCACTTTCTCTATAGCGATATGGATTTTTTTTGCATTTTATGTCCAGCTTCAAGAATTTTTCTTAAAAGGAGAAAATCCCAACAATTCCACATATTGAGGGAGTGAATGAATGAAAGATGATTGTTAAAGTCATCTAAAATAAGTAAAACAGTTAAATAGAATATATCTTTAAAAATGATAAAGATATCTATATATATAAAGCTCAAATACCACTGACTGACTCACTCACTCATCACGAAATCTCAAAAACCACTGAACGGATTGCAATGAAATTTGGAACATACCTTCCTCTTGGGTCTTAGGTGCTCACTAAGAAAGGGTTTTGAAAAATTCGCCCTGGATCGCGGCTAACTCGCGAAAAACGCGATTTCTCACGCATTGTACATTCTTCGAAATAACATTACAGATCCTAATGAAACTTAGTACATTGTTTCTTATTAGATGTTAGATGCACGATAAAAATTATTTTCAAAGTAGTTTGCCCTGTATCGGTACTACAAAGGGGTAGTACGTTATTTGTTGACGTTACGTTCTGATCTCTGATCATCCAGTCCTGCTCAGTGCTTACTGCTTATTGCCATATTGCTTAGCGTTCTGCCTTCCGTAGCGAAGCACGGGTACTTTCAGCTAGTGATATTATAAAGAAAATTATAAAGATATATATAAAACACAATTTCTACCATTACACTCCTAATATATATATATACACACATAAATTATACAGATTCTTGTTAAAAAAATTAAACTCAAATGCAACAATGTAATTGTTGCAACTTGGAATCTTGAAATTCATTTGGTAATTATACAAATGAATATTAGAAACAGTGTAACTAGATTTTGTGTCATATGTAAAAAGATTCATGTCGACCAGCCAAAAGGTCTGTTTTGTGTAAGTCTTCTAGATTGTCTAGATTAGTAAATTCTTTTGAATGTAATGTTAGGGTTCATGTTGATCAACATGTCATCACAATGAGTGAGAGAAATTGTACATGAGACTGAGCTTGTCTGTGTGAATCACAAGTTAAACATGATGGATATGTTTACCTGGCATGTAACATCTACTGAATGTGGTCTTGTTTTCACTAGTCTGGTAAACATTTAGTTTATTGTCAGCTTTAATACACATGTATGTTGCTGCAGTTTTCTATAATAAAAAAAAATTTAAGGTGTGAAAATTCATAATGCACAATGTTTCCGTTCCCGAGCTGATCTAAAGTATTCACCCAATTCTTAGCCATAATACAGTAAAGCCCGGAGCAATCCGACTCGACGTTCTCTTCCAAACACAACCCAAAATTCCTGATACAGATCTGGAGCTCTGATACAAAGCTCTGATATAAACAACACTTATGTCAGCAGATGGGATTACAAAATTGGGAGGGAAAAATGCCTAAATGCCTAAACTAAATGAACCGCTGTTAATGATGGAGAACATTTCAGATCGTTCCCAGCAAACACACCACTTCACCTCGGTGTCATGGGATCACTGAGCCTAATGAGAGTGTTTCTTTAGAAAGTCTGTCCTGCGAATTCGAAAGAAAAAGGCTGAATATATGAAATATTGTTTGAGATGGAGAAGTATGTGATAATGGGTGACGAAAAAACTACTTCCTGGAGGAAATGATGCACAACAAGTGGACAAATAGCAAGCTTGGGCTGCTTATACAAACTTCTGTCCATCAACCAGAGGACAAGTTCCCAGCCTAGTGTGTTCCCTTCTCTATCACATTCCTCAGCTCAGAAAGGGCGGGTTATCAGAGCATTAGTTGAAACCATGTTGTTAACCTATGAACCACAGATCAACAATTTGCAGCCTACTGGTGATTATGCTATAAAAAAAAAAAAACAATGTTTGATTCATTTTTATTCATCTAAGTGGGAATGGTGCACCGTTCAAATTCCCCTATACACCCTATGCTGCATTACATGAACTAATAATACAATCTCTTCTTTAGTATTCCAAGCAACGTAATAGTGAGATAACAGTATCAAAATAGACGGCTTTCTTTCTTATTTTTGCTTTACATGACAAGGTCTGGAAAGAATAAAAGGACTTGAGGGAAATATTATTCACAGCTGCTATACACTGTTGTACAATATCAGGAGGAATGTTTCGCCGACATTCCTGAAATTCTACAACATTAATTGTAAGACACAATGAGACAAGATCTCATACTATAGCAGGCAAGCACAAGTTCGGAAGTGTGTGTAAAAAGGTGCACAATGGCCGAGATAAAATTTATAATAATAATAATTCTAATAATAATTATAATTATAATAATTATTATTATTATAATTATAATAATAAAGTTGTTCATGACCGTAGGGTTCATTGTGCTGAGTAATTCTGGTCGTGATAGAGAACACTGGACCCAGATGGTATACAGTCTGCTCTTGCTGGAATATCCATCGCCATGCCAGCTGTATTCCTCCACAGCTCCAGGCAAATGACCAAAGATATGACTATGAAGACCTTCTGCTCTCTTAAAGGTGAACAACTAAACATCCGGATTGAACATGGACGAGTCACGGTATCGTGACATGGGTGCTTTTATGTGAGTAGTGAATTCAACTGTAGTTGGTAGGGGTGAAACAGTAAACATATGGTGTAAGTTTGTAACTAAAGGGAAAATCTGTTCCATTAGACATGTGTGCTTGTGGAGATTTGTGCTCATTCAGCCACTTAGTTAAGTCAGGTACTGATCTAGGGTGAGGAGGCCCAGGGTGAGTTCCAAATCATCCAAAAAATGTTGAGGTCAGAGCTCTGTAGCAGGCCACTCAAGACCTTAGACTCTAATCCAAGCAAACAATATCTTCAAGGAGCTGGCTTTATGCACAGGGACATTGTCATGCTGGGACAGGTTTGGGTCTCCTAGTTCAAGTGAAAGGAAAATGTAATGCTACCGCATCCAAAGACATCTATACAATTGTGTGCCTCCAACTGTGTGGTAACAGTTTGAGGAAAAACCACATATGGTGCAAAATCTCTTTTGCACATCTAAATATACTTGTACTATTTTTTAAATACCACCTTATCATAATCTAATATATTTTCTAATATCTTCTATTATTTTCTCATATTTTATATTTATGGTCCCTTTTATCTAATGCACTCATTTCTGAGCGGCCAATCAGGTTTACATTTCACTGCAAGTTGTATTCTGCATATAACTAAGTGACAAATACAAATCTTGAATCTTAAATATGGATGGAAAAGTCCATAGAGTGTAATTCTTGTAAAATCACACAAAGGCAGTCATGTTTCTTTCCCAGATTTTAGCTCGGAAACGACGTTATTCCCGACTCTGACTTCCAACTTTCAGAGGTAGGTTTGCATGAATGCTCGAAGGTTCTGAGGAATTGTTCAAATCCTTAGGATTTGTCGCTTTACCCTGACCATATAGCAATTTAAAATGTTTGCTGTTGCTTTTGTTTTGCTAGTGTGAGTGTAGGTTAAACCGAAAGGAAGAAGAATAAAATCTGTTCATTAAGAAAGACACAGGGTTCAACTCATGAAGTCAGAGACGTATGGACCAGTAGTGGTGCTTTCTTGCCCCATGACTGCTGTATGAAAGAAATTAGTCACAGTCACTCAGCTCTCCTCGTGCCTGTCACTACACTCGCGTCGCTTTATGTTATTGCACTTCTTACAGCTCTTTTACAACGTGACATTCAGAAGCTACCGTAAAATCTCGCCTGTCATTTAGAGTTAAATACAAATGTCCAGAGGTCATAATGAATTCAATTAACACACTTTCGTTTCGGCACAGCTTCAACGCAAACCGTATCTGAGTGTGACCCCCCCCGAGTGTGCTGAGTGTTAATAAAACCTCCGTTTTCTTCTGCTTTTTCCTTCTGTCCTTCTTTCTCTTCTCCTTTCAAAATGCAGCTCGGGTTAGTTAGAGATCTGGCAGTTATTCACAGCCAGTTTGGCCTTGTGGGGTTGCTAAAGAAGAGGCAGCGAGGAAGCAAGAGGAAGAAAGAAGGAAAAAAGGATGTCCTGACCTTGTTTTTCCAGTGCCAAGACACCAAGTCGGTAATTCAACCTGACGTTCAGACCACAACACTGCCAGATGCAGACAAACACCATGCAGCATAGAAGGGTTCCAGAGGATTAAAGTGTGGTCAGAAATGAGAATTGTTCCACGGCGGTTCGCTTTTTGGATTCGAACCAGGTTGCAGTCGATCAGCGGTTTTTATTTGTGCACTGGACGATTCACTACTACTGACGACTTCTAATGTAACGAACACCTCAGGAAAAGTGTCTCCAGCACAAAACTTTTAATCATATTTCGTTTCGGGCATTTGCCAGACCCCCTTATCCAGAGCAACTTACAACTGAGCAGTTAAGGGGTTAAGGGCCTTGTTCAAGGGCCCAGCAGTGGCAGCTTTGTGGTGCTGGGATTTGAACTTGGGACCTTCCGTTCCAATGCCTTAACCACTAAGCTACCACCTTTTACCACTTTTACACACATAAAGTTCATTCAGTTCATTCCTAAGCCATTTATTCTGATTCACACTTCACAATTACTTTACTGAGGTCTGTAATATTGCCAGTCTGACCTTTTTAACAGCTCTATATCTTGGTCAATTGGTTCAATCCGTGTCTCGGGGCTCAGGGTAACATCTTGTATCTACAGAATCATGCTGGAGCCTAAAATATGCAAAACATTGTTTGATTCGCTTTCTGCAGCTGAGCTTAAAAAACACAGAAACAACAACATCAGAACAAAACACTAAATGAACAAAATTCATCATTGAATTTATTTTTAAAAACACCATGAATCACCAAACACACAAAAGACACACAACACAACTCGAGATGTCACAAAACAGCCAGTATTCAATGGTTAGGGTATCAGAGCACACATGTCAGAAATCAGATCCTGTAACAATCAACACACGAACTGGATTTGGAAAGACATTAAATGGACTATAAGTACACAAGTATTCAAAAGTATTGGGACACCCGACTTTTCCAGCTATATGTGCTTCTTCCCCAACCTGTTACCACAAATAGTGAAGGCACACAATTGCATAGGATGTGTTTGGAAGCAGAAGCATTAAATTTTCCCTTCACTTGAACTAGAAGACTCAAACCTGTTCCAGCAAGACAATGCTCCTGTGAACAAAGCCAATGCCTTGAAGGTATACTTTACATGGGTTGGAGTGGAAGATCTCCTGCTATAGAGTGCTGACCTCAACCCTATTGCCTACTTTTGGGATGAATTGGAACGCTGACTGCACACCAAACCTCGTCACACCACATCAGTATGCGACCTTAATAAGATCCTTGTGGCTAAATGAGCACAAATCTCTACAAGCACACTTAAAAATTTAGTGAAACATCTTCCTAGAAGGGTGGAGGTTATTATAAATGCAAATGGACTAAATGTGGAACGGGATGTTCAAAAAGCACATACTTTTGTCCATATTCTGTATATTTTAGAACTGAATTTTTTTTTCTCAGCGGTTGTTTCTTTTATTTTTATTACATATACAATATAAAATATTTTTTTGTATTAAATAGTACACTTGTAAAGTGCTTAGTGGACGAGTATCAGTACTGACTGATACTCCTTGTTACAGTATCAGAAAAGAAAAGGCTGTTTTGCGCACAACAGTTTCTTTGAGTATAATACTAAGGGTTTTCAAATCTCTTCAAATCAGCAGGAAGTTCATTCCACCCACATGCTGCATGAAAAATGTTCACTTGGAAATGGATGGAAACCACCTTGAACCTCGTTCAGATGGTCTCGGAGTGGTTGTTTCAGTCCGAGTGTGACTGCTTTGTTCAAAAACACACCATGGTCTGATTCAAAGACATTAAAGTGAATGAAATTCAATGACCATATAGTAGAACGTCTTGAACATTATAGAGGCAGCCATCTTGGGCAACAACTTCCTATGGTATCATTGAAATGTTACCACTGATACCATATTACGTGGTTCCAGCTCCAATGCAATATATTTCTACGTTCGATTAGAAAAACTTCAAATCATTATAATTATTAAAAATATTATAATTATTATTAAACTAATAAATTTATTAGCTACAGCTTCACCAATTAAACTCCTGGGTGTAATTACACCAGCTCTAAGAGTATAATTAATTTTATATCCCAGATTATTCTCATATCCATATATCATCTGTAAATATATATATATATATATATATATATATATATATATATATATATATACATACGACACTAATATAACCTCCCTACATTTGTTCATATATGTGTCAATACTTTTGTCCAAAAAGTCAGCCTGTCTGTCTGTCTGTCTGTTTGTCTGTCTGTCTATCGCTGTGTGGATTTCGTTTGTACCCGATCCATCACCTGAAATTTCCCAAACTCTGTAGCACTGTAAATAAAGGGTCATGTGATGGAAGTCCCCTTGGCTGTTCCAATACCTCTATAAAAAAAAAAAAAAAAAAAAGGATGAAGGAAAACATACAGGCTGACTTTCTCAGTATCTGACTCAGCAATCCTGGCTGTACTCAAAGACAACTTCAGACACCAAACAGCCACCATTGGAAGACATTTTACAGTCAGGAAATTGTCATTGAAGGTGCTAACACAAATGTGCCACATTTACACTCCTATTCACACTCTCAGACACACACCAAAACATGCACACACTAAGTATTAAGGCTGGGGGGAAAGAGGGATTAAACGCACTCAGAGTCTGGCAGGAGCTCAAGTGCTGGAGTGGGTTAAAGTGTGCGACACACACACACACACACACACACACACACACACACACACACACACACGTCCTGTTGAGCCAGGCCTGCATTGCCTGTGCATCAAAGGGCTCTTTTGTGACGTGACTGGAAGCAGATATACCGCAGCGTATATGGGACTCTTGAGTGGTCACACACACTTACTTGATCCTGGCTGTTGTGGTTCTTCCTGACCGGCTGGGGCTACTCCATTTTCCCCCCACCCTAGTTCTCTAATGCTCTATTCACGACAAGACTCATGCAAAAATACCTATTCTGTTTTTTGTTTCTTCACAATGCAACAGACATGACTTTATATACAGTACAAAACCCCCAAATTAAACGTTCAACATGTTTTCATGACCCATCAGGCCAAACGCTTTCCAAGATCGTCACCATGCACCAGCATCAAATCTAATCTAGAACAGAAACAGATTTGAGACCTGAGACAAGAACCAGTGCAGAAGCTTAATCACTGAGAAACAGGCAGAAGTTTCAACAAATATAAAGTTAATCAATTACTCGGGGGGAAAGAACCTTGGATATGGATGAAGATACCTTGCTCAGATGGCCTCAAGTGTGGTGTGGTCTCAGCTTTGTTCAGAAACACATCGTTCAAGTGAAAGAAAATGCAAAGACCATGTAGCTAAGGACTGAGCTTTATTAAAACCGCCATGTTAGTATAGTATCATAACATGGGAGGGACATGTTATTTCTCCTTCCAGCTCCATACACACCGGAACTTATGTTCAGGCTTCCAGACTTCCAAACTTTTAAGCTTGAGGTACGGTCTCATACATCCTGATTATTTTTATTTGTAATGCCTTTTTTTTTTTGGTAAATAGCCCATTCCAAGTCAATCTCAACTGGTTTTCTTCCTATCAAAGCTTTACCAATGCTGGAGAAACGGCCAGAAACAAACTGGTGAGTGTTCAGTGCACATTTCTAACCTGTTGAACTCAATCTGGCTAAGGAATCCTGTAACACACTCCCGTTTCTCACGCAGCACCGAGGACACAGTGCTACATTGTTATCTGCCAAGGCCACACAGCAAAAAACCTCTCAGCAATGCTAAGTAGGTCAGGATGAGGAAGAGTGAAAGAGGCGGTGCGCTACATGTCCGAAAAATAAAAAGACTCCATTTGAACTGAGACTCTGAGACTTCTGAGAAACTTTTCCTCACACAATGCTGTACCTTCTTCACCGGTTTCTCCCTAATTTGGTCTTGGACGATTCCCACCTTCTTTCTAACTCTCTTACATCCTATCATACAAGCATCTACCAACCAGACAGAATAAAGGCTTACGTCTTCCGAGAAGCTCTAGATAACATCTTTTTGTTATTCAACAGGAGCATTATGCACTACTTTTTTCTTCATACGTGCTCAGAGATGCCTGTGATTGGCTAGTGGCGCTGTGATTGACAGGTAAAATAAGAGAATGCCATCTGCTTTGATCTTGTGATTTCCTGTTGACAGCGCAAATGCCTTTAGCATGTGAGGTGGTGTGGGTTTTCATTTGAGCCATGCCTGATTGAACTGATTAAACAGGTGGAATCAGGAGTGGCTCTTACTTAATTGGAATGAAAACCTGCACTCGGTCTGGCCTTTGTGGATAAGATTGGACACTCGTGGTTTAAGTTTTTATAAATACTTCCACACAAACATTATATTCTGGAAATTACCATTTGCCAAAGGTGCACCAATCAGGCATAACTTAATAACCACTGACCGTTGAAGTAAATAACACTAAATATCTCTTCATCATGGCACCTATTAGTGGGTGGGATTTATTAGGCAGCAAGTAAACATTTTGTCCTCAAAGTTGATGTGTTAGAAGCAGGAAAAATGGGCAAGTGTAAGGATTTGAGCGAGTTGACAAGGGCCCAAATGTGATGGCTAGATGGCTGGGTCAGAGCATCTCCAAAAAATGTTCTCGGTCTGCAGTGGTCAGTATCTATCAAAAGTGGTCTAAACAGTGCAGAAACAGTGGTGAACCGGTGACAGGGTCATTGGTGGCCAAGGATCATTGATGCATGTGGGGAGCAAAGTGGGGATGTTCTGTAGCTCAAATTGCTCAAAATGCTTTTACTGCTCGACGGGTCAGAACTGTTTCAGCAGCAAAAGGGGAACCAACACAATATTAGGCAGGGGGTCAAATCACGTGTCAATGTAACGCTGATCATTTGGAACGTCAAGGTCAAGGTCAGTCAGTCTCCCAAAAACATGCGAGTTCAGCAGCTATAGTCATTAAGCTAAAAAACAAATAAAGTGCTTAAGCTACCAGTAAAGGCACAGAAATGTGTTTCTTTAATATACTGTTAGTGTTTAATCAAGATGCAACTAGGGCTGCAACTATCGATTATTTCAGTAATTGAGTATTCTACCGATTAATCGGTACGTTTTCTTTATTAAAAAGCAATACGAAATATACAAAAGAAAATAGTCATTTGTTTCCTTTTTTTTTTAAATCTACAGTTTTGGCTAAAATTGCATACAAGAACATCTGTGAAAAACAATTTAGTGCATTTAATTGCCATAAAAAATTAAAAATACAGATACAAATATATACATTTTAAAAATAGAAATATAAATTTCTAATTTCTTAAAAAAAAAAAAGAAAGCACACTGTTTGATGTTTTCTTTATGTTTTAGTTTGCAATGATCGCAAACTTTGTCATTTTCTTTGGCCTGAATCTTCTCCTCGCCCCTCGCTGTTTTCTCCCTGTTCCTCCGTTTTTTATTCTGCAGCATCTTCTGTGTTTTCCTATCCATCGTTTAGTGGTTGGTGCATCAGTAATAATGATCTGTGGGAAAACACACTGCTCTGTGTGTAGTTAAATGGACTAGATGAAGCATTGAGGCAAATGATTTGTTCTTTTTTGTATTTCGAAATCGTTTTAGCTTTAGATGCAACAGTTCCTCTTGAGTCACTGCATAGCAAAAGCATTAATAATGTATAATATGCTTGGAATTTATCTCTATAAGACATTTAAATGTCATGATGTAATATTTTTTGCATATTAGATGCATCAAAGCATTAAGCTTGGTGATATTAAAGCCTTTTTTGAAGTTTAAATGTTTGATATTACAATGTGAATCAGTCTATAGACAGCCTGGAAATAGAATGTAGGAAGTTCATGTCAAGTGGTTCTGCGAGGCCTTTAGGAATTCCCCTGTTGTATTCATGCTTTCTTTTCAACAGAAGAAAACAACACAAAGGACATCAAACATAGCTGGAGTCGTTGTTCTCCCAGGTGATCGAGGTGGAGGACGTGGACTCCGAAAGCTGATCAGATATCCGGGTGAAATGCAGGTCTTTGGGTGGACAATGCTGGCTTCTGATCGGTGGTGAAAGTAAAGGCTTTCTGTCTGCTCGTTTGCTTTAACAAAGGTCGTCCTGTGTTTATTAAAGCACATAAAGGAGGAAGGTGTGTCTGGCTTTTCAAAGCCTTTCAGTTCCTTGAAAGAAAGGTAGAGGCATATAGTACAGGATCAAGACAATGTGTTTGTGCATGTTCAGGTGGGAACAAAAATGGTAAAATAGGGAGAATGGAGGAAGAACCAACTTTTCTCTTGTGAGATGAAAAGACATGAAGAAAAGAGATGGGTGACCGGGTGCATGCTTGTGCTCCCACATGGCTAGTTAAACACGCCGAAGATTTGCCTTAAATCAAGACGAGGAGTGTTTAAACCAGAGTGGCCTCTTCCTAACAACCCCCTGCTTCCACCATCTGTTTTCCATACATTACAGCATGTTAAGTCTCCTATTAAACACACTCCTGATCAAAGGTCTGTAGCAGTGATACAACTTGCTGACTGAAGAGGCTTACAGCGGCTGTGTCACAGGAGGAGTGTCCATGGTTAGGTGTGTCCAGGCATTAGTTACCTGAGTGCAAGATTCACTAAAGCATGTTCTAGGATTACTGCCGCGCTATCTGCTCACAAATGCCCATGATTGGCTAATGCATGTATGATTGACAAATGAGTGACAGCCTTTCATTCATCCTACCCAGAAGAAAGGCTTTGGTATTATCAGCATTAAAGCTTGCAATCTCCTCATAACACACTGTGGGGTTCACTAGTTGTTGTTTTTTTTTGTTGGAGCCCCAAGATAAACATGGCATACATGACTCAGATGTGACCTGCTGGTACCGACCAGAGGTGTGCACTGGGTCTGGTATCCAACAAAAAAATTAAATGAAAAAAAAACTCAGAGGTTTATTTTATATGGAGTAGCATGAATCATTACAAGGGTCATTCATCCTTAGTAACTACCTGGTTTCTTTCGATTTTGGGAAATACTGTGAATTTTGTACAAACAAAAAATGGTACAAACAAAAAAGAAACACTGTATGTGCAGGATTTAAAAGAAGAAGAAAAAACAGCTAGTTGGAAGCAATATTAATGTGGAGTGATTTAGCTGAGGCTGAGGAATTGTCAAAGGCAGAATTTACCCACAATGCTGAGTGATTACATTTCTACTTCTGATTTTCTCCCCTCAGTGTTTTCCAGTGCTCCTGGGGGGCAAAGTGTTATGACTTATATTTAATAAAAAAACAGACTTCTTATCATGTGTAGAAATACAACTAGGAATATATTGAGAGTTAAACATAGAAAGAAAGCTGCAACACTACAGATTTTTATACTATACCAAATTTATCAATACTTTAGACTAAATAAAAAAGGTGCTCTTACTCGAGAGCACCATTGTATCCCAATACTTCTAATCGTGTAGCCGCATGACAATTCAGCAGATCTACAGTATCATCAATCTGCTGTCTGCTGTCATGCCCGAATCATGTGGTGTATCGTTTTCTCCCCAATAGTGCCAGTAATGTGCAGGCAACACAGCCAGACTGAAGACTGGGGGACTGTTTTGACAGTAGTTGCTATAGGTGGTTTCTCTTTACACTGCTGTGCTAAAAGAAGTAATAAACGTGCCTGCCAAAAAGGAGGATTTAGAGCTGATGTCGAATTAACTGCGGGTGTGACGAGGCAACAATTTTCACAGCGCTTTCTGACCTGTGCCTGTTTAAGTCTGCCGTATATCTAACACTGGGAAAAACTGTTTTTTTTTTTGTTTGTTTTATTGACGGTGCTGGAGCAAGAAGAAAAGCTGTCGAGAACAAGGCCCTAAGGAAAGACAAGGGTTTGGGGTTAGACGAGTCCCTCTGGCGCACTGAACACTCCTGTCAGATGGAGACCAGGGAGCCTGGTTTAAAAACACTCCCCTGTTTGTGTGTATGTGTGTGTAGAACTGTTGCGTACAAATTCAGGCTTCCGTACGCAGGTCAGGACACACCGAACCCGTCAGGTTTAATATAAACCCCCCAGTCTTTCTTCAGGATGTGTGCGACTGCCTCAACCGCACAGCAAACAAAGACACCACCTGACTCTGACAGGACCTGACATGCACGCCAGAAATCAAATTTTCACAATGTTCCCCTTACTCCAGTCCTACTCGATCGGCCAAAACTTGTCCTGCGGTTTATAGTTCAATATCCACCATCTTTCTTTCCCCAAGTAGTGTTTATTTTATCTTCCCGATCAGATGAAGTAGAAACGCCGAGCCGAATAAAAGCAACCATCAGTCCGAAGCAAATTAGAGAAAACACAGTTCCTCGACAGACATTACAATCTGTTGAAGCGAGTAAAGCTGTTTTACATCTTGGCTACAGTGTGTATACACAATTTAGTATTTAAAGAAAGCAGAAAAGGGCTGCCAAGTCTTGTGTGTTGCTCGCCTGCAAACCCAAACAGCCAGGCTAAAAAGTGGTAGCTAATGTAATATAAAAACGAACAACGAAACAACCAGCAGGTTGTCAGATTAAATACTATTGCAAAGGACAGAGAACTGATTTGGACAAAATAAATTATGCTGAGGTGATGTAAATAGGCGATTTGCCTATAAATCTGTTATTTTAAAAAAATTGCTCCTTCAGGAACTGATGGTATGCCTAGATTCTTATCCAAAGAGACTTACAGTTATCTCAGTTATACAGCTGAACAACTGAGGTTTAAGGGCCTTGCTAAAGGGCCCAGCGGTGGCAGCTTGGTGATGCTGGGACTTGAACCCATGACCTTGCGATCAGAAGTCCAACAACTTATCCACTGAACTCCCAGATTCTGTGGAAAGTTGATCACATACATACTGGAGGATACTAAACCGTTGTGCTGTACTGTTGCAGATTCGTTGCCAAAAAAGTGTATAAGACTCAGTAGTTCTATAGAGGGCCTGTAAATGATCAGAATAATCAATAAATCAGAATTAAAATATTATGGTATCAAATCAGACTCGGTGGCAGTGCTAAATACCAAACTGCTAATCTCATGAATTTAAAAATGATTCTGTAAGCTTCCAATCATTGCTTTAAGAATCGAAGAATTAAAATAACTATGTTTGTACTTAAGTGTCTTCTTTTTCAAAACAATTTCTAGCAACATGCCAGCATTTGGAAAAGTCTCGGGCAGAAGATTTCGTGTTCTCACAATGAATGTAAAATATACTATTTTAGCCTGTTCTATGTCTAGCCTTTTATTTCATTATACACTAATTGAACAAGAGCATGTGGACACTTGTGATGCATATGTGCTTTTTTCACATCCCATTCCGCATTTAGTCCCCATTTGCTATTATAATAACCCCCACTCTTCTGTGAAGACGTTCCACTAGATTTTGAGCGTGCTTGTGGAGATTTGTACTCATTCAACCATAAGGATATAAGTAAAGTCAGGTACTGATGTAGGTGAAGTGAGGAGGCCTGGGGTGCAGTTAGCATTCTTATTCATCCCAAAGGTGTTCAATAGGGTTGAGGTCAGAGATCTATAGCAGAATCTTCCACTCTAAACCATTTAAACCATTTCTTTACTGGTTTTGTGCACAAAGTCATCGTCATGCTGGAACAGCTTTGGGTATTTTAGTTCAAATGAAAAGAAAATGTAATGCTTCCGCATCCGAACACGTCCTATACAATTGTGTGCCTCCTGCAACTGTGTGGTAACAGTGTGTGTAGTGTGGCAGGCGGTGGGATTTGAGCTATTCTGTATTTACGGCACTGAGGGACGTTGGACCACTGTTAAGTGAATTATATTTAAGGTTTTTTTCCACATAATGGTGGGGATTGAAGAAAAAGTCAACCACTTGTTCCAGCTGTATCAACAGGAAGCTACAAATAAAAAAACTAATCACCAAGACACGTAACCTGCTTGTCTCGTGCTACTGATTTATTCTCCCCGCACTGTGTAATTACTCTGACTGAAATATTTTATCTTTATGGTATATTTAGCAAATAGATCACTGCTTGCTGAAACTAGCATTTAGGTTTTCTGGTAATGGTGAGGGATTTTTTTTTCGTTTATGGCTATCACCATATTTTTATTATTACAATAATGAAGTCAGTAATTCTTGGCGAACTAAACAGAAGGAGTCTCGGCGCGTATGGAAATGCTTTGGGTTTGAAAAAAAAAAAGAAAAACTTTCTTGGGTTTGGTCTGGTTCCTGTGTGGGTTCACGTTTCTGTGCCAAACCACCATCCCTCTCTTTTTCTTTCTTTCTTTCTCTCTTTCTCTCTCTCTCTCTCTCTCTCACACACACAGAGAAAGCTTTCCACTAAATGTTCTCTCTTTCTGGGAATCAGATCCAAAGGTGTAACCCAGCAGAGTGATAGGATCTAAGTAGGAAAAGGCAGGGTGGGAAAGCAAGAGGGGCCAGGATGGGATATGAAGAGAAAGATGTCTTATAGAGATGAGACAGTAGTCGAGGAACTAAAAGAAAGGAAAACATGAAGTGAGCTGGGATAGGGGTGGCGTCAATGTCGCAGCACAATTGCGCTTTTGTGCATGAAATTATTATGTGTAATGTGCCATGCTCACAACCTTAAATAGTTTATTACAAAATAAAAAATGTTAAAAGAGAAAAAAAAACATGGGTTTTTCTCTAAAGGGAGCGAGACGGATCAATAAGTAATAAAAAAAAGAGATTTTTAACGTCAGCTACTTATTTCTGACCCGGGTAACTCGTTACAGATGTCGAGGTTTCGGCGCATTTTTCCTGAGCGATTTTGTGCTTTTCAAAGTTCGTTAACGCAAAGGTTTTAAACATGAAGAGAAACTTCTACAGAAGCATTAGTGTTTTAAACATTCTGAACGTTTCCTTCCAAACATTCAAATTCTACATGGATAAAAATAGATTTAAATGTGCTAAATATCGCAGGAGAATCGGAGACACCCTGCAGACGAGATTCTGGAGCACAAAGAGACCTAATTCCTCTATTATCAGCTTTCTAATTGCATGATTTATACTTATCCTGTTTAATTACTGCTATTCGTTTCTATCGCTATAATTGTCCGTTTAATTTTCATTTGCACTTTGAGCAAACTCTACCTCGATTTTGATGAAATCGTTCATTATAACGGAACACTTGGTGGCATGCTGGCAAACTAGCGACAATGTTGTGGCATGAAGCGGAATAATTTTTTCAATAACAGCAGTTTATGATTCCTCTTTTACAACCACCAAAATCTGTAAATGATTTTGTATGCGTGAAATAACATCAGACTTCTTATCCATTTATACACTATATGGACAAAAGTTTGTGGACACCTGAACATAAGATTTGGTATGTGCTTTTTGAACACCCCATTTTACATTTAGTCCCCATTTGCTGTAATAATAACCTCTACTCTTCTAGGAAGATGCTCCGTTCAGTTTTGGAGTGTGTTTGTGGAGATTTGTGCTTATTCATTCACAAGGGAGTTGGTAAAGTCGGATACTGATGTAGCTGGGGTGCATTTAGTGTTCCAATTCATCTCAAACCTGCTTAATAGGCTGGAGGTCAGCACTCTATAGGAGGCCACTCAAGATCTTCCACTCCAACCCATGTAAAGCAGATATTTATGGAGCTGGCTTTGTGCACAGGGGCCTTGTTATGCTGGAACATGCTTTGGTCTCTCAGATCCAGTGAAAGGAGAATTTAATGTTACTGCATCCAAAAATGTCTTATACAATTGTGTCTCCAACTTTGAGGAACCACATATGACTGAAAAAGTCAGGTGTCTCAAAACTTTTGTCCCTACAGAGTCAAGTTATTTAGTCATGATCTCATGGCCTCTCAGCAGTCTCTCTTTTTCGTTCTTCACACTTTTAATGGCACTATGGCATACAATTTGCCATGCCATCTAAATGTTTTCCTCCCTTAGTGTATTTCCCCCCTACTTGTAATTTGAATTGAGATTGTTTTTACCTGTCCATCTCTAATCCATCAATCTGTATCTTTCTTTCTCCCATGACGATAAGAGCTTCTCTGTTTTTCTGAGATGACACTCCACTTCCTTCGCTAGTCCAGTCTTAACTTCCCTCAGGGAGCCGTTCGCTCCTAATATCCACTCCACATAGTGGAACTCAGTGCATGTGTGCGACAACACTAACGCTGGCCTTAAATTCCCCACAGACACACAACCAGATAATCCCAGAGACAAACACATGATGATATAAACAAACACGAGTAAACTAATCCGCCCAGCATTGCACTAGCCCCTTTACACACTCTTAAGCAATTAACATTTCTCTCTCTTTCATGGACACACACCCTATAAAAGGGATTCTGAGCTATTTAAAGTAGACCTTGCATCATTTTCTACGCCCTGTTGCACCGAGTCAATGAATCTTTTCGTCCCGTCGAACAAAACAAGCGGCGCTGACAGGGGAAAAAAAGTGCATTGAAGGAACGACCGCATGATTTACTCAATTAGAAATAAAACAATGAGGCTATAGATGTAGAATAGAGACTCTGGAGTACAACACAAAGAAAAAAAACACAGACATCCCTACACTCATGCCTTCCTGTGTGAAGCATTCCAGTCTGCAAGAGTGGTGAGGGGAAAGAGGGAGAACAGGCCCCGATGCTCTTGGCACGAGCGGCCACATGAAAGCCAAAAGCTGGTGCTCGGAAACAATCTGCAGCTTTGTGTGGGCCGCTGTGGGAACTACTGCCCCCTGGCCCATCTGTTTATTACCCTTTACACCCGCGTAAACTCTCTTGCTCATATGGATGAGGTGCTAATGGACTCGTGGCCAGGTTTCCAGACTGACTCTGTACCCCTTAAATACGTAGTGTAATTTCTTTGTAGTCCCCATTTGCTGTTATAGTAACCTCCACTCTTCTGGGAAGATGTTCCACTATATTTTGAAGTGTGCTTGTAGGGCATTGTGCTCATTCAGCTACAAGGGTGTTAATAATGTCTGGGTGAGGAGGGTTGGGGTGCAGTGTTGGGGTGCAGTGTTTTAATTCATCCCAAAAATGTTCAGTAAGGTTGAGGTCAGAGCTATTTAGCAGGCCACTCAAGATCTTCCACTTTAACCAATGTAAACCATATTTTTGGGAGCTTGATTTTCTACAGGTGCATTGTCATGCTGGAACAGGTCTGGTTCAAGTGAAGGGAAAATTTAAAGGCTTTAAGAATGAAGCCAGCTTTGAGTAAAAAGAGTTACAATTGCAGCTTTAGGCAGCACCAATATTTTTTTTAACACTACTGATTTTGCTGCTGTAGAGGAAAGTGGAAGAGAAAAAGTCGGACGAGGGTTGAAATAAACACAAAGTGCTTTGATCTTAGAGGAGCTTTGAGCAGCACTCCTCTGCAAGCTTGTAGGAAAGTCGTGAGAATCTGTACAGCTCGTAGAAATGAGTGGGAATATGTGTAGGCTATGCAAGTGTGTGTGTGTGTGTGTGTGTGTGTGTGTGTGTGTATGTGTGTGTATGTGTGTGTGTGTGTGAGTGAGTGAGTGAGTGAGTGAGTGAGTGAGTGAGTGAAAGAGAGAAGAAGTGGGTGGGTGGGTGGGTGGGTGCAAAAGAATAGGAGAAAGTCGAGCTGGAGTGAAGCGGCGGTGCTCCGAGCTCTCAGGCCAACACTTTCGTGAAGGAGAATTTGAAGCTCTTCAAAATCAATCCTCAGTAAAACGTGGTTCTAAAGATGATTCAGACGACTCACACACACACACACACACACACACACACACACACCGTAATAACCAGCCGTTTTTATAAAGCTGTTTTATTCGAATTAATAAATTAAGCGGCAAATGAATAATTAATAAAGGGCTCGGATTAAACGACACTAGACGATCCAATCAAAACCTGCGTTCTGATAATAACATTAAACTGACGTAAAATTCCATAATGTGGTGGAGTGAGAATAATTCTAGTTTACTCACTCAGTAATTAACATTTAATTAATTAATTCAAGCATTTCTTTTACTTCCTTATATACTGCAGGGCCTTATAAAATGTCCTTATATAAATAAATAAACAAATAAATAAACAAACAAACTAAGCTTCTTCTTGACCTATTTTTCACTTGCTGTTTCCCTCCCCATAACTGAGCGAGACCTGATACCAAAAATACATTTCATAAATGTATTTAAAAATAAATAAATAAACATGCACAAGCTGGATGCAGTCATGATTTAAAGCAAACAAACAAAAAAAAAAAAAGATTTTTTTCCCCTAAATTGTGAATAATAACAATGTTTAAATTAAAAATACAACTTTGATGAATTTAAAATGAAAAATCTACAATTTGAATCTATTTATAAAATAATTAATAAGAATATATCAGGGCTATAATCCATTTTATAAAATAATTAATACGAATATATGCAGGCTACAACATTCTATATAATCTATATTATCTATATAAAATTATTATGAAATATATATATATACACATGCTACAACATTAATTGTAATCTATTTATATAAAATAATTAAACAGAATATATAAATGCTACAAAACATAAAAAAAACATCCTAAAAACCTTAGAATCGTTCAAAATGTTTGACTCCTCTGTCCAATTTCAAGTCTCCCTACTGTAATAAGTTCAGCACAGAAATGATAGTGATCTACAGTAAATAAACTTTTCTCAACACTGAATTAGGTTCTTTGTTCCCTCTGCTCTTGAGACTTAGCTGAAATCTGTCTCTGTAATGATGAACAAGACAAAAGAAAATGCGCATGAGTCATGTGATTCAGCTGCATTATGACGGAATTAAGAAACGAGCGCTGATTATTAACAGTCACCGCTCAGTCCCCTCTCGCCGTGCAGCCCTGTGATAATACCGGATTTTAGCTGGTGATTTAAGAAAAAAAACCACTGCTCACAAAACATTCCAAAGGAAATATTTGACATAGTTCCACACACCCACGACACACAGGAAATTCGCGCCATGTGATTCATTAGCTCATTCGTCTCAGAAGCAGGACTGCTCACGCAGCCTCATTGTGGTTCTGTAGAGACTCAGTGTAATGAAATGAATTAATGGGAAAGCGCAAAAAATCCATCCAATGTCTTGAGCCTGTACCACACTGTGTGATTACAGCTGTCTTTCAGAGTGATTACTTGACACACTGCACAGAATAATCCCGATAAAATCTTGGCTGAATTTCAGACATATGATAACACACGAGTTCTCCATGTCTTCTTATGACAGACCTATGACAAAATAAAAATGACTCGGAATGGCTAAAAAAACAGAAAACAAGAACTGTATGTGGCTTTTAATTAGACTACAACACATTTGATGGAACATGCTAGCAACTCGATGTTACACTACACTGACCAGGCATGACATTATGACCGGTGAAGTGAATAACACTGATTATCTCTTTATCATGGCACCTGTTAGTGGGGGGGATTTATTGGGCAACAAGTGAACATTTTGTTCTCAAAGTTTATGTGTAAAAAAGCAAAAAAATGGGCAAGTGTAAGGATCTGAGTGAGTTTGACAAGGGCCAAATTGTGATGTCTAGACAACTGGATCGGAGCATCTCCAAATCTGCAGCTCTTGTGGGATGTTCTCAGGCTGCAGTGGTCAGTATCTATTAAAAGTGGTCCAAAGAAGGAACAGTGGTGAACCGGCGACAGGGTCATGAGCGGCCGAGGCTCATTGATGCACATGAAGAGTGAAGGCTGGCCCGTGTGGTCCGATCCAACAGATGAGCTCCTGTAGCTCAATCTGCTGAAGAAGTTAATGCTGTTAATGCTTGATGGAGCAGGACTAAATTTGGGATTAATGAATAAATTTATCCTCATGAATGAATCCCTAATGTGGGAGCCAGTGGTTGCTTTATGAGGAAGAAGCCTAGATAGGAACCAGACTCAAAACAAAAGCCATCTTCATCTGATCATTATATTTCCATCATTATCCACTGACACACTCTCCCTGACAGGATATGCTTGGTCTCTTCTCAGTGAACACTATTCACAAACTTGTCATCACACTTTATTTATTTCATGCTCAGCTTCCCCAAATGCTGAAAAAGTCAGCACTACTCCTCCTTCATCACTCTCTCCATCTTCATTTCCGCTCTGACTCAGCTCTGCTTCACATCCCTCTAAACGCTGCCTATAAAGTGCAATTGTCTGCTCTGATGTGACACCACAGGGGCTGCATGGGTCTATCTATGAGTGAGTGACTCATGTAAAAAGACTCACTGTGCATTCATCATCATTTGTTTCCTGTTTGGCGTTGCTTGCCGTTGAGGATTCCCGTCAGTGTTCTCTGGGCTTCCTCCGAGCGACCGCGGCTCCTCTGGACAGGATCTTTAAATCCCGCTGCCGGATCAATAGGAAATTCCTGATGAACGCTGAGTTGTGAACTGGTAACTCCCCTGGGATCGGAGATGGACTTGTTCCACGAGTGTGCGGGCCAAAATATCAGAGCTCATTAAGCAGAGTAAACTGAGAGCCGTTTGATAAGTGAGAATCAATTACTCTCTTCATATTCGGTTACGCTTCTTCTCCTTCTCTGAGCCATAGCGACTTTTATTTATTTGATAGGATCTTACACAGAGCTTTAAAATCTTTCATCTGCTCACTGAACTTCTAAAGTAGCCGTTTCTGTTTGGATTTTTCAAAACTCAAATTGCTTCTCAATTCTCAACTCACTATAAATGGACAATGGAACAAACAGGAAGCAGGATATAAAATACTCTGAGTGTGTCAGAACAAAACCTGTTTTGAATCAATAAAAGCTGATGAAATATAGAAATCAGTTTTGATATTATTACCATTTTAAATAATAGGTTTATATGTTAATATTCATTTACACATTATTGGCCATAATTTAACATTATAGATTCTGTAGAAATAACTTACACAGGTACCAGCTGCTCCAGTTCCAGCACTTGAGCAGTTCTCAAGTAAAGCTATAAGTTATTGAGTCTTTAGGACAGATGTCTTTGGACTTCCTGGTTTCCCATAAACATGGCAAGACTTCAATAAAGGAAAATAAAAAAAGAAGTTGGTGGGCAATCTTCTGTTCAGTGACTAACTGAACACAGGAATAGATGTTACATTAAATGTAACTCCAAATAGATCAGAAGTACAATATATGGACAAAAGTATTGGGACACCTGACTTTTCCAGCCATATTTAGTTCTTCCCCAAACTGTTTCCACAAATTTTTAAGAAAGTACAATTGTATAGCTGTAGCATTAAATTTCCCCTTCGCTGGAACTAGGAGACCCAAACCTGTTCCAGCATGACAATATCTCTGTGCACAAAGCCAGCTCCTTGAAAATATGCTTTACAAGGGTTGGACTGGAAGATTATTTCTATAAAGATTCAATAAAAATTTCTATGAAGCTTTGACCTCAACCCTATTGAACACCTTGGGATAAATTGGAACGCTGACTGTGCTCCAGGCCTCCTTTACTAACACCCTAGAGACTAGTGGAACATCTTCCCAGAAGAGTGAAGGTTATTACAAGAGCAAATGAAATTAAATGTGGAATGCAATGTAAAAAAAAAATATATATACAAATCAGGTATCACAAACTTTTTTCTATAGTGTATGTAATTTGTACCTTAGTATCAAAGCTATTGTTCGTTCAAACTGATAAAACATCTCAAAACCAAAGGCAAACATTTATTGGTTGTTGCTTATGAGCAAATCTATTCCGTTCTGACCTACCAGACTTTTCATTCCCAACTCTGAAAATGCTGCAAGTTCATTTCCTTTTTTTTTCTTCAGAAAAAGTGCACATTTTCTGTATAACACCACCATTGTTTTTGCCTCTGACGTGTTTTATGGGCCAGATCGGCTTGAGTAAAGCACCTGTCTTCCATCGCGTGCTCCCGTCGGACAGGTCTCACAGGTTCTGGTGGTGGCTGTGAAAGAACAGGTGGAACAGCTGAACTTAGACAGGTGCGCAAGTGGCTTCCTGTTACTCTGATCAATGTTCTTTCATGTGCAGCCTACAACAACGAGCGCGGTGTGCCTGTTGCGCGTTCTGATCGGCACTAGTATGCTGTAGGAAAGTCGGGTAGGGGGCAGGCGGCAATGCAAATACGGCTCTGGTTAATGTGCAATTACGTTGTGTAAAAGTTTAACCGGGTGACCTGCAAATAGCTGCTACTGAGAGACGTGAGAAATATGGACTAGAAACCTGGGAAAGGCCTTCGCGCCACACGTTTTCAACTTCGTGTGACCTTTTTGACTGTGTATCGAGTTACAAACTACAACGACTCGTGTATTTTAACCTCGAGTAATGTGGTGTTTTAAAATCGGATTATCTTGCAAAGGAAATTGCACTTATAGCTCGTTCATTCCAATTCCAATGAAAGATGTTACAATTACAACCTAAGCTATTTAGAGGAAATTACATTACTGCAAGATTTTGAAGAATTTAATAGAAGTCTCTAATAAAAAAAGTTCTCAGCATCACGCACACCAGTCTCTGTCTCATTACCTCGACATTGCTCCACTGAGCTCTGAAAAAGTCACTGATTTGTTCAGTCACTTCTGCTGATTACATTGCTTGTCACTAATTGTCATTTAATTGTGTCACTAAAACAGTTTTTAACTTTAACTTCTGGATTTTTTAGGATGATAACCAGGGTAGACATACTGACATCTGACAATCCAGACAACCCAAAACCTAACCCAGACATATTTACACAGACAGACAGACCAGTTTCACAGAGTTTTCTTTTTATTAATTCCTTCTGCCTAAAAACTGTTTTTGTAAATAACTATTTTTATTTTTATTTTTTTATTATGGCTGGTTTAGAGACTTGTGAGAAGGTTTCCCAGACCTTCTCACATATGCAGGCAGTATGGATTACTACAAGGTTGAGGAAGTGAACTAAGGACAATAAAATGTTTCAAGCGTGATAAATCTCTCCAACCTGTGGTCTAAGGGTCTGTCTATGAGGAAAGCACTCTTAGTCAGTCAGTCTCTCTCTCTCTCTCTCTCTCTCTCTCTCTCTCTCTCTCTCTCTCTTCCTCTCGATCCCTCTCTCTCCCCCTCTCTGAGGAAGGAACTCCTGGTCTGAGCACTCTTGTGGCGAGCGCGCCTATTCAACATGTGTTTATCCTCCGGCTCAAACCAAACAGGCTATATTTACTCCGGTCTAACAGGCCGGGAGACTGCGGGACAGAGAGCCACAGATATCTGCCTTCAGTCTGCCACTGGTGGAAAATGCTGCCTCTATTGCTTGCTATGTGGAATAGAGTTCAAATCAGTTTTATAAGATAAGATTTATATGTTTTATGAGGGGTTATAAAAATAGCATCATTTGGTTTTGGTAAGAGTGATTCTGGGGATTGTTCGGAGGAATCGTTTTTGCATTCTTTTATTCTGATTTATTAACCATAATGCAGAAGAAATTACTAGGGCTGCAACAACGAATCGATAAAATAGATAATAATAATCTAGAATCGATAATTAAATTAGTTGTCAACGAATACGGGTATCGATTAGTTGGGCTGCTTAAGTTACAGGTTAACGTGATGGTAACATAACACTGCCGCTTGCAAAATGGCAGAGAGTACTGGGTCAACTGGCAGCAGGAAAAAGTGTGCGTCCAAAGTCACGGATAAAGGCGAAACATCAGCACGTTTATGAAAAACTGTATTTCCTCATCATGTGAAAAAGGTATAGGTCAATGAAATGCTATTGTGTAAACTGTTTGTTTGCTAACTTCGGGACAGTGGCGAGCATCTGGTTGCGCAATCAGCTCGCTCGAGACATGGTGATGGATTCGATCAAAACGGTGCGAACAAACACTAAATCTAAAAGCAGCAGATAACAGCAGCAGTAAACTATCACATTTTAGTCACTGTTGTGATTTTCAGATATAGTTAAACATACTTAAATTAAGCAAAATATCAAATTTCAAACGTGTATTTTAACCCGATTAATCGAGAAAAGTCGATCGTCTGATTAATCGATTATCAAAATAATCGTTAGTTGCAGCCTTAGAAGATACCATTGTGTATGTCTAAGACTAGGCGAAGACACTGATGTGACATCCGACATGCTGATGTTAGTAAACGTCAGAGGGACTAATTAAGCAATCAGTAAGCAATAAGTGGTATTAACTATAGTAGCTAGATTTCCTCAAGCTGTTATTGACATGGCAACAGGAGCCGCATTAAGTTCATTATATGGACAAAAGTTTGGCATAAAATCTCTTACAAAGTCAACTTTTTTCATGTTGGCGTTACAAGCCGGAAAAAGCATCGCTACGGGGAAACAAATTGTGCAAATCCAAATAAATTTAAGTAAAGAAATCTAATACTACAGTGTGTCTTTTTAGTTCTTTGTGTGTTCGATATTTGGAGGATTTATATTATACAGCATAAGCAAAGTGCAAATCGTTTTCAGCACAGATTTGCATACAGCAGGTTGCTGTTGCATATTTTACTAGTTAAGAAGAATGGAGTGTCAAATCCAACCTACAATTCTGAGAAGTAATAGTCACGAACGAGAAGCGCTGGATTGAGGAACTGGAAAATAAATTGTAGCCGGTATTAAACAGAAATTTGTGGTTAGTGTTAAGTCAGTGATAAGTGTCCGATCGTCCACCATGACACTGTAACAGCTCTGCTCATGAATGCCTCTGACTGTATTCCTGTATCTTCCCCATTAAACAGCTACACCCTGTACTTCCGCATTTTGTTGCACTCCACATAGACACTCGATTCCTCAAATTTGATCTCACGTAGGAAGTCCAATAAACGGAAATGACCCAAGCGCACATTCTTTTTTTTTACACAATAAATGAGTCACACCAACCTTTATCCCATTATTGTACCAATGAATCAATCTACATCTTTATATGGCCATTAAAATGCATCAAATCAGCATGTGACTGCGACAAGGTAGAGATCAACAGGTCAACTTATCATCAGCTGCAAACAACGCAAGGCGCAGAGCTATTTTTTAACACGCCCTCGTCCACTTCCCCTCACAATTATCCCCTGCGGCCTCCCGGACGTTACGATACTCCATTAGTGCATGTGTGCTAACGGACTGAGTCAACATTGTGGCGGTCTTTTGTGTGTTCGGTGTTCAAAGGAAGCGGACCATGCAAATCGACACAGATATCTGTTCGACCTCATTGTTCTTTTTCATCTAAAGGGGTAAATGCATTCAGACTGAAAAATCCACTAGAATCTTCTTGAGTTGCACAATGCAGTAAAAACTTCAGTCTGCTGCCGTGTTTCAGACACCAGAATCTGGTTTAAAAAAGTAGTAGCAGATGTCATTTAGACCACAATAACTGAAACTGATTGGAAGGTGTCTTTTATTTCTGGTATAAAACCCCAGTTTGGAAAGTAGTTCCAGCAGGAACGTTAATAAGTTTATATTAAAGTATTAGTATATACATATACATATATACTACATCGTAGTGCGTTATTATTATTGTTATAACAGCTCATACACAAGTACACAAGTACGGCAGACGCTCTGCATAATCCAAAATGAATAAAAACGGATTTCAAATTGTTAAAATGTTTAAAAACAAATAATCTGTATAATCACTGATGTGGTTACATTTACTTAGCATTTACTTAGCATTAATGGAAGGTGGCTTGGTAAGTGCGTTATAAGTCAGCGGGTTTTCTATCGTTTATCAGCACAGGAAAGTAAAACAGCAAATATTGCTGCGATAAACTTTTTTCTCAAACCCCTGCATGCTTTACTATCATATAACAGAATGGTCTTTCATGGGTTATTTCTCATGGAATAATGTAGAGCTAATTTGGTAATGAAGTACACAGGATACTAATATGTATATGATTATTATTAATATTATCTTTTCTAACACACTTCTAAATGTAATAAGTTTGTCAAGTGCCTTTGTTGATAAGTCATCAAGAGTTTACAACACAAGAAGCAAATCTGACACTGAAATCCTTCTGAAGCAAACGTTTCGCCGACCCGACACGCACGGTCCTGGCCAAAAAAATGGCACACGTGTTCAACAAGTAGTCTTTGCAAATGACAATCCAAAAAGCAACATTCCTCGCACACCAGCTACTGTAACAAAAAACGAGGGCCAAACACCTGGAAGCAGTTATTCAGATTAACTACAGCATTCAAATCCTCACAAACCGACATTGTATCCTTGTAATGTCGTTTCCTTCAGGAGCAATGAAGTGAACGCTGCTCTCGCTGGGTTGTTAACGACACCGGCAAATCACGCCGTGTGCGCGTTCTGGCGTTCGCGTCAATAATCGTTAATATTAAAACAACCCAGACCATTCTGCGTTAGAGTGAGTGAACAGGGTAGTGCGTGTGCTCCTGTAATCGTCTGGAAAACAGCACGTGAACAGCTGTTTGCAATATTCTGTTTTGGACAGCTTATAGAAGAGCATATTCTTTTAGAATAAGGGCAATCCTATAATTCTGTTTGGAAACATGTCTGATGCAATGGTGCTCTTCTAAATGTACATGCTATGAATTTTAAATCTTAATGGACTCAACAAAATCACTCATCTTGAATCTATTATCGTGATTATCACATTAGGCTCAAGAAGGAAGCTTCCAAAGAATCATTAAAGGCTTTTTTTCATATTTAGCAGGATATTTCCTGTATGCCCTAGGATGAGGTACTCATATTATGAAAGCCAATGTCACTTAACCCCACACCACACACACCCAGCTTGCTCTATAATGGCCAACAAGTACAATTAGGTCACAAACACAATCTCGAATTTCACATGTCCTGCCTGGACGCAGGTTTGTTCAAGGTTCCCCGCTTTTCTCCCACATCTACATATATAAAATGACCACACTGTTCAAACTAGTGTGTGAATACGTGTATGGTGTCCTGCAATGAACCAGCATCCCATCCACCGTGTGGAATTCCAGCTTCACCCCGAGAAATCCTGGGAAAGATTCCAGATCCACCACAACCCCAACTAGGATAAAGTTATTAAAAAAATCGGTAGATTACAGACGTCCGTTACAGTAAAGGCATGCCATTTTGTGGAGTTTATTTGTGCGTGACCCCTTTTTTTATGCACATAAACACAACCCAAATTACTCCCTATAGCAACAATGGACAGATATGATTGAAATACCGGTTGCATGAACTAACAGGTGCTCAGTATGAAGATTCCAAGATCAGTGTTTTGGCTTGGAATTAGCAATAGCTACATTAGACCCAAACCAGTGAAATTCGTTCTTCGCATATCCTAGATATGTTAAGAGCTGGGGTCAGAGTGCAGTGTCATCCATGATACAGTGCCCATGGAGCATTGAGGGTTGAGGGCCTTGCTCTGGGGCCCCAAGATTGTCAATACCGGAGCTTAAACCACCAACCTTCCAATCAGCAACTCAGAGCCTTATCTACTGAGCTATATATATATATATATATATATATATATATATATATATATATATATATATATATATATATAGCTCTGGGTCATTCTGAAGCCATGTCCGAATACCAATCATGCTTTCTCTTTCCCCCATAATGCATTTGCATGTGGGCTGGGAAATAGGGAGTAGGCCACCAGGGCAGGTAAGAAAACACACGAAAACACACACACACACACGCACGCACACACACGCACACACAAACTGTAGCTTCGGCATGCTTCCTGCTCGTACGCATGCGCACTAAGTCACCAGGAACGACCCAGGGTTTTAACGCGGACGGTTTCCTTGAATCGTCGCTAAAGTTACACCATGTGTAGGTTGGTTAATAGCCCATAATGAAGAGCACCGCCATGTTTGTGAAAATAGAAAAGGAATTTGTGCGAAAAGGAAAAAATGAGTTTAATATGGACTGATACAGAACCCCTAATGGCTCTGTAGTTATCCCAGGGGTTAGTGTGCAGCACCGGGTATGGAATACTGACTTTTCAACCCTGAACAGTGTCCGGTGTGGAGGCTCAGGAATGGTGTGTAGTGCAGTATACTATATATAAATAGTATAAATAGTATATGTATAATATAGTAGGAAATAAAACGAGCCCAAGAGCTAAGCGGGAGCTTTGCTTTCAATTAGCATTTGTTGATGAAACACTTAACAGAACACCGGACAATTCGCTCGAAATGCTACGGTTCTTACCTTTGGTGGGTCCAAGGAAGAGTTCCAATCCCGTGTCTCGAGAGTCGAGACTTTTCCTTAAAATGAACCACAATCCGACATGTAAATGGTCGTTTCTCGCTCAGCAGTGAGCTATGAGTGGCTCTTCGTCTCTCTCTCTCTCTCTCTCTCTCTCTCTCTCTCTCCCTCTCCTCCAGGCTCTCCCTCCCAGCTAACCGAAACCGCACGCGCGAGTGCGCCGCGCATGCGCACGCCAGCAAACATAACGCTAATTGAAAAGCGTGACCGCGTTCACCAGGCACTTCTTCCACATCATCTTATATATCTCTCCACCTATCGTTTTCCTGAATTAAACAATTTTTTTTATTTGTTAATTTGATTTATTTGCGTTTGTTTGCAGGCAGTAGTTATAGTATAGGATTGATCTGTGTGGTAGGACCGATACTGTTCTATAACACATTATTAGACTTCATCATATTTATCATCTATTTTCATCTGTCATCAGAGCCTATAACCTATTCACACGGTTCACACTGGATATCTCTTCTTTTTCTTTTACTGTCGTTTATATGAAAAAAAAAAATTATAAATATATGTCTATAATATAATATAATTTTCCCCACAATTTGTAAACAATTAGCTTCAGGAATAATATGTAAAACATAATATATTATGTGTATTTTGAGACAAAGTCTGAACACAGTTACAGTCACAAAGCAAAGTTTATACGCATTATTGGATTAGAATAGCTCTCTTCTGATATAAAGAATAAAACCTGTAATAAACATGTAAGAACATCAGCAATTAGAAAGAAAGTCATATGAGTTAATATCACAACACAAATAATGCTTTCAGTATTAAGTATCTTTTATTGATAAGTATAACTGTATTGTTATTATTATTATTATTATTATTATTATTATTATTATAATATTCTAAATAATATGTTTCCAATTCTTACATATAGTAATAATAATAATAATAATAATAATAATAATAATATACAGCACAGGGTTCACAAACAAATTAAGCATTAACCCCCTCCACCACCACCAATAACAACCATAAAAACAAAAGCAATAATAATAACAATTAAAAAATAATAATATTAACAATGATTATAATATAGGAATAACTGTCACAGTAGTATGTGCAAAGTGTACTTAAAAAAACACTCTTACTATAATATTTGTATAAAATATTTATTAGTACAAAACAGCACCAACAATAACAATAATAATAATAATAATAATAATAATGATAATATATAATAATAATAAATTTAAAACAGGGTTCACAAAAAAATTACAATATATAAAATACTGTCTTTAGTAAAAAAAAAAGAGAAAGTATTCACACCCTCCACCAACATCAACCATAAAAACAATAGCAATAATAATCATCATCGTTATCACCATCATCATCACAACAACATAAAAACAGTTTTCATAACAGGTTCATACACACTACAAAGAAATATTAACCAACAATAAGAACAAATGTAACAACACCAAAATAATTATTATTCATAATAATAATAATAATAATATAGGAATAACTGCCACCCTTGTATGTTCAAATTACAACCACTCTTACCATTATATTATTTTAAAGGAAAAAAGTCTTCAGTACCACCAACCAACAGCATTTTCCATCGTTATTAATTGCCATTGCCATAGTTAATATAGTATTGGTTAGCATAGCAATAGTTTTACTGTAATTTCATGGATTCATGGATTAACTTTTCATTGCTCAGTACAACCAGATACATTGAGCTGATAACGTTTGTATCCCAAACAGGATTTCCCCCTCTACTGAAGATGTTAGTGTGGTGTAGAGTACAGCCTGGTGGTACAGCATTAGAGTGACAGAAATGAAATGCCTTTGGCTTCATGTTATATAAGGTCATTACAAAAGCTTATTTTCACCGTAAAAAAAGTGTTTAAAGAGTTTTAAAGAGTTTTCATAATGGTGTGTGTGTGTTGTGAGAATTATTTTAACGTATAGCTCATCCCTTTGTCTATAGACCCAGAATGGAATTCCACTCAGCAAAGTTATTAATGTAGTCAAGTAATGGAGAGTGTGTTAGAGAAGTGATGAAAAGAGTGCAGGCAGGGTAGAGTGGGTGGAGAAGAGTGATATCAGGAGTGATTTGTGATAGAAGGGTATCTGCGAGAGTGAAAGGGAACGTTTATAGGACTGTGGTGAGACCTGCGATGTTGTGGGGTTTAGAGACAGTGGCATTGAGTAAAAGACAGGAGGTGGAGCTGGAGGTAGCAGAGCTGAAGATGTTGAGTCTTTCGTTGGGAGTGACGACGATGGACAGGATTAGAAATGAGTTTATTAGAGGGACAGCGCATGTAGGACGTTTTGGAGACAAGGTGAGGGAGGTGAGATTGGGATGGTTTGGACATGTGCAGAGGAGGAACATGGGGTATATCGGTAGAAGAATGCTGAGGATGGAGCCACCAGGAAGGAGGAAAAGAGGAAGGCCAAGGAGGAGGTTTATGGATGTGGTGAGGGAAGACATGCAGGTAGTTGGGTTGAAAGAGGCAGATGTAGAGGACAGGGTGGTATGGAGACGGATGATCCGCTGTGGCGACCCCTAATGGGAGAAGCCGAAAGAAGAAGAAGAAGAAGAAGAAGAAAGGTATTAATGTAGTCAATATGCACAAGAAAGTTTTATTTCGCTCTAAAAGTTTTCCATGGTTTTGCTTTGTTTTGCCATTCTAATTGTTTTTTATTGCTTTTTTATGATTAAAGATATATCTGTCAAATTAATATAAAAACTTTAAACTGTCCTTTTAAAGAAAAATATCCTCTCCTCTTACTCTTACCAAATTGGAAGTGATTTTATCAAAGTGATTTTTTCCTACACCTGTGAGGCTAAAAGTGTTTTTTTTTTTCTTTTCACACAACATCAAATTGTCAACCTTAAACACTTTACATTTCTGATATTAATTCATGTTCCTTTTCTTTATATACAACAAACTAAGTAATAGGCAAAAACACACAAGAATTGGACAGTCAACACAGATGAGTCCAAATATGACATTTTTGTCTCTAACGGTTTAATAGTTTTGGGTTGTTTTGGAGCAGGAACTGTTGGAGACTTACATACCAACATAGCTCCCATTCCATACTTGCCATTGTCAAGCAGTTCCTTCTGGACTGTGGCTAATCGGAACCAACTTCACCATACAACAAGACAACGACCCAAAGCATACATGTAAACTCTGTAAGTATTATTTACAGAGCAAACAGTCAGCTGGAGTTTTATCTTTCATGGAATTTCCTTCCCAGTCATTGCACCTAAATCCTAATGAACTGCTTTGGGATTAACTGCATCGCATGGTCAGAACGAAATCTCCAACTAGTGCAGGACACCTTTGTCAAGTTTTAAACTTTGTAAAGCTGCTATTCATGCTAAGGGACGATTTTTTTAATGAAATAAAGTTTAAAATCTGTACATTTTTATATTTGTTTGGTCAATGTAAATCTTCCTACTGCTTAATGACCTAGTTTGTTACATGTAAACAACAGATTTCCAAACTTTTGACAGGCTCTGTATAAACATTTTTTACACACACACACACACACACACACACACACACACACACACACACACA
>JAAIIK010000101.1:5315232-5326800 GCA_014706435.1 Silurus glanis | reverse complement strand
TCTCTCTCTCTCTCTCTCTCTCTCTCTCTCTCTCTCTCTCTCTCTCTCTTCCTCCCTCTCTCATGTTCTTGTTTCTCTCCTCTTTTGCTGCAGTATGAGAGAGGATTCCTCAGCAAACTGGAATGGAGGGAGGGAAAGTAAGATAGAGGGAAAATGAGGAGCAAACAGGAGGGGAGGGGGATGAGAGGGATTGTCTGCAGGGCATGGTGATGAAGGAGAGGTATAGCCTCCCAGAGACTGCTGAGGACAGGGAGGAGAACTCACACAGTCATTGGACCAAAATAAGTCCCACCCAGCTTGCTGTGTCAAGCTTACTGGCTCAGAGCCATGCTTGTTGTCTGCACTTTTCTAACATGACTTCTTTTTTCGTGAAACTTTGCTTTTATGTCACACAGAGATGGATGCCCAGAACTCTTTTTCTTTGTCTTTGTTATTAAAAGCCCTAGATTAAAGATGCAGCACTCAGCGTTATAGGGGTTGTGTGCATTAGTAGGATCTCTGCAGGAGCCAGGGAACTGATTCAGCTGCAGCAACTGCTCTCATTGTGTCCTGGAGCATTTTTTAAACAACATGACAAAGCAGTTACGCTTACTGCATGTGCAAATGATGTAGAAAATGAAATATAAACATAATGAACCACTTCTAGTAATTGAAATGTCTTTCAAATATTATAATCATTATGCAAATCTAATGTACCCTACACTGAAAAAACTATGTTTAAAAAGCTCTTACTATGAGATCACTGATTTTGATTATAACTCTATATAACTGTAGGTTTTAATACAATTTTAATAAAAAATAAGAGCTGGGCAAATGATTCGAGGGTAAAGTGACACTGTATTGCTAAACAAGCTATTGTACTAAAATTTATGGTATGTTTTATTAAATAAATCACTGTATATAGAACGGGAAAGGTCAAGAATTTGTTCACAAAATCACAATTGTGTCTTTCTGTGGAAATAAATGGTCATTTTCTTTATTGAGGTTTCACTGACCGACTAGCTTTATGCTAATTGGCAATAAATGTACACTATATGGACACAAGTATTGGGACATGTGACTTTTCCAGCCAAATGTGGTTCTTCCCCAAACTTTTACCACAAAGTAAAATTTTACCTTTTACATTTGAACTAGGAGACCCAAACATGTTCCAGCATGACAATGTCCCTGTGCACAAAGCCAGCTCCAGGAAGATATGGTTAGCATAGGATGGAGTGGAAGGTCTTGAGTGGCCTGCTATAGAGCTCTGACCTCACCCTATTGAACACCTTTGGGATGAATTGGAACTCTGACTGCACCTCAGGCCTCCTCATCCTACATCAGTTCCTGACATTACTTGTGGCTAAATGAGCACAAATCGGGACTAAATGTGAAATGGGATGTTCAAGAAAGCAAATACCAATCTTATGGTCCAAAAATTTTCTCCATATAGTGTATTAGTTGAGCGGTGCAAAAATTTGAGGCTATTATAAAAGCCACTAAAAGCAAGAACCCGTTAGATAATGCAAAACTTAGAGACAGGTAAATATATGGCATTCGCAATGGGCAAAGTATAATTTAATGGATTTCAACAAAGTTTAAGCTGAACTAGATGGCAAAAATGGAAAATAATAATTGTACAATTTGTCACAGAGTTCAGTTAAAATTGCACAGTTTAAAACTAGATAAAGATATAAACCAGCTTGCAGATCACAAAGCTCTGATCGCAAACAGCTGACAGGACAACTTAATGAATTATTATGATTTATTTTACCTCTAACTGGCCAATAGATCAGTGACAGCACCTCAGATAACACAGGTTATAGCTCTCTTCCTTAAACAGTAGCGTACACCTGATAACCAAGGGTACTTAAAAGTGAATATATTAAAGGATCGTGGCTTCAGGTTGCACATACTGTACACGGTGGCCAAGTGGGCATGGGATTCAAGCTGTTTGATGTGAGTTGTGACGGCAGACTGGACAAACCTGTGTGACTATGAGCTCAAATATCCTTCCGAACACACAAACTCACTCGTAAACACATTTACACACACAAACACACACACACACACACACACACACACACACACACATATGTATGCATATACAGAAGACAAGAGGCAAAACAAAGGTGTGTTAGATCAAACACACTCATTAGTGACACACCCTCACTTTCTGTGCACACTTTCCATCTCATTCTCTTCTCAATGATACTGTTTTTTTTTCCCTCACTCTCTTTCCCTGCTTTCTCTAACTCACATACATATAACCATGTTTCCTTGTTCTCTCTTTCTCTCTCTCTCTCGCTCTCGCTCTCTGTTTCTCTCACACAAACACACACACACACACACACACACACACACACACACACACACACACATAGAGCCTTGCGGGGACAGCTGTCCCTCACAGGCACAGAAGCACTGAAATAGAAAAGGAGAGTGGAGGCCATAACAATGGCTTATTATGACTGTCAGTAGTCATTTTCCATTCTTCTGTTTTTTTCATTGTGTTAGAGGTTAGAGTGCAATAGGCAAGGCTCTCTCTCACACACACACACACACACACACACACACACACACACACACACACACACACACACACACACACACATGTACATATATACAAACACACACAAAGCTAGCTTAGCACACAGGTAATCTAGTAAAAAGTGGCACGTCAGCCAGTTTGTATTGTAATTATATATATACTATACATATATTTACATACACACAATTTGTGCAAAACTGAACATTATATTTTCTTACAATAAACTACTACTGCGCTATATAATTTCGCTTCACACTATGCTTCACTTTGCTAGTCAGTGTTTGTTCAGTAACTTAGCTCAGAGGACCAGCAGCATTAGCTTTACAAGGTAATGTTCCCACCCAATTTACATCACATGTAAATGTACCCAAAAGATGTCAATTATTCATACTATGTCCTGCATATTTTGTCTAGACCATTAACCTAAAAGCAATTGTGTATTTATGTTAGCTGTTTTTTTTTTAACAATAGCTATAGCTAGCATATGCAACTAGCTATTGCATGGTTTATGGTTTATGGTTTGGTCCACCATTAAGTGATTCCTGGACACAATTAGTGTAAAAAGGATTCTTTAACATTCATTATATGTCCTATGTTGACAAACTGGCTTCAGAACCTAATCATTAAGCTTCTTCTTTTAATAAAACAACCCTGAATACATGAGCTCTTATGATTATAGCTCAGATTTATTTCAGGAATTATTTTTCACTATTCAAATACAGTATTTAGCATTTTCTGTCAGCTGAATGGTATTTAAATAATATAACTGCTATTTATAATTAAATTGTATATTTCTATTTATTATTTTATATTATAGTTAATAACTATACTTCTAAATATGAAATCAATACATTTTTAAACATTTTATATAACACTAGGCACGCTATATCTACTTGTATTACATTTTCAACTAGATTGCTGTTGACATTTTTTATTTCAAGCTTTTGATTGATTTATTTTAAATATTATTGATTTATTGATGTATTATTTATTTGAATAATTTATTTTACAAGGAATGTACACCTATATTATTTATGTGACTTGTTAACATTATAGTGGCAATAGCCTAATAACAATAACATCAACGTGTCATAGTGGGTGTAGACAGAGATGGCAAAAGTACACATATCCTTCACTTAAGTAGAAGTACAGATACTTATGTTTTAAAAGACTGGTAAATGTTGAAGTACTGACTACACGTTTTCACTCAAGTTAAAGTGACGTTTGGGCTCTGACATGCACTTAAGTAAAAAGTAACTACTACATATATATACAGACACACAAAATAATTTTAAATTTTGTTCTCCAATGAATGTATCCAGGCTGAACACAACCACCATATTGAACACAAGCAGAGCAAAGATGATGATGATGATGATGATCAGGTGATTAGGAATGTCTCTGTTCTCAGTCATGTTTACATCACTGACTCCCTCTGTCTTATCCACATTAACCCCAGACTTCTTGTTGCTTTCTGCCCCGCTTGTTGTTAGCTTTGTAAATTAGCCTACATCGGTATTGTGTGAGGACCAGGAAATGATACACCAGTGGTAGATTAAAAAAGTCGTGGAATGACAAGAAATAGGACGATAGTCTGAAAATGGCACGCAGTGAGAAGAAAAATATTAACCACAAATTTTTTTTTTTTAAAGTCTGGTTTGAAAATGTAAGAAGTAGAAAGTATAGATATTTGTGAAAAAAAAGTAATGAGTGAGAGTAAAAAATTGTCCGAAAAATAAATAGTGAAGTAATGTACTGATGCCAGTAACAAAGTATTAGTATTTTATATTCCTTCCCATCTCTGGGTGTAGAACTACACTACCCATCAGCCCCAGCTTTAAACTTTGTTTTGTTCTGCCTTGCCATCACTATTTTAAGTTTCCGTGTCTCATTGCCAATTTATTGTATAATGTCTTGTTTGTTGTCGTGGGTGCTGCAGTATCGCTTATACTGTATCCTGGACAACACGGTTCCCTTTCAGGAACTCAAGCTGCGTCAACAACGCTTTGGGAACGCTTCTGCGTTGTCCACGCTCTGAATCATGTGTGAAATCTGTCCAATGGAAAGCGCGGTGTCACCGGTGGGGTGACATCACGACCAGGAAGCAATAAAAAGCACATGGAGTAAAGCCGAGGCTAGCTTCTGTTTGTTTAAGGAAGCGCTCTGTGTGTTTTCTATGTCAATTGTCTGTCAAAGGCGAGCAAATAGTCAAAACACACCTTCCGTCTCTGGGTTCTTTGTATGGCTTGCCTGGGAGCGGAGCGGCTAAGTCGGTTCTCAAGGGATCTGACTGTGCACATTGTGCTGGCATGTCCATGCGGACGCTCTGCTCTCAGTGGGCATTCTTCAAGGAGGGTGCCCCTGATCCTCGCGGTTCTGGCTCCGCTCTGGCTGAGTCAGATTTCCTGGGGCTCGGAATTGGACCTCAAGACGGGCTTGTCCTTTTTTCCTGCCTCTCCTGCCAGGTCCCGCACTCACTCGCATGCTTTGGAAGCACGCCTTTCGGCGGTTTCTTCCCCACGCGACAAGAGCATATAGCTCTGCCTCTCTTCATTTGAGGGGGGGGTTGTGATTTGGAAGTGGAAGAGCTCATGGAGGTTGTGACTCTGGCCGTTGCCAAGCTACATCTGTCGTCCACCAAGCTTGACGAATGCTTCCTGCAACCCACATCACAACCTCCATGTCGGGGTCTACCATTCGTTCTGGACATGCACACCGAGGTCCTGGGCTAAGCTGTATTCAGCCCGCCTATTTAGTCCCAAGGCAGCGTTGTACTCCAATGTAATGGGACTGAAAGAATGTGGTTATGGGTCGATGCCTCGGGTTAAAGAGACGTTGGCCAGCTATTTTTCCCCAGGTGTTGCATCGTTTCTTAATACCCCGACATTGCCCATCAAGCCCATGCGTAATACGTCAGCGCTGATGGGTAAGGCTTACGCCTTAGTGGGTCAAGCCGCTGCATGCCTACACACCATGGCGGTGCTTCAGGCATATCAGGCTGACCTGCTGTGAAAGCTAGACGTATGGCGGATTTATCTCTCAGGGCCACAAAAGAGACCGCTATGGCCGTTGCACGGTCTAAAGCCGCCCTTGCCTCCACTGAGAGGCATTTATGGCTCAGCCTTTTGGATCTTTCTGATAGGGGCCGTACTGCTGAAAGCCCCTTTAATGCCAACTGGCCTGTTCGGCGATTCCGTTAACACGGTAGTCGACCGATTTCAGGAGGCCAAGAAACAGTCTGTGGCGTTTCAGCGGTTCCTCTATTGTTGCTCTCACGGGGCTGCTCGGCGGGCGCAGCCCCAAGCACAACTCAGCACCTCTCATTAGCGGGATGTACAGAAACAGAGCATCGCTAATCGCACTCCTCCTCCTCGTTTCCAAAGCGTTGTTGACGCAGCTCGAGTTCCTGAAAGGGAACGTCTCCAGCCCTAAGGGAACAAGACGATGCCACACTGCCGGCATCCCTGCAGCACTTCCTTCTACTTACAGAAGCTAGCATCGGCTTCACTCCATGCACTTTTTATAGCTTCCTGGTCATGACATCACCCCACTGGTGACGCCACGCTATCCATTGGATGGATTACACACGTGATTCAGAACGTGGACAACTCTTTATTTGTGATTTTTGTATTTATATATTTGTATTTGTATTTTGATGTAATATAGCATTGAAATGCATAAATGGGTTTAGTTTTCACAGATATTCTTGTATGCAATTTCTGCAATAAAAACATACATTTACATTTACAATCTTTTTTTTACTTTTGCAATGCCATTAAACCTCATTGCGACTTCTATGAGCCCTATTTTATCTACCAGTGATAATTAACACCAGGTTAGGTAAGGCCAGGTTATGTAGAATCTATGAGTGAGAATCATTAATATATACTGAATGCACAGAAAATGTTTCCTCTATCTGCTGCACTGAAATCGAGTCAGTCAAATAAGGCCTTTGCTATGTTTTCTCTGTGTCTTTTGCATATGCAGGGACGATATGGGAAAGGCACACAGCCACTCCCTACACTTCTCTGAGCAGCTCAGACGAGTATTGATGCTAGAAAAATCTTTTTTACACGCTGCATGCACACACACGGAAATAAAAGAGGAAGTGGAGACAAAGAATCAGACAGAGTTTAGACTTCTGTTCCATCAGCAATTTTCTTACACTTTCTCTTGCTCAATGTCCTCAGCATACAAACCGCAAAAACTACATCCAAAATCTAAATCTCCCAAAGCCCTATCCCAGTAATGATAAAATAACAAAATAGTCGGCATAAGCTGAATTAAATGGAGCACACGACACACCAAGCACCACTAATTGACAGTCAAATATTTGTATGGTCAGACATCGTACCTTTGTCCACACCAAGAACCTCCTCAGCATTTTCCTATGAGGAAGGCTTCAACCTAGCCCTGAAACTCATAAAATGGAAAATGTTTTGTCGATTAGGGTAAGAGATTATCACACTCTCAGAGACAATATGATGCATACACTTTTTTTAAATACACACACAAGGATCAATAAATCTGCTACTACACACCATTGTCAATATCTCTCTACTATTTTTATAAAAACCGTGTAATAGCCACTCACCACCTATGCATTTATATTGAAACTGACCTTTAAATACCATTTCTTTGGACTGAGTGGAAGTATAAGGACACGTATTTTTGTATAAAGTTTGGAAACACCTAGGCTTTTTTCTTTTTGGGACACATGGGTTATTTCTATGTAACTAACTAATTAAAAGACAAAACACCCAAGTATTGGACAGTGAAATAAAATTCTGTGGATAGATGAGTCCAAACATTTCTTTAGCTAACAAAAGTATTTTTCTAAGATGGAGAACAGGAGAGAAGATGTCGGCAGACTGCCTTACACCCACATTCAGACATAGGGGTTGGAAGCTTAATGGTTTAAGGTTTTGGAGCAGTATAATGAACCAACATGGCTACCATTCAATATTCAACACTATAGAGTCTATCTCCAGCTGGTGGCCCCACGGTGGCCAGGCAAACCATGGTTCGCAGACATAGTAGCCCTTCTTAAACACGCTCCCTGGGAGATTCCTCTCAGGCGATATCTTCTTTCTCAGGCAGGGGGCACAATAGTCCACCCCCACCCAGAGCTGTCAAAGGGTTGGCTCCACCCTAGAAGTGTTCGTGTCCACCATTGCGGTGTATCATGCCCCAGCATATCAGGCTGAGGCCTCCAGCAGGACCTAGAGTGCCTGCGTGGGACTTGGACGTCATTCTGGCGGCCCTATCGGAGCCTCCATTTGAGCCGTTGGCCGAGGTGCCTTGGAGGTTCCTCACAGCTAAAACTGTGTTTCTCCTGGCCATTTCAATTTCCTGGCTCTTCCACATTTGGCATGGACTGGTCAGTCTGGCGTTATTGAACACTCACTCCCAAAGCATTGTTGACGCAGCTCGAGTTCCTTAAGGGGAACGTCTCCAGGTTCCCCAAAGGAACGAGACTGTGCGTCTACATGCCACACTTCAGGCATCCCTGTGGCACGTCCTTCAATTTTCAGAAGCTAGCGCCTGCTTCACTCCAAAAACTTTTTATACCTTTCTGTTTGTGACATCACCCCACCGGTGACGCCACTCTATCTATTGGACTGATTACACACTTGATTTAGAGTGTGGACAATGCGGAAGCGTTACCAAAGAATTGTTGATACAGCGACTCGTGCCCCCTGGGAACCATGGTTACATACGTAATGTGGATATGTTTTACAAGAGGGATAGTAAGTTGGAGAAACAAATTGTCCAGATGCCAAAAACTTTTATTGATGCTAAGGGAGTATTTTTTAATTAAAGTTTAACATCTGCACATTTATATATTTGCTTGGTCAAAGTAAATCTTCATACTATTAAATTACCTATTACCTATTACCGAGTTCTATGTTTTATTGTGTTATGGTTTTTAAATAATTTTACAGAGTTTAAGAGTGGTTAATCTAAAAGAGTGTAGTGATCGGTAAAATAAATAGTAAATTACACACCGATTGGCGATCGTTGATTGATTTGCGATCGCCCTGATAAACAATTGTCTTGGTGCACATAGAAGATTTCTCATGTGCATCATGTTTCTCTTGCATGCTGCTCTTCATTGCTTTACGGTCATCAGTACCTTTGTGTTTGCGCAATTCATGACACGATGCACTCGTGATGTTAACGAGCAATAATACAGCTTTCTGTGTTTAGGTCAGTTACAATCATGCTAATCAGGTTGCTTGTATTGTAGAACTGCATCATGATAGTTTCACTAGGAAACATTACAGCATATAATTCAATTTAATTCAATTCAGTTTTGTTTGTATAGCTCTTTTAGCAAAGAAGCTTTACAGAAATACATAGGTATACTTTTTAAATGCATAAATCTTTTCCTATCAGTTTATACCTACACGTTTAAGCCAGCAACACAGTCACTGAGAATGCCTTGTGTATTGGGATCCAGCAGTGGTCATGTGTAGAGGGTGTGTAGTTCAGCGGTTATTGTTATTGAGACATTGCACTCTTATTAAATGTCTGATCACATGTGCAAGGATAAAGGTATTAATTTCTGTGTTATCAAAATGTGGATACAAAGTTCAAGAGAAATCAATTAGGGGCAATTGTAGATAAGGTGAATGACTGTATTTTGAGTGTGTATAAGGAAGATTATTAAAGTGTTTATACGAATAAGAGTCGTGTATATATGTATATGCGTGTTATTTGTATATGTGTATATATGTATATGCGTGTCAGGTGTTATGATGCCAATGTGTGGGTTTGGATTATACTTTATCTCAGTGTGCTTACTAACCTCCACTCTTCTGGGCAGTTGTTCCAGTACATTTTGGAGTGTGCTTGTGGAGATTTTTGCTCATCCACCCAAAGGGTGTAAAGTAAAGTCAAGTACTGATGTAGGCAGGTAGACAGGACAGGTAGAGTTCTATATCTTAATGGATTTAAGGGAAAATGTACCGTAATTTCCGGACTATTTAGCGCACCCAAATATAAGCCGCACCCACTGAATTTGACAAAGATTTTTATTTTGAACATAAACACGCCGCACCTGTCTATAAGCCGCAGGTGCCTACATTGAAACTAATAAACTTTACACAGGCTTTAACGAAAGACAGTGTCTGTTACACGGCTTGTATCTAAACTGTAGGCTACCAAGAAAGTAATTGTTCACTGTCTTCCTCCTTCCTTTCACAACAATTTCTCTCGAGAGTTTATCTTTTGGCATCGTCGTGCATTTAAAAATCACCATCGGTGATGCTTTTCTCCCAAAGCCGTGCAGCTCAGAACACAGGTGAAGTGCGTTCTTTCATGCCCGGTTGTTTTCAGCGTGACGAATGATTTGCAGTTCCTGTGGACAGTCCGAGTGAGAGGCAGGTCAAACATCAGAGGAACCTCATCCATATTTATGATGTGGTGCGGTCCAATTCAGTGGGAGCGCACCCGATTTAATATAAAGAATTTCATTGGTTCACCTGAACCCGTTCGGCAATTTCATTGGTCTAATGTTATGGGGCTCAGTTTTTTGGCTTGAGGCTTGTGAAACCGGGAAAAACCCAGGAAAAATCCATATATTAGCCGCTTCATTGTTTAAGCCGCGGGGTTTAAAGAGTGGGAAAAAAGTAGCGGCTTATAGTCCAGAAAATACCGTAATACTACCACATTTGAGACTATATGAGAGAAAAAGTCAGGTGTCCCAATACTTTTGTCCAGATAATGAAAGTTTGTGAATGTTATGCTAATAATCATTTCTCACTTTGAAAGCATGCTTTTATAAATTTAACAAAAAAATATGCAATTAGGTCTATCCCATAATTCAAACCATGTCACTGTAAACTATGATATAACCTGATTATTTTCCACAAACCCGAAGAGCATAGAGTACATGCTGTACTTCACTGGCATTGTGTTAAATCTATTGTTGTGTTGTGAAAACTATTTTACCTGGATCCATATGGAGGCAGTCAGTGTGTATGTGGTTTAACATGCAAATGTTTCACCATGTGACTGGATGGGAGACCTTGTTGCACTTCAGGGATATTTTACACACACATTACTCAAGAAGAATGTTCGATGAGCAAATTGAAGATTCAGTGTGTTTGGCCAACAAGACAAATGTTGGGGCAAAAAAAAAAAATTATATTATTTTTCTTTAATATAAAGTTTTCTCTTTTGTCATTATAGTTCTCTCATTGCATGTTTTTTCCTGTCCCTCTTTCAGTTCTGATTCTGGAGCCAGTGGATAGGGAGGACCTGAGTGAAAAGACACTTAAGATCACAGACTTTGGACTGGCACGGGAGTGGCATCGCACCACTAAGATGAGTGCGGCAGGCACCTACGCCTGGATGGCTCCAGAGGTCATAAAACTGTCACTCTTCTCTAAAAGTAGCGATGTGTGGAGGTAAGACGAGAGTCGGAAGAAGAAGTCGAGCTTTTAGTTAAGTTATGTTATACTAAGAAATCAACAGTTATCACTCTGAAACAGTTTAACACTATAACGCATCTCAGTTCTAGTGTATCTAATTTAACCTGAGGTAGTTGCCAGTAGTACTGAAGCAGCTCTGTACCAATGGCCTGTAGCACTGAAGAAGTCCTACACTCCACTTTTAGGTGTTTTCCACAACCCTTTAGCTTATTAGCAACCACTTAATGAGATTAAAGGGGTGTTAGGGCTGTTAAGCAATACATCGCGAATCAGCGAAGGAAAACTGCCAGACACAAACACATTTAATTCATAATTAGCAGTTTCACTGAGGATAATGCTAAAATGTGCACTGTGAATAGATGCCCATGTTTGAGTATAACTTTCTGTCACATCAGTTTTGGTGTACTGCTGTGGGAGTTGCTGACCGGTGAGGTGCCGTATCGGGAGATTGACGCCTTGGCTGTGGCCTATGGAGTTGCCATGAACAAACTGACCCTCCCTGTTCCTTCCACCTGCCCTGAGGCCTTTGCTCAACTGTTAGGAGGTATGACTGACACACACACACACACACACACACACACACACACACACACACACACA
>JAAIIK010000101.1:5297164-5310207 GCA_014706435.1 Silurus glanis | reverse complement strand
TGTGTGTGTGTGTGTGTGTGTGTGTGTGTGTGTGTGTGTGTGTGTGTACAGGTAAGTCAGGACGAACAGGATGCACGTGAGGAACAGCGAAAAAAGAAAGAAGGTCTGTTTCAGCGCACAGGTCGATTCCGACGCAGCACTTCTCCCCCAAGCCGTACGCTGTCCCTGTCCTTGTCCCACAACCGCCATCATCATGAATCTGTGCTGCCCTGCCTGGACCCATCTCCATCTGTCACACTCCTGTCCCTGTCCTCCCTTTCCGACTGCAACTCCACCAAGTCCCTGCTGCCCTCGGACCCAGACGATCTTGTGCCAAGTCCGAGCAGCGCAATGCCTTGTCCAGCACCCACTTTAAACCCCCTGCTGGACCTGCGAGCAGAGAGTTTTAAACGGGAGCCGAACCAGTCGCTCACTCCAACCCACGTCTCTGCCACCATGGCTGTGAACCGTGGACACAGACGCACACCGTCTGACGGTGCCATCAGACCTCGTGCACAAACAGTGACAGGGCACCGACGTACGCCTTCAGATGGCAGCATGCCAATACCGCCAGACACACCCACTACCACAGCATACACAGGTGGGTCAGCAGGAATCTGTGTGTACTTGGGATGTAACGAGGGTTGCATAGGGGCAGAAAATTTCCATGAGAATTCATCTGGGAAATTTGGAAAATATTCCAAATTGGAAACTTACCAGGAATTTAAGTGAATTTATGGGAAATTTGGGTAATTGTATATAATCTTCATCATATAGAAACATAAAACAAATCAAGTTTTATTTGTCACATACATATTCATGCGGAGTATGACAGTGAAATGCTAATTACAACTGTTCAACATGTAAACAGAATATAAAGACTAAATAATTAAAAATAAATATAAAATATAAGTATATATATAATTGTATACGATTAATCACAACTTAATTGCACTTTTTTTTTATTTGTTCTATATGTACCTTAAATTAATACTTAAATGTCAATTAAAGCTTTTAATACTTTATTAATCATAGGCATGTATGACTGCTTAATGCAAAAGTATGTTTACTATTAATGCAACCATACTCAACATAGTGCACGAAATCAAGACATGTTTCAAAGGTCATAGATGTTTTTCAAAGAACTTGTTCAATTAGACACATTAAAAAAAGAACACAGAAATACCAGGTTCCCATTACTTCTCTTTCTTTGCACTGAGCAATTCACTTACACAAGCCCGTTTACATTTTCTGACGGCAAAGCAGCTTGTAAAAATAATCGAATTATGGTGTTTTAATAGACGTAAATCATCAGGACACCAAACGGAACTTTTGCTATGTTTCCACACGGACGGTTTTAATTGCCGGATTTTTCAGTTTCGGTTTCGAGTTTATAGTAAGTATCTGTGTAATGAAAGGATGTCGTGAATAAATGTGTGTCGCGTTGAAGGGTTTAATTTCGCCTCTTTTATATTTATTTATTTATTTTAAAATACAAATCGTCAAACGGAAATGTGCTCTGGTTTAATCTCGCGTTAATAAAATTAGTGCCGTTAAAATGAATTTGTGTTAACACGTTTTTAACGTGTTAATTTTGACAGCCCTAATAGAAATATATAGAGAGAAATATATATACTATAAAATATATATAAAGGTATGGGTATTTTCACAGATTTAAGTGTTCATGCGCTGATATTGAGAGTCCAGTGTTAATGTGACAGTTGTGCATTTGTCAAAACAAATTGTGCAAAAGAAGAAAAAGTAAGTCCAGTAGGAGAAACTCCAGATACTAGCTGCTAGGTGTTTTTCTGGTTTAAACTCCGAATGTCCTGCAGGAAACAGCTCCTCCTCCCTGTGTTTGATTTTGAGGAGCAGGAAAAAAGTCAGTTGTTGAGATGGATGATATATAGTTTGGTCATAAGCTGACATGCATGCACACTAATTCAAATTCTTTTTATGGGACTTTTTCACTTTGATTTGACCCCCCAGGTCTTTTTTATTACCTCACCCAAATGTCTGCTCAGTCAGTGTATTTATTTTTGCAATTGTATAATTTTTGTTGCACCGAAGCTTACACACAGCACACAGGAAATTTTAAACAGAAATGTATGTAATTTATAGAAATGAAATAAATACATGCCAAGATGGACATTTCTGACATTATTTTGTGTGCAGGATTCAGGAATAATCTGTGTTTTGTTATGGAGGACAGTGCATGTAGGGGGTGTGTGGCCTAAGTCGCTCTGCAGTGTTGGGTGCATGTGATTGATGAATGTTCAGGGTAGAAACTGCATTATATCTGGTTGTTTTCACCAAGATTTTCCTGCAAATTTTTTTTTTATCTACATTTAAGTTCCCTCTTATTAGCTAACCTGCAGTTTTGTAAATTCACAGTTTATTCCTATTAATCCCTGTTTATTTCCATAGAAAGTTTCCAGTATTGAAATTCCTGGATGTTTGCAACCTTAGATGTAATGTAGTGTTACTAGAAAGTACTTTGTTTCTTTTTTTCTTAGTTTCTTTGTTCGTTTCTTTCTTTGTTTCTTTTTTCTTTCTCACTTTACAATAAGCTATTAAAATACTTTATCGCGAATGTCCTGGTTTTGCTCATGTTGTAGTCAGCTGTGATATTTTATGTTTTCCCTCAGGTTCTCGTGACAGTCTTGATATCCCTCGTCTCCCAGACCCATCCACAGTCTACCCTGTAGTGCATCGGCGTAAACCTCCTCCTTCTTCAGAATCCCAGACCGGGACCCTTGAGCGGCCCAAAACATTGGAGTTTGCCCCCCGTCCTCGCCCCACCCCAGCCCGAGCTCGCCCAGACCCATGGAAGTTCTCGTCACTCTCCCGGACTCTCAGCTCATCTCCGGGGAGCAGCTGTGACAGTCCACTAGGCTCTGGGGACAGCGGGGTCAGTGCAGGAGCCACCGCTGGCCGCCAAACTCTATTGGACATGGACATGGAAGGGCAGAGCCAGGACAGCACGGTGCCTCTATGTGGGCAGCACTCACAAGCCACACTGTGTGGCCAGCAATTCTTATAAAATGCCAGGAAGCCTCCAATATAACCAGGGCTGCCTCGCCAGCATATCCCCTAGATGCAAAAGAGAGTTATGACACATCTAGCACTGACCTGCATTTCTCATGGAGGCTGTTTGTAGACAGGGCATCCCAGAAACCATGACTGTCCCCTCACAGTGTGAGTGTAAGAAGTACTAAAAAAAAAATCACCCGGAGGACTGTGGATTATTTTTCATAGCCACCGCAGTGAACCACAGTCTTAGAGCTGCAGCACTTTTATGAGCTCCATAAAAGTAAAGGTCAAATCCTACTGCTTGCATCATTCCCTCTATAGATTGTTCAATAAAACTCTCTTTTTTTATATACCCAGGTAAAATGTATGTGATGAATTGCATTTGCAAAGCCATTTCTTTGATACTGTATTTTCTGGACAATAAGTTGCTCATGATACGGAGACAAGCCTCCTTCAATTATGATAGAAAAAAAAAACACAGAATACTTAATTTAACTATTTAAATTAGATTACTCAATAAGACATTTTAATTTTTTTTTACAAATAACTAAACCCCTTCCTCTAAAGTATCTTATACAATAAGAGATCCATTTTGTAATCATTTGCTTCTTAGCTTTTATCCCATTAGTGTTACCTAATTCAGATGATAGAGATGCGTTCCAATGGCCCCATTGTAACATAAAAATATTGTCAGTTGAGATATGGCCTACCCTACCTTTAAGGAATCTTAAAGAATGGTGATCAGTATGGTGTAGTATACTGTAATTTGTTAATAATATAACAAAGTACAGAACATAATTAAGCAAAACAGAGCAATTTACAGTACTCTATAAACTATACAGTATATATATGTACAGTATGTGGCAGTGGGCATGTAAACGAGTGTCGCTCACAAGTAAAGGTTCGCTGCTACATTTGCCTGCCGTGCAAATCTTAAAATATCTTTACCATTCGGTCATATCCCCATCGTCATCGCAAGATCGAAAACTTGAAAGTCGAACCATCGTAACTCTGGGAGCATCTGTATATGGCAATGTTTTATGCTGACATCTTGAACATGCCTCAGCCTGCACCACAAAGGGATTCCATATTGTATATAATCCAATAGCTGTGAAGGAAAGAAAAATCTAAAGCTATTCATTTACAACCTCAGGAAAAAATATTCTACATTGTATGACACAAGCTGTAATGGCTGTTTTTCAGTATCAAGCTAATAACACGACTAAAACATCCATGTTCACTGATATTTACTGTGGGTTCATTTATTAGTCCGTTATATATTATTTACCCTTTTTTGTGTTTTTAAAAAATCCAAATCCTAAATGTTTCTGTAATATTTCACTCCCTCAGTGAAGCAGATGGGAAATCAGCTGCACATAAGTTATCCAGAAAGTTTTTCATGTGCGTATTTAAAGCATGGCCAAGACATGTTTCAGGGTGGACTTCTGAGTCCGAAGAACACAAGCAAGTTATAGCAATTACATACACATTTACACCCAAAATAAAGACATTACCGGCTGGCTATATTGCACTTAAACTACAGAATGATGTGGGTCTTATAGTCCAGAAAATATGGTAGCATATGATCTCAGCATATTCTATCCTTCTCTTTTTGAGGAGAAGATAGACCATCTCACGCCGCCTGCAGAACCTAATCAGAAAGCAGGAGCACGTTTTAATGTGAAGGCCTTGTTTGACTGCAAATCCCGATGTACAGTCCATATTGCCTGTGTTTGTATGTAAGCAAGAGTGTGTGCATGTCTTTCTTAGAGGATGTGTCATAGGTGTTTGAGAAATGGTCTCCTCAGCTGTTTCCGGCTTAAACACACTCTCACTTCCACAGTAAAACAGGAATATTGTGAGCCTGGAGGAAGGGAAGGACTTTTAATGGTCGAGTGAGGGTCTCCGTCCGTTCGCAATAAAATACAAAGCATCAAGTTCTGTACCATAACGTGTACACAGTATGCATCCGACATCTACACTTGTTTACCTCTTCAAATGGGACCATGGAAGATCTTCCTTCACCTGCACACTGGTCTGAGAGAAAGGAACAAACTGTGAGATGCAGTGTGTGGCGTTTTTTCTTTTCTTTCTTTTTTATGCTTTATGAAATACCACTGTAATCAGACACAAAGAGAAGAATGCGTGATGACATCATTCCATTCAGAACAAGAAGACCCTCAACCTTGTGTTTATGACGTTATATTGTACGCTTTCATGCTCGAAGGTTCAACCTGGTAATCGACAGTATTTTTTCCACTGTCTGCCGGCAAGTGTGGATGTGTGTGTGTGTGTGTGTGTGTGTGTGTGTGTGTGTGTGTGTGTGTGTGTGTGTTTGACTGTTCTTATTGTTATCATTTGTATGGGGTGACTCTGTGGAGAAATGAGACACAATGCCGTCCCCTACTTTCTGTGTGAAAAGAACTAAGAGTATTTATTAAAATTACTGTTATGATTGAAACAGTGATGAATTATGTTTAATTATCAGCCCTTTTCATTCACTGTGTGGTTCCTGCAGCAAACATCAGTCAAATCTCCCATATCAATTTTTTTGACATGTTAATAATCATTTTACATTTTGGTTGTTAGGTAGGAGTTTTGTAGATTAATAAGTGCATTTTTCTCATGATCTACATGATTAAAGAAAATTTTGATTAGAAGGATGTTTCACACATTTGAAACATCATGTGAAAAAGAGAATACCAAAGTTTTCCACTTGATGTCGCCAAATTCACAACCAGAACAAAACGCCATGATGTCACACAATAAAACACAATAACACAATATCTCAGTGGTGGACCGTGTATTTTACACCTAGGCTTTCGTAGTGCCTACCTGAATCAATCCACCTTGTAATACGCAACGCTATAGAAACCATCATATTATAAAGAAACACAGTATTACAGAGCGCTGCATCACAGACAGGTATCTCATACAATGAGAATAAATGCCATAACAAAAGCAAGAAATCCGATTAACACAATTTAACAATTCTCCTTTCACTGCAGCCACAGCTGCATACCTCATCTTTAGCAGATTTCTATGCATTTCCCATGCATTGCTGTTTTCCTGGGGGTTTAAAATGAAAACAAATTGTGGATGTGCAAATTTGCCAAGAAAGAAAATATAAATGGCTATGTATGCTTGGGCATTAAATTGTCCCCTTCACTTCATCTAGGAGACCTAAACCCAATGGCCCCTGTTTGCAAAGTGAGCATATGGTTAACATGGGTTGGAGTAGAAGATCTTGAGCGGCCTGCAATAAAGTTCTGACCCCAACCCTACTGACCAACCTTTGGGATGAATTGAAATGCTGAATGCACCCCAAGCCTCCTCACCTACATCTGAACCTGACCCTTGCGTCTGAATGAGCACAAATCTCCATAAGCACACTCCAAAATCTAGTGAAACATATTTCCAGTTATTATAACAGCAAATTGAGAAAATAAATAATTAATAATGAATTAACAGGATGTTCAAAAACCATACAAATATATAATTTTTTTCACAAAAATCTCTCTGAGAAGCATATTGTGTCATTCTGGGGTAAAATAAACCACCTGAATTTAGACATGATGGTTAAAAAAAAGAACAATAGCAATCCATCATTACTGTACATGCAGCCCTCCCCACATACCCATACACATGCATAGCTGTGTTCTGCTCCGCTGCTCACATGTGTGAAAGCAGCCGCCACTCCAGCACTTTCAGACGCCACTCAGTTACCTAGCAACTCCACTTTACTTCCATGGCAATGCTATAAAAAGCCACAGTGAAGAAAAGAAGGGAGGAACGGAAGGAAATATGGTGGACATGGCAGTACTGGCACAGACGATGCATGATTATAGACGTGTTTATAGTAAGAAATTGTGGCATTTGTAGTCCAAATGTATTATCAAAACCCGTTCATTCGCCTAAGAGCGTTGTGTTTCATATATATAAATATAATATTGCATCCTATTCTCTGACCCACCCCTGTTTTGGTCTGCTTTCAAAGCAGTAGGAACCATTAAGAAGAGCAGTCAGAAATGACAGACTCATAATTACCCCATGAGAGAGAGGAAGGGACTAAAGAAAAAGCAAGTAATGTCTGAATAAGGGGATGAATAGGCTCGCGGGCTCACAATCTTCAACAGTTAATATGTTAAATCATCTGAGACCTAGTTAATGTGTTCAGGAGGATGTTATCAATAATGATACAAAGTCCTGAAAGGAACGTTTTTGGAGGGCTTCTTGTACTTAGAATCTCCTGTGAATATGCCCAATTATCAAGCTGCAGCTTGTGCTCAAATGAAAGCCTCCTCACAGCTTAGTAATTGGGCATTCCTTTCACCTCTCCAGGCGAGGCTTTCGCAAATCTCAGTGTTAAAATATTATGCCAGTGTTTACCGAAATCACAGATTTAAAATAAAAAATAAAAAAGTCTTGTACACATCTTGTGTGAGATGCAACAGCATTAATAAGTCCTATCTTCTGATGTACACTACAATTATATTTGCTCTATTAATCTTTCATATTCTTGAACAGAAGTCAATGCAGCCATTGAGGAAACTTTCTGTTCATTCCTTTGGGCTATATCTTCTTATTATTTACTCTTACTTTTATTAATTCACAGAAAATGGCAATAAATAAGCGTACACTTTATTGTTCAGTCATTTCTAAAGCAATAACAGTATACCACTATATTTTTGAAAGTTAATTACCTTTCCTTACAGCTTTCTCTTTATGTTGCTGTAAATCATCATGCACCATGATGATTGCACCATGCACCATGACTGACTTTTTCTTCACCAGAAAGTTGGACTCAGACAAATGTATAGAATGTCTTTGAATGTGGTCAATTTTCCTTCTGCTGGAACCTGTTTCGCTTGACAAAACCCCTGTGCACAAAGATCTCTATGAAGATATGCTTCACATGGGTTGGAGTGGAAGATCTTAAGTGGCCTTCTGTAAAACTCTGACCTCAACCCTATTGAACATCTTTAGAATAAACTGGAACCCTGTCTGGTACATTAGTTCCCCCTGTGGCTGTATGAGCAGACGTCTCCACAAGCACAATCCAAAATCTACTGGAAGATCTTCAAGGAAGAGTGGAGGATATTATAAGGGCAAAGTGGGACTAAATGTGGAATAGGATATTCAAAAAGCACATGTTCAGGTGTCCAGGTGGTCACTTTTTTTCCATATAGTGTTTTTATATACATACTGCATGTACTTAGAAGGTTCCCTGGTGGTCTAGTGGTTAGGATGCGGCGCTCTCACCGCTGCGGCCCGGGTTCAATCCCCGGTCAGGGAACCAACCCCAGCCACTCTCAGTGCAGGTCCCAAGCCCGGATAAATTGGGGAGGGTTGCGTTAGGAAGGGCATCCAGCGTAAAAAAAACGTGTCAAAGTTTTGACTTACCATTGCTTTAGTCATGATAGCATTTGGATGTTGTCCACCAGAGGTCAGAGTCACCAGGGTTGTCTGATGTTTACCGATTCCCTTTTACCAAACAATTCCTCATCCATATACATAACTGCTGCTTAGGTCCAGAACCTTTGCAATAATCAGTCAAGCTTCTTTTTTTTTTATCAGATTGTTATATACTTTGCAATTTTTTCCTTTTTTACTTCCTTTCTGACAGATATTGGAACATTATTGATCCTGCCCTTTGAACGTTATTGATTCTGCCCTTTGAACTTTATTGATCCTGCCTCTTAAAAGTTATTAATTCTGCCCTTTGAACAGTTATAATAATGATATAAATTTAATTCACTTATGTTTTATTTGTATAGAACGTTTAATGGTCAACACTGTCACAATAAATAGATTTAGAGTATACATTTTAATGTATGTATTTTATGTATTAATGTGTCCCTAATGTGTTTATCCCAATAAATTTATCCCTGAATACAGTGGGGGAAATAAGGATTTGATCCCCTGCTGATTTTGTGAGTTTACCCCCTTACACAGAAATGAACAGACTAGAATTTGTATGGTAGGTTTATTTTAACCGAGAGAGTCAGAATATAAAAAAAAAAATTAAAGAAAGCTAATGAATTAATTTGTATTTGATCGAGTGAAATAAGTATTTGATCCTGTACCAAATTAGAAAGAATTCTTACTCCCAGAGACCCAAATTAGTCATGTCCCTTCAAGAAAGTACTCCTAATATCAACTCATTATAAGACACTGTGATTGGACACCAATCACAGAATCAACATCTTCCATTCAAACCTCTCCACCACCATTAGAAAGACCAAATCGCTGTCAAAGGACGTCATGGACAAGATTGTAGACCTGCACAAGGATGGAATGGGCTACAATACCATCGGATTGTTGCCTTGGCCATATGTTTTTGGGTCAATGTCATTGTCAAGATCCATCCATGACCCATCTTCAGTGTTCTGGCTGAGGCCAAAAGATTCTACAGTGCATGGCCCCATTCACGAAGTCTTCCTTAGCAGAGAAACAGCCCCAAAGCAGAATGTTTCCTCCTCCATGTTTGACAGTGGGCATGGTGTTCATGTTCTTTGTTCTCTTATACACATAATGAGTTGAATGAATTGAAATAATAATAATAACAATAATAATAATAACAAAACAACAACAATAAATATTCATGTTATTAGTGGTGCATGAAACGCATCACTATTATAATTATGCAGGGTTATTATTATTGTTGTTGTTTTGTTATTATTATTATTATTATTATTATTAAAATATTTCAATTTAATTTGTGTTAGTGTTATAAATTGTAAATGCATATTATGGCTAATATGGGATATTGAATTAAATTATTAATAATAATAATAATAATAATAATAATAATAATAATAATAATACCAAAATTAGCACAATGAACTTGGAGCATCATATAACATCCAAAGTTACATTATGTTTTTCTCCTGAAGCAAAATAATTTTTATTTTGCAAGATGAATGTTTTTCTTTCCCTGCTGCTGTATTGATCTGGTGTGGGCGCACAGGTTATGGAGTGTAGGTATGCTGTTGGAGGCATTTTAAGATGTTCACAACTTTCACATCCAAAATAAGCTTTCTCACATCCAGCTCCTGAGAAAAAGAGTATGGAGGTGGTATTTGGTACATTTATAATTGTGTAAAGGAGCAAATCTGCCACACTGATTTGAACCATTTCAGGTTTCACATTTTAGCAGCAGGTGTGGGAATAAAACAAAAACCAGACGAGACGCTCGTTCTATTTTTCTAAAGTTTATTTGTCTTCAAATACATATCAATAGTGCATTCCTGGGCTTGCAGGTAAATGTAACCAGTTCTCAGGTCTTTCTATGAGACTCTCTCTCGCTGAGGGGGCAAAAAACATGAACCAGCAAGACGGGTGATAAGGACCAGAACAAACAGAAGGTCAGAATCGCTCTCTCCAGAACAGACAAATGAAAGAAAAAAAGAGACCAATGAGTTGTTTAATTGTGTTCAGGTCTGCAGGGTACCCTCACCCCTTCCAACCACTTCCTTCTTTATTATTAATATTATAACCAAACCCTTTTAATTATTAGATTCCAACTTGGGAGGTCAAAGGTCATACCCCCAAACCCTTGGACTGCGATTCAGACAAGACCAAAGATTTGACATCACAGAAAAAAGGCAATAAACTGATTTTTTTTTAAAACATATACACAAATACAAATTGCCCCCCTTTTGATCTTTAAATATATATATTTTCCATATTCTCATTTTAATTTTCTTTCTCATATATCGATAAAACAATTTCGTAATGTAAAGCTCTCCACAACCATTGTTAATTTTTTTTTGTTGTACATCTGTCTTTAAACCACACATATCTATTTGAACATTCAACAAACACCTACCTCAAGTGACATCAAAGAAAACGAGCACGGCTAACTGCTTCACTTTCGTCTGACCGACCTCTTAGCTTGTGCTTATGATGCTGTCAGGAGACAACAATCACACAATCCTGTGTCAAAACCGCATGACCAAAAAGACAGCCAGCACACGGGGACAGAAGAGACACGTTTAACAGAGCTAATAACCCAGACTCCACTGATGCATCGCTATCATCTTTGCCCGTTACATAAAAAAATTGAATCATTGGCAAATAAAAATAAATAAATAACTAAGTAAAAAGGCATAAAAAAAATTAAGGGCGGCAAACATGATACAGAGAAATCTAGAAAAGCTGCAGAGTCAGGGAGCTGTTGGGAAAGCAAGCGAGGGTTGTGTTACTCGGGTCACTTTGTGCCGAGCTGAAAGCAATCGTTCTGATCACGTCCTACCTTTATATCTAAAAGTCTCGATGTTCTACACCTCATCAAAGTCGATCCTGGGCTAAATTCATGCTCGGCGTCCCCCAGAGTCACGTTGACACCATTATATCTCTTGTATCAGGTCAGACACATTAATGTATTGACTGGTTCCTAATACAAACTGGAAACTGGGAGTGATGGCACTAAGAAGTTCCTCCATTTAACACGCATGTTATTTGTGATTTAACAGCAAATAGCAGTTCGTTTGCAGAGAGAATAAAAAACAGAGCTTAAGATGATCTATGGATGTGTCCAGCTTGTGTAATTCTAAGTGTGAGGACGGTGAAAATGATCAAATCTGGATTAAATATAAAGCCTTGCTAAAGCCACTGCGATCTTTCAGGATGTTTTTTTTGTTTGCTCAAACTTGAAATTTGAAGTGATAGAGAAAGCCAATTTACAGAAATAGCTATATTAAAGTGGACAAACCAGGACAAAACATCATCGGTGGCTTTTTCTGATCAAATGGCACACAGGAGTACAGATGGGACTACATAAAGCATGGAGCATACGAGCAAGTCTGTATTTTAACGCTGGCTAGAAAACTCTGTAGGATTTGTCACGTTCAGAAATACTGTCAAGGTTCAATCAAAGAAAGGGGGCGCGGTCTGACGTTCTGCCATGACCTAAAGGAGAGCAATGACACGGGTTCACAAAACATCTGTTAACTTCAAGGTTTGCTTTTTGTTTCTTTGAGAAAGACAAAAAAAAATAAATCCACAACATCACAAATTCAAATTTGCTCAAACAAATGCTACTATTGTACAACAGGCAGCGAACGGAAAGAAAAAAAAAATGTGCTTGAAATAAAAAAGGACGAATTACGAACCTCAGAATTAGCCCTTGAATTGAATATTGAAACAGTTAAAAAAGTATTCGATACAGCCAAATTGAGAAAGAGAAATTACAGAGAAAGAAAAAAAAAAAAAAACGCAACCGGGAGTAAATTAAAAAAACGCAGGCAAAGTGATCAGTAGTATCCGTCGAGACGGAATTGCATTTTCTCTCCTGCTCCCTTCGGCTAGGAAGAAGGAGGTGTGCGATGGATTGCGCTTGAGTTCAAAGATCATCCGCTTGATTCTAGGCCCTATTTAGCATTTGTTCTGGCGCAGCACTGTGGCTTTGATATGTGTGCTCTTTTATAGTTAAAAATGGTAGCCACACAGTAACACACCTCCACCTCTCTATAGCTACACTTCACTGCTCTTTCACCTCCCCGATTAGAAAGATTTTTTTTATCCTACAGACTTCCAGTGATTCTTGTTGCATTGACGGTTTTCTTTTCTTCCCTATTTGATTTGTCAGTCAGTACCTGGGAAACTGAAAGCACCGGGACGGTTTGGTTTTAAAGGGACAGAGAGAGGATTCAGAGCGGGAGGGCGAGTCAAGGGGCTTCTGTGCCAAAAAGCAGTTCGTCTTCACTAAACAGCACAGTACAGGGGTCCTGATAGTCCATAGTACGAGGGGTGCAGCGGGAAAAGGAGGGAGAGGTCAGTGGAGAGGATGGCCAAATGAACAGAGGAATGGGTAGCAATTAACCCAAAGCCTCCTTGTTATTTTCCCGCATTTGCTGACCGCTCTTACTCATCTTCATCTCCGTCAGCTGGATGTATCGCAACACATTTGTGTCTGCAACAGGGAGAAAAAAAAAGAAAAAAGGTACTGCATAGATTTATTTCATGTTTTGTGAACTTTTTTCTATCTATCTATCTATCTATCTATCTATCTATCTATCTATCTATCT
>JAAIIK010000101.1:5277330-5291288 GCA_014706435.1 Silurus glanis | reverse complement strand
TACCAGCGCTAATTGGATCCCACTTCACGTGGAGTTTGGACACTGGACCTCTTTGAGTGTTTAAAGGCTCTGGCATGGAGAAGCTGGTGCTGGATCTATGATGATGAAATGTTGAGTTATTTTATCAGTTGCTCAGTAGCTCCTAGTTTTATAACCACAAATGACTGTATAAGACTGTAGAAAGAACATTACTCATAATCTTACATTCTAGTGCTCATGTTAGTTCTCACTCTCCAGTGTTCTGTATTGTTTATAGATTTATAATCATACTCTTGATGTCACCCAAATGAGGATGGGTTCCCCTTTTGAGTCTGGTTCCTCTCAAGGTTTCTTCCTCATAACATATAAGGGAGTTTTTCCTTGCCACAGTTGCCATGGCTGCTCATCAGGGATAAATGCACACATTCACCTTCATTTTTTTAATTCTGTAAGACTGCTTCGAGACAATGTCTGTTGTGAAAAGCGCTATAGAAATAAACTTGACTTGACTTGATAGATTCTGTAGCTAGGTCAATGTTCTAAAAACATTAGGCTTCCTGGAATGAAAATGTTAGCAGCTCATAAAGAAAAGGAGTGAGAAATGTTGTAAATAAGATATGGCTCTAAGGCTTAAAGAGTTATGACACCTAAGGTAATCCAGAAGATAAATGCTAAATCTTCTTGTAACGTGATGTTCCCATATGCTAATCTAATCAGCTCTAATCAGGGACGTGAGCTGGAAGCAGACAGAGCTGCCACCAACACCAGGACTTCAAGCACAGGTTTATGACAGTATGGATCGATACAAGTGAAAGTAAAGTGGATTGTACTACCTTGACAAATGAGCCCAATGCTGGCAAAATGATGCTAACAACAAATACTCCATCTTCCTACCTGCTGCTGCCAATCATAGAAAAAAAATGACATACTGTGAAATGAGAGGTGATGAAAGACAAATGGATTACTTTCCTTTTTTTGTTAATGACAACCATTTCTTCTTTTTTTTTGGATGTGATTAAAGAGAAAACAATGCAGATTATAGTATGGAAAACCAGGAAACAGTATCAAACATTTTTCTCTGATTCTCAATTCTGATTGGCCACAAGCTGTTGACTAATTTTTTCATAACAGCATTGCTGTTAGACTGTAGTTCAAGTCTAAGGCAAACTATTATTATTATTTTATGTACATTAACATGTGTTCTATTAATGTTCTATTAATGTTTTTTTTTTCTAATACAGTGGAACCTCTATACTCGCGACCTTGACACTCGCAGCCTCGATAGTTTGCGACTTTTTATTCAAAACCGGATTGTACTCTACTATCGGATTGTGAACTACTGTTGAGGTTAGGGCTCTATATCAGGCCACTCAAGATCTTCTATTCTAACCTATATAAACCATATCTTCATGGAGCTGACTTTGTGTGTCATTCTTTGTGTGGAACAGGTTCAGGTTTCCTAGTTCAAGTGAAGGAAAAATGTACTGCATCCAAAGACTTCTTATACAATTTCTGCCTCCAAACTTGTGGTAACAGTTTGAGAAAAGACCAACTACATATGGTTGGAAAAGTCAGGTGTCCCAATGCTTTTGTCAGTATAGTGAATGCTCTCCACTAAATGGTGAGATTTTCTCATTTTTCAGTTGGCTGACGATTGTCCAGTTTCAAGCTAATTTCCAATGTTTCTGTGTCTGACATTTTTAGGCAAGTATTTTGACATTTATACATTTCTTTGGTGAGGTAGTACAGGAAAATGTTTAGTTTTTATTATTTCTTAGTATTGCTCTCTTTAAAAAAACAATAAAAAAAAACCTTGCATTTAATTTTCAATTCTAAACTTAGCAATAATCAATTATATAATAGTACACTGTTAGTAAATATTTACTCATCTCTTTATATAAACTCGACATATTTGTTCTTCTTCTTATTTTCTCTTTTTATTTTTAACAAGGTTCATTTGAAGGCAAATACTAGTCAAATGTTAGGCAGAAGTATAGATCCACAGACTAATAGAGGGGGTTTATTTTCACTTTTACCATTTTTTTTTTTTTTTAAGAATAATGATGACAACAATGTTATTAAATAACACACAATATGAATTATGCTGTATTCAAGAAACATCATTTTTTTCAATTATTATTTATTATTTTATTCCTATAATACAAATACATTAAAAATAACCTGTTGCACACATTTTCTTCATATAATCACTCAGGATTTTTAGCCATTTGCAGAGTTTTGTGCTGCTGGCTGGACACCTCTTTCGTTCTTTCAATCCTTTTGTTCCATCTTTTCCCAGAGCATCTCTGTTTAGATTCAGGTTGATTGGATTAAGCATGGTTGACTTGGCGGGCCATTCCATTACAGACCCTGCTGCATCTTTCTTCTCCAAATATCTCCTACACAGATTCAAGGTGCATTTGAGGTTACTAAAGATCAAACATGATATCACATAAATAGAATTCAAGGTGTCCCCAAACTTTTATTACACTTCGATACCGATAAACTGACAAATCAGTGTATGTGAGAGGTAAAGGTATTGCTGTGTTTATTGGAAGATCAGTTACTATTTATCTATTACCTGAATCAGGCTGCTAATTTACTTTCTTACACCGAGATTTAGTTTTGATAAATAGCAGTTTGATAACATCGGAAAAAAAAAAAATGTTGTAACAAATTTTGAAATTAGTCTTTCTAATCTATCTAATCTATCTATCTAGTCTGTCTGTCTGTCTCTCTGTTTTTGGTTGTGGAGATCAAATCAAATCAAGTAAAATTTATTCACAAAGGTGTTAGTCAGCTACTGATATAGGGTGAGGAGGCCTGGGTGCAGTCAAGGTTCCAATTTATCCCAAAGGTGTTCAATAGGATTGAGGTCAGAGCTCTTTAGCAGGCAATTCAAAGATTTTTTACTCCATCCCATGTAAACCATATCTTCATGGACCTTGCATTGTACACAGAGGCAGTGCCATGATGGAACAGATTTGGGTGTTCCATCCAAATCTTGGGTGTTCCATCCAGTGTTATTGCACTTGAGCAAACCATCACAGCAATATTTTCATAATAAGACTGTGCTGAGTATCAAGAGTAATCCATAAGGTTACAGGATGTAAACAGCATTTTCACTTCTGCCCCAACTCCTCCTCCCAAGTACCCAAATAATCCCACACTAATTACAGATGAAGCCCTGAGCCCTCCATTAAAAATAGAATAATAGACTAATTTTGCCTAAAAAGAATCATCTTTCAAATAAACAAAATACCACATATATTCTTCTGACCTTAATGAACATGCATTCAATTTGAAGACAACACACAGGGTCATTAGTGCACTGAAACATTGGTATAGACTCACCCAAACTGGACAAAAAAAAAAAAAACAGATTTTTTTTCCAGTCCAACAGTTCAGTTTATTTAAGATGTTTATTAGCTGAGAGAAGGGGAACCCAATGTGACCTTCTGCTGTGTGTTTTAGGTAGTTGAGTTAAAGTAGAGATACACTCGGTAAAGAACTACGCCAGTAAAAGTAACAATTGCTCCCTTTAAACTTTTACTTGAGTAAAGTACAAAAGTATTTGCCTTCAAATGTACTTAATTTTCCACAGTATTATGATTCATCATGGCTATAATGTTCCTATTATCAATTTTGTCATAAGACTTTTGCTTAATCAACTCAGTTTATGTGAAAAGACCCTAATGTTACTCTTAACACGTTTTTGACTCTTATGAGTCAAACACAGCTTGATATTTATTAAAATTATCATGAGCCCAAAACCTTCTTTTCAACTTCTTCAAAAGAATCACACAGATAAGGCCATGTGTGTTGTGGCAAGTCAGAGTCAGGAGATTCTTTCATCATTTATTCCTCTCAAAATGTTCTGCTTGCTTTTCAAATGATTCTGAACTGTATGTTTGGGCTAAGCAGATACACCAAGCGGCAATCAAAAACAGAGTGCGTGCTCGACCCTGATTGGTGGCTTGCTGTGTGTTTGACCAGTCAAGTTTTTATCCACTGATAAAAAAACAAAAAAAACAAAGGAACGAATGATTTCGCAAAATGTAGTTGAGTAAAAAAATAAGATATTTGACTTTGGAATGTAGTGAAGTCTCCACAAATAGGAATACTTCAGTAAAGAATAGATATGTGAAAAGCTACTTTAGTAGTGTAATTAATTACAATACATTAAGCGACAGACCAACACTTCAGCTAACTGCCTCAAGTGTAACTAGCATATTAGCCAGCTATTTCCACAGCTACAAATCTAACTAATGCTAGCATGAATAGTCTCATCACATAACAAACATTTGAATGTATACATCACAAATTTGAGGTATTAAAAATAAAGTGAAATTAAATAATTTGAGTCAGTTTTAGGTTAAATTCTTTTAGACAATGTCTGAATATTCTGAGATAAGTCAAAATTTCAACATACAAAAATAAAGGAAGAATATCAGAGAAATGTTTTCCCACCCTAACAGAAAGGGGCTTATATAAAATGGGCTGATAATATAGCATATAATTGCATTAGGAACCAAACAAAAAAACCAACCAAAAAAAAGCTCCACTAGCTCTAGCTCTCACTGTACAAAGATACACCTCCTCTAGATCACATAATGCATGCACACTTCACCTATTCATACAGTGAAATAGATTATGTCGCTCTTGCCCACATGTAAATGCCTCGTTAACATGAGCGCAGCACCGTAGCTTGTTTACCTGAAGGTGAGGCCCGAAAGAGCGTTGGATGTGTCTGCAATGACACAGCAAGGCTAATTTCCCTTTCCACTTTAATCAACTATGGCATGAAGATCCGTCACACAGGAAAGATAATTATTCACGCTGTCGCTCAGCGCCTCCAATGGTCTGGGCAAAAGTCAGTGTATTCCATCAATTCCTAAATGTCTCAGCATTAACAGTTTCTTATTGCACACTGATTCTAAACAGGTTTGGTAAACACTTTTGCTTCATTTACTCACAAGTTCAGATTTTTGCTTTTGCTTTTTTCATCCTGTTGCCTTTTCTCTACTTATACTGTCTGGATAACATTTACTGTCATATTTTCATCCATGGTAGCTGACAGATTTAATGGCCCATCAGTTCCTTCACTCAATCGCACAAATAACAATAAATGTCTTCTTGAAGCCAAATACTGTATATGCTACTTCCCATTTAGAAAAATTGCCCACTTGAACTGAAAGATCTCTGCCACAGCCAGTTGATGTTGTGTCTGTTTTGAGATTAATAGTTAAAAAAAACTCATGGCTGAATGTAGACATTAGAGCCGATGATAGAGACAATATGATTGTAGTTGCCCCTTTCTACAGCATGTATTTTCAAAAGGGTTATAAATCTTCAACAGAAAACTGCCATTAAAAATATGATACACGTTTTTTTTTTAGCAAAACTATACTTTAATAGCCCTTTGCCCACTTAGATTGATTTCCAGTATGCTCCTAGACCCAATCTATACTTTAACAAGCGGCATTATTATTTACCGCAATACATGCACACAATAAAGCAAAGTACAGGGAAAATGTCACAATCTAAAATATAAGCTTGTAGAAAACACTGATTATGTTTTGAATAGGCCTGGCTTCATTAACCATGCATAACAGTATGTTTCTCATCTTCTCAGTTGTAAAGATGCCATTGGATATAAAGCTGATAAAAAAAATCTTCCAGCAGATGTTATGTCTTGCTCTGAAATTCTTCACTTTATCAATTCAATCCTTGACAATATCTTGTTTTTCCGTCTAAAATTATTATTTTTTTTTCATGCAATCCAATTTAGTCCCTAAAACATGATGTCAGATTGATGCTACAGGTTCCAAAATAGTTTTCCATTGTATTTGGACCAGGTCTTTGGTAGCTGTCAATATTGATATGATTAACTGAATTTATAGTGTATTCTAATTAATCTAATCTAATCTAATCTAGTCTAGTCTGTCTGTCTGTCTGTCTGTCTGTCTGTCTGACCATAACAGTCATATGTGCTTTTCAGACATCCTATTAAAATGTAGCCCTTATTTGCTGCTAAAATAACCTTCACTCTTCTGGGAAGACTCCACTTCAGAACATTTTGAAGTGTGCTTGTGGATATGTTTTGTGCTCATTTTGCCACAAGGGTATTAGTTAAGTCAGCTACTGATGTAGGGTTACGAGGCCTGGGGTGCAGTCAGTGTTTCAAATAATTCCAAAGGTGTTTAGTCTGGTTGGGGTCAGAGCTCTATAGCAGTCCCCTAAAGATCTTCTACTTCAACCCCTGTGAAGCATATCTTCATGGAGCTCATTTTGTACACAGAGGCACTACCATGCTGGAAGAAGTTTCGTTCTCCTAGTTCAAGTAAATGGAAAATTTAATGCAATTAAAAGACATCCAACAAATCCTATATAAGAGTTATCGCGTTTGAGCAAACCATCACAGCAATATTTTCATAATAAGACTGTGCTGAGTATCAAGAGTAAGCCACAAGGTTACAGGATGTAAACAGCATTTTCATTTCTGCCCCAACTCCTCCTCCCAAGTACCCAAATAATCCCACACTAATTATAGAAGAAACCTCGAGCCCTCCTCACTATCCTGTGTCACAGGCGCTGGTTAATCAAGCTTTTTCAAACTAATTACGTGAACCGTCTGGAGGAAATGTGATTAAAGCTGATCCATATCCTCTGTGACACAAGGCAAACAAAATGCCATGCAGCAGCCGTACCGCTTGTACAAAATGGGGAACGCCTCTGCATGTTCACAGTGCTGCCGTTTACACACTCTTGGGCAAAAAAGCCAAAATATTAACCTGTAATTGTTGAGACAACAAACCATTGGTCAGGACATGTGGAACAATGAAACAAATGCACTCCTGGGACTTCCCTGTGCCACCATTTGCTCGTTGTCTTTTACTGCAGCGAACTATTTGGGGAAAAGCTTGAAACTAAGCTATAGACTTGTTTAGTGTTTTTAACTTCAAATAAAAAAAAAAAATGTAAGATAAGGTTTGAAATGTGTGATGTAAAAGTCAGCACATGTCTGGGTTCATATAATCTTTTCACACATACACATTACAGTTTTACGCTCATGGATCTTTTCACAGATCAGAAGTAAAATTCTCAAAACTACTTGTTCAACCTCCACATCATTCAGTCACTTGTGCTCATCATAAGAACATTTCTTGTTGTTTTGATCAAATTGCGAATGCTTTTGGTACATCATGTAATCGATTGTGTGCAATTGTCTGCTGTTTCCTACATTATCAGATGTTTATGTCATGTTGTTCAAAATGTATTATACTGGTTTTAACCCCCAAAACATCTCAGCATCAGTTAATTGCACTAAATGCAAAATGGTTAAACCAGTTGTCATCATGTCATCTAAAAATACTATTAAAGTTTTTTTTGTAAATGTGACTTGAATTGATAAATTGTGCAGATAAATCTTGAATGTCACTAATGAAGGCGAGTGAACGGCATCAGATCAACCAGTAATCAATTAGTTTTCAAAAACAGGCCAAAGGTGAATCTTGTGAACCTCCAATTAGAGAGTGTGTACAGACAGAGCAAAATACATAATTACAATATCTGAAAATGGATAAACAAAAAAAGAACGAACACTTGTACAGTACAGTAAAAGTATGAATCCTGTCCGGTCTCTTGTAATCAATATAAATCAAATATGCAATCAAATAAATGAATTTGTGCTGCTGAAAAAAGTCAAATTTTGTGCATTTTCAGTCATTGTAATCCAAATAGTAGTTTCCAAATACTGAAACTGTGCGCCATTATACTGACAACATGACTTAACATTTTGATGATTTTGTTCGTGAACAATGAAAAAGGGACTTTTCATTCTGATGGGAATGACATGTTCATTGACACAAATACTTACTTTTGAGAGATGGGATTTTGCGAAAAAAAATACAAGCTTCTGCAAGAAATCCAATGTATTGTGCTGTTTGTACAAAGTGTTTTGAAAATGCACTTCCTTGTTTTGCAAATATTAAGGATGATTCGAGAAATGCTCCAAAGCAAAAACTGTAACTGAATCTTAGCAACACTGAATAACAACATTGATTTTTAACAAACAAAGTTTGTAGATTTTTTTCTATGGATTCCTGTGGAATGAAAATCTCAACATCTTCCTCCAGCTCCCCCAGCTGTATTTTAGTCAATGCCATTGTCTCTAAACCATACAACATCGCAGGTCTCATCACAGTCCTAAAAACTTTCCCTTTCCCGAATCACTCCTGCCACTCTTCTCCACCCACTCCACCCTGCCTGCACTCTTTTCTTTACTTCTCTAACACACACTCCATTACTTTGCACACTGTATCCCATTCTTAACCTCCACTTCCCTCCCTCTCATTCACACACATGTACTCTGTCTTACTCCTACTGACTTTCATTCCCCTTCTCTCCAGCGCATACCTCCACCTCTCCAGGCTCTTCTCAACCTGCTCCCAACTCTCACCACAAATAGCAATATTATCTGCAGACATCATAGTCCACGGAGACTCCTGTTTGACCTCGTCCCTTAAATTGTCCATCACAACTGCAAACAGGAAAGGGCTCAGAGCCGATCCTTGATGCAGTCCCACATTCACCTTGAACCATGTCCTGCACCACCCTCACATACTTTTCTGACACACCTGACTTCCTCATACAATACCACAACTCCTCTCTCGGCACCCTGTCCTATGCCTTTTCTAAATCCACAAACACGCAATACAACTACTTCTGACCTTCTCTATACGTCTCCTTCAACATTTTTTAAACAAAAATTGTGTCTGTAGTGCTCTTCCTTTGCAAGAAAACCATATTGTTGCTCACAGATGGTCACCTCTTCTCTCAGCCTGGCTTCCACCGCTCGATCCTATAACTTCTCCACATTATCCAACCTTCTTTGTCTCTTTTTTTCTTCACTCATCTTTCCCAGCTCGGCCCCTCTGCCCGGCCAGTTGGCACTAAATTATTATTATTATTATTATTATTATTATTATTATTATTATTATTATTATTATTATTATTATACATTTTTATTTATTTATTATTATTTAGTTTCCTATTTTTATGCTTTTAAACCGCTTTGGGATATAACTTTAAAAGGCGCTATATTAAATAAAGATGGACAGGAACTATTTTCCACAACCTACTGTCTACTGTCATGTCACATGACTTTCCACACCTCAACTTTTTGGGGTAATTAGCACTTTTAATTATAAACATTAGTGTATACACTGATCATGGCCTCCCATGACTCTGTCGCCAGTTCACCACTGTTCTTTCCTTGGACCACTTTTGATTCTGACCACTGTAGCCTGAGAACATCTCACAAGAGCTGCAGTTTTGTAGACATAGTCGTCTAGCCATTACAATTTGGTCCTTGTCAAACCAGCCCAAATCCTAATGCTTGCTCATTTTTATTACTTCTAACACATCGACTTTGAGAACATTATTTAGGAATAAGTACTCCCCTGATTTAATGTGTGCCTCATTTTTAAGGTCAGATTTCTAAAAGCATATTTTCTTATGGAATTATTTTAACGTCTAAAAAGGAACATATTCATCAAACAGAAGAAAATCATCCATCCATGTATGCCTTTGAAGTACACAGTTATAGAAGAAATGGAATAAATTAAACTGAATCGCAGTATCTAAATCTAATCGCAGCCGTACCCATGGGCCGGAGAAATATCGGCTTCATTATACAGATCAGCTGCAATACATCACACATTACTTTATTTTTCTAGCTTTAATGAAATGAGAAGTAAAGAACAAACTGATACAGAAAAAAGCACCACAGAATAGCCTGGTTAATTAATGGCTGCTTTACTTACTGCACTTTGTTCCGAAGTACTTCTTATCTGCTCAATATTCCATCACAGCCTGCTGCTTTTAGTTATGAAAAATAAAAAATCTTATTGTTGTTTTCATCTATACTCCAAAGAATTCCCTTTTCTCATGTAAATCACAATTGCGCATTTGATCTGAACAATAAATATTAACTTTTTCGAGAAAGAACAATGCAAAGATTTTCAGCTGCAGGATTTTTGTGAGCATCCGATGCACAACGCATCAGAGGCACATGCAAATTTCTGTTTCGCTTTATTTAGACTGTTGGAAAAACTAATAATTATTCACTACTTTCGTCCCAGGTTGAGATGAGCTTCAAGATAAACTCACAATTTACACAAATAAACATTAGGTTGAAAATAACTTTGTTAGAAATAAAGAACTCATCTGCTGCACTAAAGCAGTCCTCATTCTGTCTGTGTGTGTAGGGTTCTATGTAGGCAGAACCCTTGTGGAACAAAAAATGCAGAGAAATTTGTAAATATGATTTTTTTTGTTTAAAAAAAAAAATCATATTTTTTCATATTTTTTGTTTAAAATGTCTTATTTATTATATATTATTATAAATATACACACAAAAGTTGAGGTTCCTTTTTGCTTCCTCTCAAGATTTCTTCTTTATACAATCTTATGGAGATTTTTCTCACCACCATCACCTCTGGTTCACTCATCACTAAAAAACCTATAGAGCTACAGTAATAGGGAATTTTTTTAACTGAAATGTTATTTTAATAATCTATTTAGCTTTGTGACAATGTCCATTGTCTAAAGTGATATACAGCAGGGGTGAGGCCAGAAATTTGTAACTGGGTGGGCCTTCATAAAACAGGGTGGGCAAAACGAAAAGTATTTATGAAAGCTGCATGCCAAATTACGGAAAATAAATAGATAAACGAATACATAACATCGCAACACAATGTTTAAAAACAGCAAATAACAAGTAGCAAACTTTAAACAACTATGAGGAACACAAAAGAATAATTCTTACTATTTTCTATTAAGCATTAGATGATTTTTTAAATAACTATTAACAATGAGAAACTGAACTTATGTTTACATGTCCTCTTAAAATATTAGTCTGAGACAACGGGGCTTCAGGTTAAATACGGAGATGATCTCGTCATAATCAAGTGTCTCTGTCAGTTCATGTTCAAAAGAGAGCAGAGACAAATTGCTTAGGTGAACAGTAAGCACTGAGGACCGTAGACTTGTTTTTATCCGGTTGTTGTGGAGAACAATTTTTTAACACTGCATGATGTCATCGGGAGGGTAATAAGTGCTTGTATCATTTTGTTGACGTTTGGAAAGGTCCTCGGTGGTCCCGGATTCTTTGTTAGAGCTAATTTCCTGCTGTAGTGCAATTGGTATATCCAATTTAGGCTTCTTAAAGTACTGACTAAATGATGTTTGCTTCGCCATTTTAAATTAAACTCAAATGCGCAATTACTGCTATTACGTCTTCATGTCTTTTATTTTTGACAAGCGTATTTGACAAATTGCATTTAATTATTCTTTATATATAAATATATAAAGTTATAAGATGATAAGACAGTTATTCTTATTGTTATTATTGTTAATTGAAATATTATTTGGAAAATCACTTATTTCTGATTGGATGAGCCACAATTCAAAGTGGGCGGGCCCAGGCCCACCTGTAGCTTCACCACTGATATACAGTGTGGTGTGATGCAGCTGTTACAGCTCGAAAGTCCTGAAATGATTTATTGCTCTTATAATACTCTAATTAAAAAATGAAAGAAAAAAAAAATTCTTATATAACATCACTTTATAGACTTTATCATTTTAATTTTTTTTAAAAACTTATGTTAATGATAAAAAGGCAGTTCTGCTTTAAGTATATCTTCTTTTATTTTCTTGTTAAGTTTATAAGACAAATTAAATCAATCAATAAATGTATATTGTTTTTGCGAGACGCCCACAAAATCTTTTACCCCAAAAACGTATAGTACATTACAAAAAATAGATTTTAAAGTAGTGTTACATTAAGCATACAAAGGAGCCTACTTTCCTAAATGTAAGTAAATGTCTTTTCATTGAAAACCTCTACTATTACATGCACTTTTTAGTTCTGTTCATTTTGTGCGTCCAACATTATAATGCACTGGTGGACAAAAAGTAAATGTTTTTTGTTTTTACATGTTAATTATGTTAATTATGACAATTTTAGTTTTAATATTCACCCTTTTATTGCAGAATATTTTTTCTTTTATATTTTTGCTAATGAATGATAATCAAGTCCATTTAAAAGCAAATACTAATTGCAATGTAATAAAGCAAGTTATAGTAATAATAATAATAATAGTAATAATAATAATAAAAAGAAGAAGAGGAAGCAGAAGAAGAAGAAGAATACATTTCAAACCGGAATAAAAGAAAAGAAAAGACATTTCCATTAACTGTTTTTTTCTGCAAATTTGTTCATATTCTAATTTGGTAGCTGTTTAAAATGTAATGTGCATTCCACTTTTTTTTTTATGTACACTAGTGTTGAGTTTCTTTCTTTATGTTTCATTTTTTTTAAATTGCTGCTATGACAACCGCTTGCACTGCTAACAGAGATGCTGTTTCTATTGTTGCTGATAAAATGTCTCTTCACTGGATAGAAGAAATCCTTCATCCTCATGTCTTGAAGCTGCTCAATAAAACAAATCAGCTACTCTTCTGATTGCACACAAGATACAGTTCTTAATTTTTAAGGAATATTTAAAGATTTTGATTTTAATGAACATGCTGCCTGCTACATGCCCATATATTATTTGACCAATTATGTATTTCATTTAATCATGTGCGTATTTGATGTTTATTTCCTCTCTGTGGGGGATTAGCGAATGTTCATTAAAAATGTATAAAGTCTCAGGATTGTGCTAGAGTGTTCTTTAATTTTTAAGTCTGACTGCAGTATTAATGGGTTATTTTTTAGTGAAGGAATTTGATTTGTCTGAGCACTCAGTTGTTGACAAGATGACAAGGGCCAAGTAAAACCATGGTAAACCCAAGTAGAGAGAATTGGACAAATCACAAATAATGTTCAGGATGTATGGACAAATTAGAAACTGAGCAGGCATATCATACAACAAACAATATACACACTGCCAGACAAAAGTGTAATAAATTGCATTGTGTGGTGACACCTTTATAATTAAAAAAATATAAAACCAAACACAAGTAACAAAAAACAAAACATGGACTATAAAACCTAATTTAAGCTTGAATGTAAACCAAAAGCATTAGAAAACTGTGCATTGGGCCATTTGACATTTCCAGCCATATGTTATTTTTCCCCAAACTGTTTCCACAAAGATAAAGACATTTATAGCTATAAGTTAAAGACAATTGTATAGGAAGTCATTGGATGTGTAAGCATTAAATTTTTCCTTCACTTGAACTAGGAGACCCAAACCCGTTTGAGCATGGCAATGCCCCTGTGCCCAAAGCCAGCTCCATGGAGATATGGTTTACATGAATAAGAGTGGAAGATCTTGATTAGCCTGCTATAAAACTTTGACTTTAATATTATTAAACACCTTTGGGGTGGATTGGAATGCTGACTGCATCCCAGGCCTCCTCACCCTACATCAGCACCTGACTTTACTAACATCCTTTTTGCAGAATGAGCACAAATCGTTATACACACACACACGCACGCACGCACGCACGCACGCACGCACACACACACACACACACACACACACAAGCACTCTCCAAAATCTAGTGGAACATCTTCCCAGAAGAGTGGAGGTTATTATAACAGCAAGTGGGGATTAAATGTGATGTTTAGATTAGATGTTCAAAAAGCTTATGGTCAGGTTTCCACAAACTTTTGTCAAAATAATGAATTCTTTATGAAATATTCCAGTTAGAGGCTACAAAGGTAAAAGGAATGTAATACTTATTAGGACCAGGACTTTCAAGCTTTTTGAGCCATTAACATAATTTTAAACCTATATTTTGAATTAGTAGACAGTATGTAATTACAGTATGTAAGTAATAACACTTTTATATAAAATAATCAAATACAAGATGGTGTGATAGTGCCTAATGAAAAATAACAGGCAATTACACATGGATTGATATTGAATATATATATATATATATATATATATATATATATATAT
>JAAIIK010000101.1:5262235-5275118 GCA_014706435.1 Silurus glanis | reverse complement strand
CACACACACACACACACACACACACACACACACACACACACACACACTTAATGGCCGGTTATGTAAGCTTATTTTGATTATACATTATGCAACATCCAAAAATGTTCCAGGATATGCAGTCCTCATGATAATGTAGATGGGGGTGGGGTCATCCTGGAGCATACCATTCTAATCAGAATAGAAATGTTGCATCAGTGGATAAAACGCTTTAGTTAGAAGTTGTTGATATGCATTGACTCATCCCAACATTCGTTGATTCAAACAATGTCAGAAACGAATGCATCTACAGCATTCAAGCCAATATTTTAAATTTTTCACCTGTATGTACATAAATATCAATCAATGCAGAAATGTTTCAAGAAACACAAAATAAATGGTTTTTATGTCCATTTTGGAAAACGATAATCCAAACAACCGAGAATGGAGAGAATGTAAGAACATAATTGTTTTGGTATACGCTATGGACATATTCATGATGTTAATAGTTGATTGGTAGCAATATGCTTTACTGAATATAATAGAAAAATGTCCATATCATATTAAAAACACTATTTTAAAAACGCTCTTTAGTTAAAAAAAACACATGGCATTCATATGTTTTACTATTTACATGTTCAATTCAATGACTACCAAGTGAGGAACACCTGTATATGCTTATTCATGCGATTGTCCAATTAGTCAACCATATGACAGCAACATAATGCATAAAATCATTCAGATACCAGGTAAGGGCCAGTTAATGTTCCTGTGAAGACATTAAAATTGGAAAACACCGATTGCTTTGACTCTGTTTAATAATCGCTGGACTGCTGGACTTCTGCTTAGATTTTAAAACGCTTTGTTGATGAGAAAGGTCATGGAGAGGTTCTAGCTGACCGGAAGTCTTTGGTAATAACTGCTTTTCACAACCATGAAAAGCATTTCTACATCTGCTGGCTTTAATTATTGTTGGTGCAAAAATTGGCACTTGTGCAAAAAAGTAGAACATACCGTAGTTATACATTTAAAAAAAAGTTTCCTTGCAAGCAAGAAGCAGTTAACTACTTCCCTGGAGTTTGCATTCTGTGCATCTAAGCAATTACAGAACTGTGGGTGTCCAGGAATGTACACTTTCCCTGGATTGTACACTGGTTATTATCTGCCCTTCTTTAAGCACAATCCATCCTGCACTTTGTTGTTTCAGCCCATACCGCCATTTCTTTGTTTACTTGCTACACTCATCCATTTGTGGAGTGAGAGTGACACGCATTCTGCCTCCCTCATATCGACAGAAAATGATACAGTGTTGTGCTTTATCGTTCCCGGGAAATGAAAATAGATTTCTCATGCATGGTGACTGCTTGTTAGGGGTGCAGTTCTGCTTCGCTCAATACATCATGTCATACGATACACTGATCTGTATGCCAACGCTGACTTTATATGCTATAACATTTCAACTTTTTCACCACAGGGCCAGACCTAAATGGATGTTTATAAAGAATGTGTGTGCAGGGAATTCGCTAGCAGTAGTAGGAAAAAGTGCCTACAAAGATGATGAAAAAAATGCATGGGTATGTAAGCAAATCCAACAGGAGCTAAAATGCAGTGGGGTGAAAACAAAAGCAGGGATATTTACGCCCGGTACTTGGAGCTGTAGTCATGCTAGGGAGAATGTGGGAATTAGGGATAATAAGGGAAAAATAAGTTTTATAGGAAGTTCTACAAACTAAATTTGAAGTCTAATGGGCAGATTGCCACCAATATGGTTTCCGGTTTCCTGCCTTGGGTATCTTATGATTTTCCCATGTCTCGGTGGGTTTCCTCTGTGTTGCCTAGTTATTTTTGTCAACTCCCCAAAACATAGTGTAACATGCTGTGAGTAAGGGTAGGATACAACAACACAAATTGAGCATAGGTTTCATTCAAGGCAGTTAAAATCTAATATAGGGGTCTCCAACTTTTTGTACATCATGATTAAGTGTCATTTTAAAAACAATCTCACAGTCTATATATATATATATATATATATATATATATATATATATATATATATATATATATATATATATATATATATATATATTCACACATACATATATAAGTATGCGCCAAAATATACAGCACTGAAATGAAAAGACGAACAATTGTACCTTGTTGTCATCTGTAAGTTTATTTCTACTGAAGAAAATAACATACACACTAATAGCATGTTGATTTACCATGGTATGCTTATGTAAGTGTTCGAAGGGTGCACCACCTGTGTGACATAACGTTCACGCAGATTCTTAAACATATCCCGGAACAAAGGTTGCTGCAAAAGGAGACGATTTGTTTGCATAATAAAGGCACAGTCCTTGGTGAATGTTAACAGTTGAACACACTCCCTTTTGACATTCCCCACAAGTAGGCATCAGGTGGTGTAAGATCAGGTGAATGGGACGGGTATAGGAAGTAAGTACCTCATAAAGTAACAATCTTGGGTGACAGTAAGAGCATTGCCTTTCTCATTCTCAATGAAATAGGGGCCTAATATACCATGTGCTGAGATGGCACACCATATCGTCACACATGCACTATGTAGCAGTTTCTGGATGAAAGCTGGTCGTTCAAAACCAAGGAAGCTGGTTTTCTGGCGATTGCTGTAGCCGTCCACGTGAATGTGACTTTCTTCAGAGAACCACAGAAGAAATCTGTATCCTCGTTCACCACAGCGAAAAATGTGCCAACCATCCTGGCTCACATATCTGGCTCTGTCACGCATTGTTCAACCTGCATCTGGTACAGAAATCGACCTATGTCCTTAAACAATTGGCGAACAGACGTATTGCTGACATTCAGTGTCAAGGCCGTTCAACGTAGACTTTTTTGGGGTGAATGCAGCACCTGCTGGAAGTTCTCATTTATTGAAACAGTTACTGATCGACCACACTTCCCCTTCCGTTGACACAGTACACTTCCAGAACGAGGAAATTTCATAACAATAGACTGCATAGCTGTGTTAATTGGTGCCGTTTTATTAAATCTCTCTCAGATAGATAGATAGATAGATAGATAGATAGATAGATAGATAGATAGATAGATAGATAGATAGATAGATAGATAGCTACCTGGGGTGAACAGTGGGAAACAGTGGTGACCTCAGATCTATTAAATACAAGGTAAGATTATGTGACATTACTATGACATAACAGGCTATACAAGCAAATCATAAGAATTTAAAGCACGTGTAAAAGCAAACAAATGAGCATGACGTGAAGGCAGGATATTGTTTGCTGAGAAAAGAGATTTTGTGACAATCGGTTAATAAATTGCCCCTAGGTGTGAATAGTCATTGTGAATGTGTGTTAATGGTGTCCTGGGATGAATTGTCGTCTTATACAACATGCATTTTGCCTCACACCCAGTAGGGGTGAGCATCTCTTTGACTGAGGCTGATAAGATTCCATAGCCAACAATACAATACATTAAAGATACATATACGATGCACTGTTGCGAATTGGTGAATCTTACCATCTCTAATATTGAGTGTTCCTCAGATTGTGGAACAAAATCCTAGTCTATTATTTTAAATCTACATTTTACTTCAGGATTCCCAGATTGATGGCAGTGCAGAAATCATCATATATCATACGTCCAATTAGGGCAATTCACTCCATCTCACTCCAAAACAATACAGCTCTTATTGCACAATATCTGCTTCTATGACTTTGATGATATAATTACTGAAGTGCTCATGACATGTGATACATAAGCATGCAGCCCCATTTACAAGTAAGCACACAACATCTACGTGCTTTGAAATGCCGTGTTAAGCTGGATCTTGTTAACGAGTAGTAAATATGTGCTGCTGAGTTTTGGAAGCTGTGGAGGCTGACTGTGTTTAAAAGAGGCATATTGATTAATTGCACCAGTGTCTAGACAGAAACAGACAAAAATAGATGTGAGCCTACAGTGTGAACAATTGGAGAACAACGATGAGTGGGCCTGAGTTAGCAGGGGAGCAGGCTATCATCATCAGATGAAAGAGATATGTAAAGCAGGTGATGATAAATGAAACTGCTTCAAACTGGTGGAGTTGTTCGCTGCCTTGTAACACAATTAAAAAAATATATAATGGACATTATTGGAATAATAAAGAGATTAATACAAAACAGCATGGCCTAGGATTATTACATTGTAAAGATGCGCAGTTGAGTGAAACTGAAAGCTATATATGAGTTGAAAAAGGGAAAAATATAAATATTGGTCATTGTACCTGCTCAAGTAGGGCTTTACTGTCAAAAGATCAGAAACATTGTTTGGGAAAGTGACTTTGCAACCATGACTTGTCAAGCTAGAAGATACTCAATTTAAATTAGCTAAGGTATAAAAATTATTTTTTAAATCAAGTAGCTAGTTGTTCATAGATTAATACACTGATAAAACTGGGGAATCAGTTAAAATTAACTGTAAATCATCATCAAATAAAACAAGCTAACTGCAGGTCTACTCTTAATAATGCTAGTTTTTAGAAATGCCTAGCTAGCTACTTAAAATTAATCCTCATACAATAATCCATATTACAATGATTTTAATGGCAGATTTGTATAGTTTTGACAATTTTTTTTCACTATGTTTATGACATTATTCCCCGCCTAAAACTACCACTCCGCATTACCTTGGTAACCAACAACAGCAAAGCATAATGATCTACTGAAATTAACATGTCCCTAAATTGCTGTTATGTTAGCTTGCATGTTATCAGCAAAAGAGCATCCATTACTATGCATATGTAACCTTTATTCAGTGGTCATAAGTCTTGGAAAGTCATGTTTTTATTACTAGAAGAATCCGTTTCATGTACCTTTGTTGCTACCAAAAGTGTAGTGAAGCATCACATTTTTACATTTATTGCATTTGGCAGATGCCTTTATCCAAAGCAACTTACACCAATCAGGCCAAGTATTATGACATTATATCATTATGACTGGTAACGTAAATAACACTGATTATATTTTCATTATGGCACCTGTTAGTTACCGGGGTGGGATATATTAGGCTAAGGATTTGACGACTGGGCCGGAGCATCTCCAAAACTGCAGCTCTTGTAGACTGTTCCTGGCCTGCAGTGGTCAGTGTCTATTAAATGTGGTCCAAGGAAGGAACAGTGGTGAACCTGCGACAAGATCATGGTTGGCCAGGGCACATTGATGCAAGTGAGGAGTGAAAGCTGGCCTGTGTGGTCTGATCTAACAGATGAGCTACTGTAGCTCAAATTGCAGAAGGGTTAGGGTCAGTGCTGATAATGCTCAACAAGTGAGGACTGTTTTGCCAGCAAAAGGAGGACCAACACAATATTATGCAGGTGGTCATAATGTTACGCCTGCTCGATGTATATTCTTCTCATTCTTACAATTGCTGCTACAGGGGTTAAGTGTCTTGCTTAAAGAGCCATGAGTGACAGCTTGTTGTGGTTGGAATTTAAACACATGACCTTCAAGTCAAATGCCTTAATCACTTAAAGCTAGCTACTGTCCAAGACCTATCCACAAGATACCACAGAAGTTTACAGGCACTGAGGGTATAGCTTAAATAAGACTCTTACTGAGTTTCCATGATCGAGACGTGGGCTGCTGAGTTCTGAAGATACTTTAAGGAGGCAGCAGGGCAGCAAGCCAGCAACACATTCCAAAACTAGTTATGAAAGCATGCATTAATTTCTCAGCACCATGCCGGGTGAGCATATTTCATAGTTTTTGGCTCAGATAATAATAAGCAATTTTTAGAAATGTTACATAAAATTCAAATGATGAACCAGCCCGAGGGATACATCAAGGTTTTTAACTTTTGGTTTAACACAGAAACATCATCAAGCTTGAAAGCGAAACCGGCAACCTTAAGTATATCTCTCACTCCTTGGGTTTAGCCTGGTGCTTTATAACCCTTAACAGATATCCCTTTTGGGAGCAGCATACAGTATAGACTGTGAGCTTAATCACAGCCACAGGACTATAGGCTCCTTAATAGCATCAAAATACTCAGTGTTTTTTTTTTTTTTTTTTTTAACTCCTGTCTGTCAGAGTACACAGGCGGTGCACTGCCTGAGAGGGTGGAAATTGCACAGGACCTCGGCTTGATTGAATATGCCTGTCCAAATTACACACTAGCTTTCAGGCATCCATAGTCTCATTACTTTTCCCTTTCTAGCATGAAATGTGTCTATCAGTGGGAGGGGGGATAACCAAATATTGAGTTTAAGCTCTTCAAAATGGAGAATTGGATGTCAGCTGTGTACTCACGGCTTCTTAGGGGGTTGACTTTCTCCCCAGGCAGTTCGAACTGGATGGAAAAAAGAGCTAGTGTAATGGATGAAGGATGTGGATAAGCGGCACTCTGGTATCACAGCATGAGGTTTCGCATAAACATATGTTTTTAGCTTTATATATAGCTCATTGATTTTTTTTTGTTGGAATGAAAGACATATGGATGTGAAGCTTTATTAAACTAGTATATTGTATCTCTTAAGATATCTTTTATATTTCTTCCAAAATAGCTTCCTGTTGAATCTGTAAATGTAATGAATATTAGCTGGTTTAAATCAGCATTCTAGGGTTGGAGGGGATTGACCAAATGTTACTGTACACGAGGTGGTATGAAAAGTTACAAGACGAATGGTAATAACTGGTGCTATTCTGAGCACGTGTGTTACCACGTCTGCGATTTCTCTATGGACAGCAAGTTAGGGCATTCTTAGAAATTCTGTGTTAAACTGTTCAAATCTGCCACAGAGACATTTGACAAGACGTTTCAGTAGACACAAGAGCAGCTATGGGCCGGCCAATGGCCCTAGCGGTCTCTTTAGATGCCCTGAGAGCTAAGTCTCTGGCTTCCCTTACCACCTGACGTGTCTCCCACGTCTAGCTCCTGTAGCAGGTCAGCCTGATAGACCTGCACCACAGCCATGGTGTGCAGACAGCCTGTAGCTTTACCTGCTCAGGTAATCCTTTCCCACCAGCGCCGAGGTAGGACTCATTCATTGGACTGATTACGCACGAGATTCTGAGCGTTCTTAAATCGTTGTCTACGCTCTCTCTCTCTGTCTTCTCTCTCTGTTCTAGTTCCCGCATGTTTTTTCTTTATTCAGCCACAGGAAAGTGTCAGACTGCACATGGCTCTTGGGGAGATATTTGCACTGAAGAGCTGCATGGGAACAATAGAAGAAGTAATGCTGTAGATTTCCAGGAAACAGAAATAAGCTACAGGAATGGTAAGAAAAAAAAAATCATTTTTACAAACATCATAGCCTGAATTGTTTTTAAATGTTTTACTCTTTCTGTGCTTTCTTTTAGTAATATTTAACTGCTTTGGATTTGTATTGGCACAAAAATATTGTAGTGAATAAAAGACACATTTTCCGAAAAAAGTCAAAACATCTGCCAATTGCATGGCAAGAAATTATAGCAAGGAGGATAATGATAAAAATATGGATTAAATATATTTTAATGCATTTTCAGAATGTATAGTACATCACAGTACATGTACTGTGCAAAAAAATGGAATGGGGATGGTGTTAAGGACTGTGTTTGGGGCTTGTTGGTGACAGTGGGGACAGGACATACATTAGTGGGATAATGTTCAGAGGATTTTGAGGAATCCAAGATAAATGTTGAGGACTACTTTGAAGGGTAAACTGACAGGTTGATGATAAATGCAGTGGAAGTTGGGACAAGGCATGTGATACATTGTTGAGAAATACAGGGACAGATGAAAGTGGTGTTGGCTAAAACAAGGACAGGGTTTGGATAGTATAAGAGCATGTGGTGATGGTATTTGTGGTATAAGGGAATAGTGTTGGGCTATACAGGAATGAAGAGTAAGAGGACAGTGTTCTAGTGTTGGAGGACAAGATGGAGATATATTTGCATATACATTTATGGGGGTGAGGGATATAAGATGCGGTTTGGAAGGAGTTTGAACATGTGGACACAGTGTAAGGATGGTGTTGGGGCATGTGGGAAAGGGGTAGAGTTTTGAGACACACAGGGATGATGGGGACACTGTTTCCTCACCTCCTCACCTCTCCAGTCAATACTTTGAAAGCATCTGCAAATACACCAACCAGGCATAAGGACTGTTGATGTTGATGTTTTAAAAGCAAGAAAAATGGGCAAGCGGAAGGATTTGAAATTGTGATGGCTAGATGACTGGGTCAGAGCATCTCCAAAACTGCAGCTCTAGTGGTCAGTATCTATCAAATGTGATGAACCGGCGACATGGTCAGTGTCATGGGCCAAAACTCATTGATGCACGTGCGGATTTTAAGGCTGGCCTGCATGGTCCGATCCAACAGACGAGCTACTGTAACTCAAAATGCTGAAGAAGTGATGTTAATACTAGAAATGATGTTAATGCTTGATGGATCAGAACTGTTTTGGAAGCAAAAGGAGGCCCAACACAATATTAGGCAGGTGGTCATAATGTTATGCCTGATCGGTGGCCATGAAGTTATGACTGGTTGGTGTATTTATTGTAGGCCAAATTAATACCCAGTTCAACCAATTAAAAAGAACAGAAAGATAAGGCAACATTGGGACCTAAACTACATCTGCAGAGGTTTTTTTATATCTCATGAAAAAAAACCTCTTCTTGCCACCAAACAAACACGGATACCATTATAATCCTGTTCAGTATGTTAATTACTTTTCCACCATCAAGAGAGCACACACACACATTTATTGTGGGACAAAAACACCGCGGTCGAACGCATGAATAGTTAGGCAAGTTAATCAGATGGGGTCATTGGATTATAATGACAGAAATGCTGTGAAATCATGGCATTAGCCCCTTAGGAGAAAATGCAGCCAGGGCTAATGAGAAAACAGCAGCCATTGATGCTCATTGTAAAACAGCGAGATTAGCATGACAGTAAAGTTCAACCGGGGTACCAGAACAACACACAACACTAGGAGTTATTTTCAGCATGCAATCACAAAAATACTTCCCACATAATAACTCGGCTGCGTGTAGCATTATAGTCAGTCCACGCTCCCATGCCTTCTGACAGCGAATATATATTTTTTTAGAAATGATTATGTCCCGTTTGATGAAACTGATTGGGAGTCTTGGGGTTTATTAGTCTAAATGTCAGCAAAATTCCAGCTAACTGCAGCATACTGTAGCATTCCACAGACATCTATGTGTGCAGAATCTGCAACCTTTCCCCCCCCTGCAAACAAATAGCTATTGTTTTTCTCCACAGAGAGATAGGGCTAAATGAATGTTCCTCAGGAGAGACACTAAACCCCCTTCCTGGCATAAAGCGTGAGCCAATTATTCAGAGGGGCACAAACTTGCGCAGTGTATATATCAATACAGGCAGGCAAACAGGCCTTAAATGGTATCATTATTTTGAGAGAACTGTCAACGTGTGAGGCACATTTGCAGACTGGGGTCATGTGAGCATTGTCCTCAGGGTGACTGTGACACTTTTATTGATAGCCTGGTCCCATTTCAAATGTGACTCAATATTCCAATTGCCAGGTAATGTTCAAAACTTATAGACGCATGACAATGATTTATAATATTTCTATAGTGTCGAGTTACATACTATAAGCTAATTGAGATACAGTAATGTTAAAGGCTATTGGCTATTTTATGGGGTTCACAAGAATTCTCAGAATTCTCTAATAATAATGTTAATATAAGATCATTTAAATTTGCAAATTTATAAAAATGTTTAAAATCATCTTGCGACATCTGATTAAAAATTATTACTATATGAACTCCTTCAGCTTAAATAATAGGGAAGAGGTAGCTCAGTGATGTTTGTCTTCTGATCAGAAGGTCTTGAGTTCAAATCCCAGGACCACTAAGCTGCCACTGCTGGGCCCTTGAGCAAGGCTCTTAACCCTCAAGCTCAGTTGTACAAATGAGATAATTGTAAGTCTCTCTGGATAACACCGTCTGTCAAAAGCCATAAATGTAATGTCAAAATAAGGAATGCATAACGGATAAGATGAGGACTATGTTTGAGAATACCTTTGGCAGATATTGTTGAATGGTCTTAGATAATTTGATGGGATGATTTTAGGTCATGTGGGGGACAATGTTAGGGCAAGGAAGGGACAATGTTTTAGGAATGGTGTTAGGGCATGTGCGAACTGAATATGAATGGAATTAATTAATGTGGGGCAGTGTTGGGGAATGAGGGAACAATTTTGTGGAAATGGTGTTAGGGCAGGTCTGGACATGGTGAGGGTAGGGGAAGGAAAGTGTTGTAGGAATGGTGTTAGTGTGAGGCAGTATTAGGGAAGAGGGGGAAAATATTGTAGAAATGGTGTTAGGGCATGTTTGGACAGTATAGTATAGTATACAGTATACAGTGTATTTGTATAATGCTTTTAACAATAGACATTGTCTCAAATCATCTTTACGGAGACAAAGCGGTTACAAAAAGAAGGCATACATTTGTTTCTTAGAGTTGTATGTTTATCCCTAATGAGGCATGAGGAAGAAACCTTGAAAGGAACCAGGCTCAAATGGAAACCTATCCTCATTTGGGTGGCACCGATAGGAATGTTGTTGTAGAAATGGTGTTGGGACTTTCCTGGATAATGTTAGGACAGAGGAGGGTCAGTCTTGTAGGAATGGAGTTAGGGCATATGTGGACAGTATTGGAATGGTATTAGTGCATGTGGGTCAGTGTTGGAGCATAGCAGGACAGTGTAGTAATAATGTTGTGGCATAAGGGGACAGTTTTGGGACATGTAGGACATTGTTGTAGCAATGGTGTTGGGGCATTTGGACATTCAAATTATCATTATATTCATTCCTACATCTTAAATTACTGCTTTATCTTTGGTCTCGGTTGGGATGGATCTGGTGCCTATTCATCAGAAAAAGTAGAAAAATAAGGTATGCAAATCTGTTCTGGCATGCTGGGAAACCAGAGAACATGGATGAAACCCACATGGACATGCAAAACTCCATATTGACAGTAACCTGATCTCACTGCCATCTCTAATGATGATTATTTAATGATAGTGTCTCATTATAAACATTAGTGTTTATTGCGGCATGTTATCACAGCCAAGTTTTTTGCAGAGGTCACCCATCCATCCCTTGCCTTCATTTATGGAGCTCTGATAGACCAGGATTTTCCCCACTTGTGCTTATTCTCTGACACTCAGCATGAACAGTAACACATTGGAATTCAGCCTAATAAAACTCATTAACACATTAACTAAACACATCACACAGTTTACATTCACATTTACACCTATGACGTTTGACAGATGCTCTTCGAGGAACTTTTAAAAGGGCTTAGTTGTCTACATTGGAAAATAAAATCCTTATATTGCGTATATTGAGACTGCATTGGCATTCTTCCAATATTTGCACCTGGTACAGTGGTTTATAAGTGCAGAACAGATTATCAAACCAACAGCAGGTTAGGTCTTTGTTAACATCTCATGCTTGTTGCTGATTGGCTACAGAATATATCAGTCTAAAACAGCTACTGTTAAAACAGAGCTGGAAGATGTTTATAGTGGAAATATGAGCCTAATACATCGTCGGATGCTTTTATTTAAATACAGGATGTGTTACTGTATATTTATGTAGTAACGTATTAATACAAAACGTTAATGCACTAAAAAACTTTAGTAAATGGAACCATAATGTAATGTATATAAGTAATACAAGCTTTTTTTTTTGCCATTTTTCCCTTTATAAGTGAATGCTCACTTAAGTGGTTTTCTGAACAATGCATTTGGTGGCTGGCTGAACCTGTTACAATGAGAAACCTAGTATTTTCCAACATATAATGTACTACTGGGAGCTTTCAAGCATGCTTTTAAAGCTTGAAAAAATGCTCACAGTATACAAGCCTCTATGTGAATATAAGATGCTTGCGAGTTGTTTATTTATTTATTGGCTGGAGAACAGTATGTGCTGATGTGGGGGAAAAAGCAGCCTACATGAAGCACACATTGTAACCATAACAACAATTACTAGTAATAGAAAGTACTGGCTATCTATAACACTAAATGGAAAGAAGTTTGTTGACACCTAACCTGTCATGCTGGAACAGGATTAAGCCTCCTTGTTCAAATAAAGGGAAATGTGAATACTGTGAAGGGAACTTTTAAAGACTTCCTGTACAATTGTGTGCCTCCAAGATAGAGGTTAACAATTTGGGGGTGAAACATATGACTGGAAAAGTCGAACAGACCAATACTCATGTATATTGTGTATCTATTGATATCCCAAGTTACGATACTTTTTCGATCTTATGATGACGATAGTGATACGACAAAATAAAAATCAATTTTAAGTTTCATGTGGCAAGCAAATATAACAGCCTACACATCTCCTGCCTTGTGAGATGCCTTGCTCTCACCAGTAGTTGAGCTCATTTGTTTAGGTTTAGAGCCCTCCACTCGTAAATAATGTACTGTTATTTGTTACTTGATTACCAAATTGCAGTGTACTACCCTATAGTGATCACAAATTTAAGATTCCTGGGACTAGATGACTAGGCCATGTCTTGATGTACGATATTTTCACGTTACGACGTTGTTATCGGGCATCTCCATCGTAAGTCGAGGACTTCCTGTAATAATAATAATAACAATAAAAACTTTCTTTCGGCTTCTCCCATTAGGGGTCGCCACAGCGGACCATCCGCATGTTTTGATTTGGCACATGTTTTTACGCTGGATACCCTTCCTAACGCAACCCCCCCCATTTATCCGGGCTTTGGACCAGCACTACGGCTTGTGCAACCCTAATGGCTGGGGTTGGTTCCCTGACCGGGGATCGAACCCGGGCCGCAGCGTTGAGAGCGCCGCATTCTAACCACTAGACCGCCAGGGAACAATAATAATAATAATAATAATAATAATAATAATAATAATAATAATAA
>JAAIIK010000101.1:5231598-5243985 GCA_014706435.1 Silurus glanis | reverse complement strand
ACACACACACACACACACACACACACACACACACACACACACACACACACATACAGAGTGAGTCACAGAAACATTGCTTCTTACGCATACAAATTTGGTGCTACACTGCTGTCAGTTTTATTTGTATTCAGCGTTGTTGTGATTTCTGAAAGTAGGCCATGCTATAACTCATTTGAAAGTGTTAAAAAGTCCTCCATGCAAAAGTGTCCGTACTTTTCTTTTTTTTCCCAGACAGTCTGAACTGTGAAGAAGAAAGCAGATGCGGTTTTGACTGGTTACAGGAAACGAAAGATGCATTAAGAGCGTTTTGTGCATAAAAGTTTTTTTCTTACACTTAGATTTGCACTTTAAAGAATACTTCTGCATTTTCTGCAAGTCTTTGGTGCTGCATCTCTTGAGTACATCCACCTTCCATGGATGATTATTCTATTCACAATAAAAAGAAATCAGTTTGCTGCAGTCATAAAGTAAGTCTAAGGTTGTTGGATTCCATCAAGTCATTTCAATTTCAAACATCTATCTTCTTCTTCTTCTTCTTCTTTCGGCTGTTCTCGTTAGGGCTTTGCCTCAGCGGATTACCCTGTCTACTACCATGTCCTCTACATCTGCCTCTATCAAATTATCTACCAGCATGTCTTCCCTCACCACGTCCATAAACCTCCTTCTGCCTGGCGGCTCCATCCTCAGCATTTTTCTCCTGATATACCTCATGTCCCTCCTCTGCACATGTCCAAACTATCTCAATTGTGCCTCCCTCCCTGTCTCTAAAACGTCCTACATGTGCTGTCCCTCTAATAAACTCATTTCTAATCTTGTCCATCCTCGTCACTCCCAACAAAAACCTCAACATCTTCAGCTCTGCTACCTCCAGCTCCACCTCCTGTCTTTTACTCAATGCCACTGTCTCTAAACCATACAACATCACAGGTCTCACAGTCCTATAAACTTTCCCTTTCACTCTCACAGATATTCTTCTATCACAAATCACTCCTGCTATCACTCTTCTCCACCCACTCCACCCTGCCTGCACTCTTTACTTCACTTCTCTAACACACTCTCCATTAATTTGCACTGTTGACCCCAGATACCTGAACTCCTCCACCTTCTCCACCTCTTCTCCCTGCAACCGCACCACTCCACTGCCCTCCCTCTCATTCACACACATGTACTCTGTGTACTCCTACTGACTTTCATTCAAAACAGCCATTATGGCACTCTAAATGTGTTAGGCTCAGAGTTATGACAAAAAGTCCTATCAAAGCCGCTTTTATTTTTAAGTTTTTATACAGATTTCAAACTATATTTATTTATGTAAAAAATAAAAGAATTGTTAGACATTGGTGTGTTAGAATTTAGTCTTATAAGCTGCTTTCATAATACACTTTCCATAAAATCTTTTACCATTAATCTACACAGTATATACTGATAAAACAAAACAATATTTAAAAAAGAAATGTTTTCTACACTTGGTGGTCTGGTGTTCAGTGGTGGCAAATTCAGCTGATTGAACATTGACTGGAAAGATATTGTACACAACTGTCTATAATCCGTCTAACAGCTAAAAAAAAAATGTCAGAGCAAAAGCCAAGCTATGAGGTCAAAGATTATGTGCACACTAATTTGGATACATTTAAAAACGGCATTTTTATTGGAAATAATTGGAGAGAAAAATATGCATTTTCAAACAAATACGTATAAGTGTGGACATGGCTCAAGGAGCTGTTTGTAGAGCTCCGAGGATTGTGTCGAGGCACAGAACTAAATTTCGGTGTCATAACATACTGTAGCGAAGATTCTAAATACTTAGAGTGCATCCGGAAAATGATCAGTGGAAACAGGACGCACCCGAGCTAATGGCAAAGGCTGTGAATACTAAAAAATGCTTTTTTTAAATTTTGAATAAATTTGCAAAGATTTAAAACAAACTTCTTTCATGTTGTCATTACGGTGTATTGTGTAAAATAAGGAATTTTAGCAATTTTGGAATGAGGCTGTAACAGCAAAATGTGTAAAAAAAAAAAAAAAAAAAAAAAAAAAGTGAATACTTTCTGGGTTCACTGAATGTCAATGAGATATCTCACAAAGTAATCAAAATGTGGTTTTTGTTTTGCCATTATGTAGAATGGGGTGTAGATTTGTTTTTGCATTATAAGGCTGAAACGTAATAAAATGTGAAAAGCGAGGGGTCCGAATTCACGCTGAGAGTTAAGCATGAGTTTCATGCTACACAGATTGCTCTAAGTGAAGCCAAATGATATATTTGAGACATACTGTTTGTTATTCCGCTTGGACCTCCAGACACTGGAAGCTATTTTCAACCAAGCCTGAAAACACACCTGTGTCCTTCAAATTCTTTAGACTCACACACACTAAAAAAAACACCATTGCTGTTGATACACAAACAAAGGAAAGTACTTTTCTTTTTCAACCTGCCTCTTCAAAAGCCTCTAAGCAGAAAAGCAGAAAAAAAACATTAGTGAGTCTTTGGTTTTATTCAGTGAGAGCATGAGAGCATGGCCGGTGGCCCCGGCACCGGGTTATTTCCAAAATGTTCTGCTTTTTTCCACACTTTCTTCACATTGGTCTTAGGGTCATGAGGGGTGCTGGAGGAAATGGGGGCTTTTATGTGAAGATTTTCTTTAGCTTCTGCATGCGTGCACACCACATAAACACACACACACACACACACACACACACACACACCACATACACACATACCACACACACTCCTCGATTTTTCATCACTGAAATTTGTGCCTTATTCCCTGGTTTCTATGGCAACCATCTTGATTTTATGACAAGCATGAAGGACATATTAAGGGATTACAATTTGGCATTATGGCTGCTGTGTTTCATGTGGTATGTTGTGTGTGCATGAGTTTGTGTGTGTGTGTGTGTGTGTGTGTGTGTGTGTGTGTGTGTGTGTGTTTGTGCATGTAATGGCATGTTATGTTTAGATTTTTTTCTTATAAATTACAATCTAAAAGAGCCTCAATGTGTCCATCACATTAATAAGCCCAGGGTGAAGGTTAGTTTTAGGTTAATGATTAATACAATGACTTTTTGCTACTTCAAGATCTCATTTATGGGTGTGAGAGGTGGACAACAGAGTGAGAAATTACACTTACGTAGAAATACAAAGCAAATGTGTCACAAAAGCGAAAAAAGTAAGCAAAGGTTTTATTTTAGAATGGACTGAAATATTGCAAAGTAAATATTTAAAATTAATGAAAATAATGGTAATATGTTTCTGTGGAAATATACAGCGTTTGGTATTATTATCTAAACCTAGTCAAAAAAAGTTTGCCAGTCATGTGCATGTGTACTGCTATCGAGTTGTATGTACCAGAATTCAAAGATTATGTAAATAATCAATATTGACCATGAAACAATATTTGACTGTACAAGTCTAACCTGCATTATGCATTATTCATTATTCGATCTGTAAATATTAAAACGTCGCCAATGGACCTTAAGATGCTTCCTGCAAATTAGACACACTATATGGACAAATGTATTGGGACACCTGACTTTTTCTGCCATATGTTGTTTTTCATCAAACTGTTACTACAAAGTTGTAGACACACAGAAGATCCGAGTGAGCGGCAGGTCAAACGTCAGAGGAACATCATCCATATTTATGATGTGGTGCGGCCCGATTAAGTGGGAGCGCATCTGATTTAATATAAAGAATTTCAATGGTTAACTTGAACCCGTTCGGCAATTTCATTGGTCTAATGTTATGGGGCTCAGTTTTTTTTGCTTGTGAAACCGGGAAAAACCCAGAAAAAACCCATAAATAAACCGCTTCGTTGTTTAAGCCGCCGGGTTTAAAGCGTGGGAAAAAAGTAGCGGCTTATTGTCCGGAAAATACGGTACACACAGATAGCTATAGTGGTAACTATATAGTACTTGAGAGGGTCACTGCTGTGAATTAACTGGCTATTTTCTACATTGATAAACATGTTTGGATGGCAAACTAAAATGATTTAAATGAAAACAAATACATATTTACATAAAATACATATATTGACATAAAACACAACCGTAAACATTAAGGTGTCGAACCCAGTATATACCAGGAGAAATCCAAAACCCAAGAATCCAAGAACCCAGCAACCCAATGTCACAACCTGACCCTATTCAAATAACTCAAAACCAGAAATTCAAAACACAGCTCGAATCAACTCAGAACTGCAACATCACCTTCTAATCCAGTATCCTTGACAGTATCCAGAAACAAAAAAAAAACTAAAAGCCAAACATCAAACCCCAACCCCAACTCTTACTATTAACAACTTTTTCTTGAGTACATATATTCAGTTTCCATAATCCTTAAGTAACAGCGCAAATACCTCAAAATGACACACTCTGAAAACCCAACTTAGAAATTTATTCTAAAGTTTCCAGTATAAATGACATTCTATTATGTTAATTGAGCCACAATTAGATTAACTTCATTTATGTCATTTACACAACATAACCAAAGGTTTATTTTCTTTTAAACTTTTAAAAAAGGGATGAGTTTGGTGAAAAAGGATTTGCAAGTGCATCCACAACATCATATCATTTAGGAACTGTGTGTCCATATATGAGAATGTGAATATCAGTCTGGATTAAAATGTTCTGTAGCTATTTGGGTAATTTTCTTTAGATGACAATAAAGAAAAATAGTTTTGTGATTTTTAACATTATGATTGTAAACTTGTAAAATCGTGCCTACAGGACAGAATTCTTGCAGCAATTCAAAAACTGATTTGTAGAATTATACAATTGTTGGAATATATTACAATTGTTAAATAATAATAACAACAATAAGAAGAAGCAGATGAATCACCATCAATGGTATCATCATAACAGTATTATTATCATTATCATTCTTCTTCTTCTGCTTCTTCTTATTATTATTTACTATACAGTAATGGACTGTTCAGATGGACTAGTTCTGTGTTCTGATCTCTTTGTACTGCATTTTACACAAATATAAAATTATTTAACACTTTAGTTAGTTACAGTTTTTCTCAACTGCTTTCAGTCATTTCTCAGATCAGAATTGAAGTTTGCAGATCTCAAAGTGCATTTCTCAAAACAACACGTACAAACTGCACAACATAGTGGATAACCGGAAAATACGCGTCACCTGCTCAAAATGCTTTGTCTATCGTGCAAAAGCGTGTTTTTTCATCAATTATTGTGTCAGAGGCAGCAGAATCCCATGTCATTTTTTCAACAATGTGAACGTGACAGGCAAAATTATTAGTCATGTTGTCAGTAGAACATCATACTCAGTTTTAGTTATTTAAATTATACTCAAGTCAGGTTTTTATGACTAGAAACTACTAAATTACTGTACTGGTGTGTGCCATAATTTACAGTGTCCCTCCGGTAAAAAAATAAGTTACTTTTGCAAACCATTGTGCATCAACCAGGTGTTACAGTAATTTACATGGTATGAATAGATAATTTTTCTGATTGATTCCATCTAACCTCAGTTAACCAATCAACATCGACCCACGTAACAGTATATGGAAGAATCGAAACAAAAGATCAGACTGTATTCACATTTTTACTGTACTGTCAATAGTGGTACTTACATACAGAAAACAAAGGAAACTACACATAGGCTATTTACCAACAAATGGAAACCTGAAAAAGACAAAGTGGGAAAAACTATACATGTACAGAAGGTAAAGGTGAAATTATATGGCAGTTTTCCCATGCGTCATGTCGGTCCTCTCTGTTGGGCCACAGATTCTCATCCACATCACAACATATATTTTCCCTTGCTATGCATGGTGGAAAGAATCTTCTTGAGTGCCTAATCCAGCCTCTGCATGCATCTGCTGAGATGTCCTCACATGCTGCATCCATGGCAGCCAGCAGTGTCATCCGTGTATGTGGCTGATGATCATAAACCTTCCACCTCCAAGCCGAGAAAAACTCTTCAATTGGGTTCAGGAACGGGGAGTAGGGTGGAAGGAATTCAATCAGTATCCTGCGGCGGTGGACAAACCACTGCCTGATGTTGTCAGAGTGATGGAAACTGACATTGTCACAAATTACTACATACTTTGGTAGATCATCTCGATTGAGGTCCCTCTCATCTTCAGGAATGACATTTCTATAGAGATTGTCTAAGAATGTAAGGAGATGCTGTGTGTTGTACGGTCCCATAATAGGAATATGAGCTAGCACACCTTGGTCTGAAATAGCAGCACACATAGTGATGTTTCCTCCACGTTGGCCTGGGACATCAACAGTAGCTCTCTGGCCGATTAGATTTCTACCACGCCTTCTGCCTTTGGCCAGGTTGAAGCCAGCCTCATCCAAGTATATGAAGTTGTGAGGTGGTTCTCTTGATTCCATTTCCATTATGCGCTATATACCAGAAAAAACACAGTGTGCATAAATTACTGTATTTGTCTTCATTGTTTACAGCTACATCAAATGTAAAGATCTATGAAGTTCCACCAATATCAAATGTGTAGAAGTTACTCTTACAGTATAGTGGGTATACAACATACCTGTACAAACTGGAGTCGTAGCTCTTTCACTCTGTCAGCATTTCTTTCAAAGGGTACATTGTACAGCTGCTTCATGGTGATTACATGTCTTTTCAAGACCCTGTCTATAGTTGAAATGCTCACAGATTGTATATTTTCAAAGATACTGTTGTCTTCAACAATAGCACTTTCTATCTCCCTTAGTCTTATGGCATTGTTAGACATAACCATGTTGCAAATTGCTTCCTCCTGCTGAGGTGTGAAAAGGGGCCCTCTGCCACCCCTGCGAGGTTGTCTTGCAGTCCTACATGAGAAAACATATTGTAAATTATAGAAGTATAAGGATCACAGGATTTTGATTCATACAGTAAATAACTAAGAATACTGTATGCATGGAAAACCTAAGGTGTGTTACAGTATACATAACAGTAAGTCTACAGTATTACTTTACTATACAGTACATTACATACCTGTTCTCTCTACGAAATGTTTGAATTATTGATGACACAGTTGTTCTTCCAACATTTGGCTGCACCCTTCGACCAGCCTCTTCCATTGTAAGGCCATGATTGATAACGTGATCCACCAGTGTGGCCCTGATTTCATCTGGAATCGCTGTGTATCTTTGGCATCTTATACCCCTTCCTCTTCTGTGTCTCTGTACTCTTCCACCACGCAGTCTTAATCCTCTTCTTCTTCCTTCAGCTTCCATTATCAGAAAGGGGAACACTTGTGTTGTGCACTGTATATATATGTGACCCTGCCAAATCAGTCTTCATGAGTTGCACCTCTGAGCTATTTCACAGAACTGGTTGATCATTGGTTAGTCTAGAGTTGCACATGTTTCTCTTTGTTAACGAAGGTGAAGACTCACCTGAGAGCAATTTGTCAATTCTGGACATATTTCTTAGCAAACATGTACTCACAATTTGTAGAAATCTGTACAGACATACAATTCTGAGAACATGTTCACTCATTTTGATAGTACAGACTTCCAACCTGAGAAAAAGACTAATTGGTTTGGTGGTTGTGACATTTTAGCTGAGAACCAGGACAAGTTATTTTGCACAGCAGGACAAAAGCAACAAGAATTGTCAAAAGCAGCTGACAGATGTACAGAACCATTAGCATGTTGTCCAAAAGCAATTGCAAATTGATGAAAACAACAAGACATTGCTGATATGATGTGAAGAACTGACAACAGGTTCTGACGGTGGGACGAGTAGTTTTGAGAAATGCAGTTCTGTTGTGAGAAATGACTGAAAGCAGTTGAGAAAAACTGTAATACTATCAAAGTTATGTTTTCAAATGAACAGTTGACCGTAGAGTGAAAAAATTGTCTCTAAATAAGCATTCTATCTGCTATTGTATTTTGCTTATTTTTTTGTTTATAGCTGTGTAAAGCCTAGCCGTGTGCAGTTAAAACTGCAAAAAATATCTTCAGCTTTCTTTTTTATGTTATCAGATAGATCGGTTGAAAAGGGAACGTAAAAAGATTTCATAACTCGATATATAATATTTAATTCATAGCCTGGCGCTTATACCAGATACCATCGAATGCATATCTTTTTACAAGTTTGCCAACAACCTTCATAACTCTCCTATTACTAAGACCTCATGTCTGAATTTTTTTTTTTAAACCCCCCCACCATCCTCACTAACACCTGTTTTATACACTCACTGGCCACTTTATTAGGTACACCTTACTAGTACCGGGTTGGACCCCCTTTTGCCTTCAGAACTGCCTTAATCCTTCGTGGCATAGATTCAACAATGTACTGGAAACATTCCTCTGAGATTTTGGTCAATATTGACATGATAGCATCACGCAGTTGCTGCAGATTTGTCGGCTGCACATCCATGATGCGAATCTCCCGTTCCACCACATCCCAAAGGTGCTCTATTGGATTGAAATCTGGTGACTGTGGAGGCCATTTGAGTACAGTGAACTCATTGTCATGTTCAAGAAACCAGTCTGAGATGATTCGCGCTTTATGACATGGCGCGTTCTCCTGCTGGAAGTAGCCATCAGAAGATTGGTACACTGTGGTCATAAAGGGATGGACATGGTCAGCAACAATACTCAGGTAGGCTGTGGCGACACGATGCTCAATTGGTACTAATGGGCCCAAAGTGTGCCGAGAAAATATCCCCCACACCATTACACCACCACCACCAGCCTGAACCGTTGATACAAGGCAGGATGGATCCATGCTTTAATGTTGTTGACGCCAAATTCTGACCCTACCATCCGAATGTCGCAGCAGAAATCGAGACTCATCAGACCAGGCAACGTTTTACCAATCTTCTATTGTCCAATTTTGGTGAGCCTGTGCGAATTGTAGCCTCAGTTTCCTGTTCTTAGCTGTCAGGAGTGGCACCCGGTGTGGTCTTCTGCTGCTGTAGCCCATCCGCCTCAAGGTTCGACGTGTTGTGCGTTCAGAGATGCTCTTCTGCATACCTCGGTTGTAACGAGTGGTTATTTGAGTTACTGTTGCCTTTCTATCAGCTCGAACCAGTCTGGCCATTCTCCTCTGACCGAACTGCCGCTCATTGGATATTTTCTCTTTTTCGGACCATTCTCTGTAAACCCTAGAGATGGTTGTGCGTAAAAATCCCAGTAGATCAGCAGTTTCTGAAATACTCAGACCAGCCCGTCTGGCACCAACAACCATGCCACGTTCAAAGTCACTTAAATCACCTTTCTTCCCCATTCTGACGCTCGGTTTGAACTGCAGCAGATCGTCTTGACCATGTCTACATGCCTAAATGTATTGAGTTGCTGCCATGTGATTGGCTGATTAGAAATTTGCGTTAACGTGCAGTTGGACAGGTATACCTAATAAAGTGGCCGGTGAGTGTATATATACAATACATTGACAAAAGTATTGAAATACCTGACTTTTCCTGCCATATGTGGTTCTTCAAACTGTTACCGCAAAGTTGGAGACACAATTGTATAGGATGTCTTTGGATGTAGTAGAATTACATATTCCCATCAGTTAAACTATAAGAACCAGACCTGTTCCAGCATGACAATACCTGAGTACACAAAGCCAGCTCCATGAACATGTTTTACTCTCAGCTCAATCCTACCCAACACCTTTGGGACGGATTGGAACACTGGCTGCTCCCCAGGACTTCTCACATCACCTACATCAGAACCTGACTTTACTAACACCTTTGTGATTGAATGACCACAAATCTCCACAAGCACACCTGAAATATATCGGAACATCTTTCCAGCAGAATGGAGTTTATTATAACAACAAATTGGACTAAACGTGGAATGCGATGTTCAATAAGCACATACGAATCTTGCTCAGGTGTCCATATACTTTTGCCCCTTTAGTCTAGATACTACAGTGCTGTTAAATACTCAAATCTAACTAATTTCTAACTAAGGAAATTAAACACAGGGTTTGCTGTCATAGGAAAGAACCAAGCCATTAGGGAGGCTCAAGGAGTTGTGGTATTGTATGAGGAAGTCAGGTGTGTCAGAGAAGTATGTGAGGGTGGTGCAGGACATGCATGAGGACAGTGTGACAGCAGTGAAGTGTGCAGTAGGAACGACAGACTGGTTCAAGGTGAAGGTTGGACTGCATCAAGGATCGGCCCTGAGCTCTTTCCTGTTTGCAGTTGTTATTTGTGGTGAGAGTAGTTAGCAGGTAGAGAAGAGCCTGGAGAGGTGGAGGGACAGCGCATGTTGGACGTTTTGGTGATAAGGTGAGGGAGGCGAGATTGAGATGGTTTGGACATGTGCAGAGGAGGGACATGAGTTATATTGGTAGGAGAATGCTGAGGATGGAGCCGCCAGGCAGGAGGAAAAGAGGAAGACCAAGGAGGAGGTTTATGGATGTGGTGAGGGAAGACATGCAGGTAGTTGGTGTGAAAGAGGCAGATGTAGAGGACAGGGTGGTATGGATACGGATGATCCGCTGTGGCGACCCCTAATGGGAGCAGCCGAAAGAAGAAGAAGAAGAAGTTTGCTGTCATAGGAAAATAATCAATGCTGGAGTAATCTGATGCTGATGATGTTGCTATGCTGTGATGCTGATTATTTTCCTATAACTGCAGATATAGATAATGTATTAGAATTAGTGTATTTATAAATGGGCACATGTGTGATTGCACTCAGCTTGCACTGTGGAAAACCTTGTTGGTTTTGGTTTGGGGTTTCTCAGTAATATGATAAGCTGTGAATCAAAAGATAAAGACTGCAGTTTAAGCAGATATAAAGTGAAAAAAGAAAATGTAGTTTGAAATGTTTGAGTTTTTTTATTATCTCTGATTCTTTTCTTAGTTTTCTTGATATTAGTCTTATAATCCGCTTAGCCAGTATTTACAGATAGAAAATTATTTAAACCTTGGTTAAAAACATTTTTTGTGTGATGTAAAAAAACTATTCTAGATCCCATTCTTCTATTATTAATGTGGTTAGCAAAGAATGAAACTTAAGTGAGAAATCAAATGGCAACATTTTCTAAAAGAAAAAGACCACAAAAAACAAACAAACAAACAAATCAACATGTGGAAAAATACAAGTTACAAATAAGATAGAACATTTATAAGCATAATTAAAAAAAGAAAAAAGCAAGACCCATATAACCCACACAATATATAATATCTCTTTTGAAGCATGGTGGTGGAAGCATGAAATCATGCTTAAAGGCTGCTTCTCTTCATCTGGGATTGGAGCTTTATTAAAGACAGATGACATCATGGGTGTCTCCATATACCCATTAATGTAGCCAAAAACAGCCTGTATGCCTCTGTTAGACAGTTAAAAAAGAAATAAAATCACCTTCCTGCACAATTATGACATGCAGCACAAATCAAAGTTGACATAGGAATGGCTACAGAAAAATACAAAGACTTATGGCTTAAAATGGCCCAGTCATGAGTCCAGATCTAAATCCTAATGAAAACCTGTTGAATTAATTAAAGAAAGCTGAAGATCACTAGTTTACTTAACTTTCGCTTAAACTTTTCACTTTAACTTTTTTTTTGCTTAGCTTTACCTAGCATTCGCAAGGAATACAATTGATAATTTATGATAGGCTAAGTTGCTGACTGTTATATAAGACTGAATGCTGTATTACATGCAAAATGTACTTTAATAAAGTAGTAATTAAACGGTGTGCATAGTAATACAACCAGGTTATTATATTTTCCTCAAACATTTCATTTAGATTTTTTATTTGAACTATTAGTTGCTGTATCCATTCAGGGATGGAAAAGGGCACATGATACATAATCTTGGATTCATTTTTAACATTTCAAAAGATTTTTAAAGGGTATGCTTTTTATTTATTCCTAGTTGTTGTGCTTGCTGAAATCCATACTGTAACTCCTACAGTATGTATTCAATATGCAGCATAGTGACATTTGTTAACATGCATTTTTAATGCAATTTATAGTTAACAGAAGTACCAAATCAGACATCAGGCACACTCAGACATCTAATCCAAATTGCTTCTTTCCAACAAGGTATGTGTTATTCAGTGTGAATGTGTCCTAATGAGCACTGATTTGCATTTCGGATTATAGTACTGAAGATTTGTAAGGATTCCAGCTATGTCTGTTACTAAGGGTGGGGTGGATATAGCAAAATACTCCTTCAGCTTAGCTGTAGAACGAAGCAGTACAGAAGATTGTTGGTATCAATAGCAGTCCCACTGTACACTAACTCATCAATGTGATCTACAGTGCCCTGAGTCAGTCTGAGAATAACCTCATTGAGCCAGAGCTCATACCTCATTGAGCCACAGCATCCACTGTTCGAATCTATCCACACTGCATTTGTGGTAACATTGTTCACCTTGATCATGTAACTGCCATCTATCTATCTATCTATCTATCTATCTATCTATCTATCTATCTA
>JAAIIK010000101.1:5211025-5222845 GCA_014706435.1 Silurus glanis | reverse complement strand
TCTGTCTGTCTGTCTGTCTGTCTGTCTGTCTGTCTGTCTGTCTGTCTACAGTATCTATCTATCTATCTATCTATCTATCTATCTATCTATCTATCTATCTATCTATCTATCTATCTATCTATCTATCTATCTATCTATCTATCTATCTATCTATCTATCATCTGTTTTTGTTTTCTTTATTTGTTTGTTTACATTTATAATGAATCTTTAGCAATAGAACAAAAAAATGATACCCATGATTAATAAAAAACACAGCAGCAATATATTTTTATTTTTTTATTTTTAAACCTTCAATTATTATTTCTAACATTTCATATCAACGTTTTACTCTAAAGCAAAAAATACAGTGTTTGTTTATTTATTTAAATACAAACAGTACAGAGTTAAAAAACAAAAAAAACCAAACAAACAAATCAACAAACAAAAAACTCAGTGTTTTTGTATTTTTCCAGTGTAAAATGAAAGTAAAATGGTTAATACATGCTAATCATGCTTTCATATTTTGCATTAAGCTGTGGATCCTAATTGAGATGAACAAGGCTTCCATTAACATTAGAGGTCAGAGCTGCTACATTCTCACGGATGTGTGCTTATTATAAATAAACCGCCGCATGCCGAAACTCCTCCGCATGTCAGCATGGCTTTATGCATTTTAACATTTATGAACATGCAAAAGCCCCTCTGGGCATTTCTGATCTATCCTCATGTTTTATTCCACTAAGAACCTGATGTCTTACATATATGTATTTCACTATTACACACTGTATATTTCTACAATGTGACATTCTGCTGAGGCTTTCAAATTCATTTAAAACTGAAGAGGTCCTAAAGCAGCACGTTTTGCCATTATGGCTATTATTTCTTTCCTTTTCAGTTATATAAGCTGCCATGTTTATTGTAACTTTGCTCTAGTTTGTACATTCCCTTTCCATACAAAGCTACTGTAAATGTACAGAATAATATCTAAACTTCAACACATACCACCTGATTCATTATTTAGACTTATATATGCCCCTTGCACACACGTTTCTCTCCACCAAACGCACAGCAAGATATTTTATGAAGGTGAACTTCAATATTGTTCTGCAGGCACTAAAATCTGTTTACACGCTCATCGGCGTAGCATGACCGAATTGTGAGGCTAAATTCAGGAAGCTTGAACTCATAAACCTGCTCTCAAGTTAGAAAACACGCCACTCTGTCACTCTTAATGCGATTCATTAATGGCAAAGACTGCAGCCAATTTGCACGGACCAGATATCACGGTGTGATACGATATCACTTAGAAGATCATAAAGATACGTTGTAGTTTGCTGTGCGAGTCCTGTGTGAGCTAAGCTTGTGATTTAAATCCTATAAGGAAATAGTTGGAACAAAAGTTATTTTTTAAAGATGACTTAAATAAAAAACCCAAGCCACAGGGAAGTAAAAGAAATGAAGAAGAACATGTTAACAGAACTGCATCAAATTCACTGAGACATTTAGATTTACCTTTACAGCATTTGGCAGATGCTCTTATCCAGAGAGACTTATATTTTTATAGCTGAGCAGTGAGAGTAAGGACCTTGCTTAAGGGTGCAGCAGTGGCAGCATAAAAGAACTGGGATTTTGAAGGTCATGGGCACAGCAGTGGCAGCATGGAGATGCTGAGATTTTTACATTTACGGCATTTGGCAGATGCCCTTATTCAGATCGACTTAAAAGCCCAGCAGTGAATCATGGCAGTACTGGGATTTTGAGTTTCAAGGACCCAGCAGTGGCTTCATAGAGGTACTGGGATTTTGTGGTTTAAGAGCCCAGCAGTGGAAGGATGGCAGTACTGGGATTTTGAGGGTTAAGGACCCAGCAGTGGCTTAATGGAAGTACTGGGATTTTGAGGGTCAAGGGACCAGCAGTGACAATATGGCAGTACTACAATTTTGAGGATTGCAGGCCCGGCAGTGGCAGCATGGAAGTACTGGGATTTTTGAGGGTCAAGGGCTCAGAAGTTGTAACTTGGCAGTACTGGAATTTTGAGAGTGAAGGGTCCAGGATTGGCAGCATGGCTGCATTGGTATTTAAACTACCAACTTCCTGATCAGATTGACCTGATAAGTCCAACATCTTAACCAGTAAACTATCATTTCCCTTTTTCGTTCAAGTTGTGGTAAACGTGACACAATCTGGAAAACGCTGTCAGTTGAAGCAACAGGTGAATCCTGAAAAACTGATATTTTTCGAGAATAAAAGCCAATAGGTTCATATCTTACATAAAAAAGTTTGAATGCAACCTGTCTCCAGCACCCTATATAGACTGAATATAAACTCATAAAAGTTTGCTATGTAATGAAGGGATGATTTGGGGAACTCATTGATTGCAGCCCACACCATGTACAAAGGTTATTCTTTTCACACCATGTGATTAGTCAAGTCAAGTCAAGTCAAGTTTATTTCTATAGCGCTTTTCACAACAGACATTGTCTCAAAGCAGCTTTACAGAAATCAACAGTCAAGGTGAATGGTGTGCATTTATCCCTGATGAGCAGCCGTGGCGACTGTGGCAAGGAAAAACTCCCTTAGATGTTATGAGTAAGAAACCTTGAGAGGAACCAGACTCAAAAGGGGAACCCATCCTCATTTGGGTGACATCAACAGTTTGATCATAAATCTTTCAACAATACAGAACACTGGAGAGTGAGAACTAACATGAGTACTGGAGTATAAGATTATAAGTAATGTTCTTTCTACAGTCTTTGGTATAAAAGTAGGAGCTACTGAGCTCAACATTTGTGATCATCACAGATCCAGCAACAGCTTCTCCATGCCAGAGCCTTTAAACACTCCAGGAGGTCCAATGTCAAAACTCCACACATGTAGTGGTACGTCTCTAGATGGTTCAGGATGTTTGCGAGTTCGGCATCTACTTCTTTAAAGTCCATAATCTTCACGAGGTGGGAAGTGACTGGAGCTGGCCAAACCTCAGGAAGCCTCGGGATGGGGAGAGAAAGAGAAGCAGTGGAGAGCAATTAGCGTAGCTGCTGTTCATGATATTAATAGCACAAGTTGATAATGTGCATGTGATCAGATGTTCTGGAGCACAAGGTTATGATGTGAGACGTGTTATGTGTAGGCTTTGCTAAAAAGATATGTTTTTAATCTGCACTTAAACTGGGTGAGTGTGTCTGAACCCCGAACACTGTCAGGAAGACTATTCCAAAGTTTGGGAGCTAAATGTGAAAATGGCCAGAGTTTTGAGATCTCAGGGAGCATGACGGATTGTAGCGTGTTAAAAGACTGGAGAGATACATGGGAGCCAAACCATTTAGTGCTTTATAAGTGAGAAGCAGTAGTTTGTAATCTATTCGAAACTTAACAGGAAGCCAATTTAGGGACGATAAGATTGGGGTTATGTGATCATATTTTCTTGACCTAGTAAGAACTCTTGCTGCTGCATTCTGAACTAACTGAAGCTTGTTTATTAATGATGCAGGACATCCACCTACTAATGCAGGGTGCATTAGTCTTATCAGGCTCCTAATACCTCTCCTTTTCTCCACAATCCTAATCAAGCTTGCAAGCCACATGTCTTTGTGGCAGCACAGGTATTCTTAAAATGTGGCTAGGCTTTATTTTTTGATTCCGAATTCTTTACGCTATCGAAAATACGGAGACTGTGCTATGCATTTTCAAAATCCTCACGTATCGTACTGCATTACCACATGACTTGCAAGCCTGATTGTGCTTGCAGATTCACCCTTATGTACCTGCTTTCATTTTATTAAAGTGTCATGAGTGGGCTGTAAGTAAAAACAAGCTGTATGAATAAAAAAATTATAATAATAATAATAATTGCAGTAAAAATGTATCTCAATCAATCAACTCCTAATGATGTTTTCCCATTTTCTCAAAGTTTCATAAAACCTCATACACTTAGAAAAGAATTTCGGAGTACTTCTTGATAAAAGCAGAAGAAAATGATTCAATGTTTATGAATATGTTATAAACCCAGTATGTAAAGCTGCCAAAGTTATTTCAAAAAGTCATTCGTAGGAGCGTAAAACACATTGTTATCTTTCCAGACACGTGTACGGGCAGTCCATAAAAAAATCACTGACCATGACTTCTATGGACAGAATTCAAATACCAGAAATATGCCAGTAATAAATACCTTACCGCACCTTCTCATGCAAAACTAATGTGATCCGAAATGTCAGACCTAAAGTCAGAAGCAGAATGTCAGTCAAAACATATCTTAGATTCATCACTTATAGAAAGCTGAAGCGAGACCTGAGGAGTGAATGTTGCCTCAATCAAAGGCAAAGAGCAATAAACACACACATGCACCTGAGTGAAATGGAGGATAAAGAGCTAAAACCAATGAAGCCAGTGTAAGCAATTGGCCAAATTAAAGATCAATAAAACGATCGATGAAAATTCAAGCAGACACAGTGCTAGGGAATGACGGTCAGGGCTGCGATGTGAGCAGATATTAAAACAGTATGAGGCTAGAGCTGCACTTCACTCCACTCTACTCCACTCCACTTCACACCATGTGCTTTGCTTTATCAGCAGGCTGTGGAAAAGCTTTCAGCTCATTCCCTGTGTGAGTTCTCATCTGAAAGACTTTGCATTAATGAGAAGGTCTTCTCAAGATACAGTGCTTCAAACCAGGCACAATGCATCCCTGGAGAAATAACTGCAAAATGCCTCACACTGGGGTATTTATAGTAAGTTGTCTTGCAACTAGAGTTTCTGCATGGAGTTTTTGGTAAGCTGTGTCAATCAGTTTACTGGATAAATTGTAATTATGCCATACTCTATAAGGATGGTTATACTTCATGTATGTTTATTACAAAACAATTCGTGTTATTTGCATACAGTCAATTTTCTAGTCAAATTAAGTAGGCGCTTATTGCCATTCCAACTACGATGCTGGTTTCTGTGTGGATGCAGCATGTGGTTTAAATGTCCATAATGGAGGAAAGAGAGAGACCCTGATAATATTTTTAATTGCTCCCATTATCTGCTGTAGGGTCTTGCCATCCGAGACATACAGTACTGCAACTAAATTACCATCAACAGTAAAATCAACAGCTGCGTACTGCAAACTTCCCTCCTATAAGACCAGAGTTCAACTCTTAAAGAAACTCCTGTGATGAGATGAATTAGTATCATTTAGCTAAGATGTGGACTTTGCTAGTTAACATTTTTTAAGATAAAAGGATGGACATTAAAGACATTTGGGACCCGTTTAGGAAGCTACTGTATATAAATCTAATCTTAGATTAGATTCAACTTTATTGTCATTACGCATGTACAAGTACAAGACAACGGAATACAGTTTGGGTCTAACCAGAGTGCAATATCAGCAAGTGCAGGATATACAGTGTTTACATGATTTACATAAGTTAAATAAAATGGTATTATAGGACTATAAACAGTAATTTACAGATGTGTATGTACTATGAACATAATATACAGATGAATATATATATATATATATATATATATATATGTACTATGAACATAATATACAGATGAATATATATGTACTATGAACATAATATACAGATGAATATATATGTACTATGAGCATGGTACACAGATGGCTATCTGTATACTATTACTATAAACAGAGTATTTATTATTATTTTTATAGAGGTAAACTACTGTAACTGTGATTTGCTAGAAAACAATGACTGCAAAGCAGCGGTTATATGAATCAAAGGCTAGCAGTCACTAATTCAAACCTCAGTGGCAGAAAAAACCTTTAGCAAACAGTCTACACTTAGTTTAAGTATCAGAATTATGTACATGAACTACAGTGTCAGCCACAGAACATCTGATCATAGAACTCACCTGAAATTCTGGACCTGATTTATTATTAGGGTAGATAGCACTCATATAACCTTAACTCACATGGCAGTCTTTGTATTCTTTGTAATCTTTCATGGTTGCTACTACCATTATTTTTAATGGTCTTTGTCTTGGTTTTGGCTTTTTATTTTTTATTTTTTAAATGTATGCGTCTTTTGTACTTTTGCGCTATTAATAAATAAATCTTTCCTACATCTCTGCTCATATCACATAACATAGAGATATTATATATAAAAAAAAAGGTGTAAAAAAAATGTACGTACTTTATTTAATTTGAAATTGATATATCCTATACGTGAAATTTTTTTTAAGTGTCTCCACTGGGGTTTCTGGGCTCATGTGAAGCTTTTTTGACATCTATCAACACTTTTCACTTCTAAAGCCATGGGAAATATTTTGTTATTATTAGCTGGATGTTAGATCGCTTAGAAACTCTGGTTTGATTACTGGGCCTCTGTTTATATAAGCAGGTGGGTTTCTAAGTATTTTAGCACAGTGTCACCTTTTCTGTCATTTTCCTCTCCACGATAGATTTAAAAGAAAAGAATCAATATATGATAGGAGTGTAGGCATTCAGCTTTAATTTAAAGGATTTAATGCAAATTTCTTGAATCCAAATCTCAAAAGAGTCTCCAAAGTACTGGTTAGTGTCATAACTGTTTAAAACTAGAAGGGGAATATTACATGGTGAATAGAAAACCTCCCAGTGTGTTCAACCTAAATATAGGCCACTCAATTTTGGAATGCCATTTAACCAATCAAATTAGTGGACAGTAATTGTATTATAATTATAATTGTTGTAAAAATCCATTATGTAACATACAATCCAAAAGTCGAAATCATGCAGCGATTACTATTTTCAACTAGACTCTAGGAAAACAAATGCTCACACATTAATCTACATGTGCTCTTGAAATAAATATATTTTAAAAGAATTGGTCATATTTTTTTAACACAGAAAGGCACAAATATCATATGCATAATACACAAATATCAAATTTCATATGTATATTTATTCGGTCAGACTTTTCTAATCAGAAAGGTGTGTATCGTGTCGCGGCAGCTTCCGCGGTAGGTTCGAAAGTTATTAAAGCAGAAAAGATAAATGTCAAAAACGAAAGGAAGTAGTGTTGTGAAATGTCCTTAGTCAATGTGTTTCAACTAGTAATAAATTCAGCTTCACATCAGTATGAAAGTCGGTGTTAAACAAAACATTATTATTGTTTCATTTATTATTTGTCATCTAGGTGAGTCTTCATTTTAGTTCAACATTCAATAAACATGACTGTATGAAAGCTTTGCACAGCAGTGTTCTTGTCAGGATTTTGGACAGATACTTCATTTCCCATCAGCCACTGCCCCCTCATGTGAAATGCCACATAATCACTGCATCAGATCCACTATTAATTAACAATCTTTGTTTCATGATTGTCTTCTTGCTTGCACAGTTTTCATCTTCATGCATAAGTTATTGTTGTTTTGTGTTTTTGGGTTCTTTGTATTAGTTTGATTAAATGATCTACACTTCTCCTTTTTATGCCACAGTTCTGTTTCATTTACTAGTAGCATGTCCCGTACTTCTCGGAAGTAAATGAAACAACTGGGGAAACTTACAAATCTAACCATCCTATCAGGTCAGTACCAAACCTACATGTTCATAGGCAATTAGGCATAAAATATAATATCCTAGACACATAATCTCCTTGTATTGGGTGCCTGGGCTTTAAAAGTCTGTCATTGCAAATGAGGTTTACCGAAAGAAATCATTTTACTCAAATCCGTTGCTTTGATTATGCGTTACTTTTACAGACGCACAATGTAGAAGTAAAGAAATCCATACTACATATACTGTACTCAGTAGGAGTGTTCCAGTTTCCAGTATTGTCACATTTACAATCACACAAAAATCAAAGGAGAAATGTATTATGATGTCGATAGATAGCAATTGTGCAAATCGACAAGTGCAGCTAAATGTGCAAATATATACAGCAAATAAATAAAAAGGCTCTGGCAGTGAAAAATGTGCATGAGCTATTGAGTAAGTACAAGATAATATTTAAGGCTTAAGGCAATTTAACATGAATGAGATGTTATTTTAGTGCAGGATGTGTGTAAAGCCCAATATGTGTAAAGAATGTGAAATATAAAAAATATGGGATGTGTTCAATGTATGAACAACTGTACAAATTTATACACAGTGTATATACAGATGATATGTAGATATGAGGATAATCTTGGACATACAACGTATTATATACAGAATAATAAAATAAAATGACTGATAGAAAATGAGATTAATACTATTATATACAGAATAATTGTCCAAATTGGTAAAGAATGTACAGAGTGGAGCAGAATATATATACTGTATATACAACAATGTTATCAGATCTTACACCGACCAGGCATAACATCATGACATTATAACATGACCGAAGAGTGAATAACAATGATTATCTCTTCAGGAGCTTGTCTGTTGGAAGGACCACACGGGCCATTCTTCACTCAAGACATCAATGATCCTGCCCCCCCCGTGACCCTGTCACCGGTTCACCACTGTTCCTTCCTTGGACCACCTCTGATAGATACTGACCACTGCAGCCCGGGAACACCCCACAAGAGCTGCAGTATTGGAAATGCTCTGACCCAGTCGTCTAGCCATCACAATTTGTCAAACTCGCTCAAATCCTTACGATCCCCCATTTTTACTGCTTCTAACATGTCAACTTTGAGAACAAAATGTTCACTTGCTGCCTAATAAATCCCACCCAGATAGACAGAGATAATCAGTCTTATTCACTTCCCTGTTTATTATAATGTCATACTGTTATGCCTTGTTGCTACATATGCCTTTATATTGTCTTGCTTTTGCTGTTGTTATGTTGGACTACAATTCAATCTTTATTCCAAAAACATTGACTATCATTGGTGTTATGCATGAATGAATTTAACTAGTTGACTTAAAGGCTTGGCCTTGGAATGGTTTAATGGTATCCATTATGGGTGTAACGCTACAAAAAAAAAAAAGGTTGCAAAAATGCAATAATTTTTACGTGCGCAACATAGTTAAAATCTGAGTACCCCTAGGAACGTATTAAGTGGTGGACCGCAAGTTTGTTTTGTCTCCTGCTCGCACTTTGAATGCATTTTAAAAATTAATATTAAATCTGAAAACATACACAACAATGCCAGGGGAATAAAAAAAGAAACTAGAGTTAGCACAGTGTCACTGCGGCTACTTACTCCATACAGGAAATAAGATTTGTTTTGCGTACGCATGAAAACGCTAAATAATCCATCCCGCTAGCATTAGCCGCTAACCTGGAAGTGGCTAGCGGGCAATGCTAGAGCTATGGATTCTTTTGCATTTTATGTCCAGCTTCAATAATTTATACGAAGAAAATCCTGACAATTTTACATATTAAGGGAGTAAATAAAAGAAGGATGGAAGAAATGAAAACATTTGTTAAAGTATGCTGAAATATGTAGAACAGTTCAGTAGATCATATCTTTTGAAAATTAAATATGAAATACACGCACTGTATTTAAAAAATGGGGTCTAACAAATGTAAACTATTTAATTGAATTTTTCCATTTATATAATATTATTTAATCAATAATAATTTATTACCAAATGTAATTACTATAATAAAAGTGCATTGAATTAATTTGATGATATTTGATTTGGTTTTATTTTTTTTTATAAAATATTATAAAATATTATTTTATATATTATTTATCCAAGCAGGCATTATATTTAAAACTGTTCAAAAACTGTTGATGTTGATGATCAGAAATGTCAATAGTAATACAAATAAAAAACGTGTGTATATAAAAAAACGACAAGCAATGTTATGCTTTGCATTTCTACCTCCTTACCGTACCCAAATAAAACCAAAATGTGACTTAAAAACTGATGTACGCTACGAACCGTGAATTTTGCGCACTGTTACACATTGCTTTCCTTTGGACTTGGCCTTCACTTGGCCTTGACCCCCTGGTTTTCAGTTGACCTCAGGTACTCCTGGTCATGGATTTGGTAGTAGTGGTCTTAACTACAGCTCTAGTTCTTTTACTTCGTTATGGTTGCCATGTTCTTCTGTGCATTTCAAAGCAATCATATTTGAGCCATCATATTTCATTTTATGTCCTCTGAACTGAAAAATGGAAGTTGCTGTAGTATGATTTAGAGCAGAACAGTGGAGATTGCAATCTTTTTGTAACGTAACAGCTGGACACATACGAGATAAGAACAAGAAAAAACATGTCCCCAAACATAGGCCAAATTTCAACAGTCACTTTATATAAGCCGTAATCCTTGAACCGACCTGGAGACAAGTCCTACTTGCCACACAAATGCTGGCAGTTCTTCCGAATATGTGGTCACAGGGGAGCGTGCACATATCTCATCTCCAGTTCCAGCCATTTGCTCCTCTTCACTCTGCAGTTACATGATAATAAGCGCTACATCTGCCAGCTTACAGCCGACAATCTGATGAGAAAGCTTTTTGCCTCACAGCCCTAACAGCATTAAAGAGAACGCTGGATAAAGTAGGATACCCTGATGGCGAGCTGAAAGCATGCCGCCAGTATGCGGCACGGCGAATAGCGATATCCGATTTCATGAAAAGACCATAAATGCCGCTTTCTCTCTACTTGCACATCTCTTATAAATAACATATTCAACACTTCAGAGAAGGGTCTCCCCCTGAATATGGTCTCAGTGTAACTGGCAGATTCAGACAGCCATCACTGTATCATCTTAACATCTCTCAGAAGGGGGAAAAAAAGCTCAATGTCACTCTGGACCATTTTCACAGAAGCTTAAAGTTGCTTATGCATCAGAGAGTAAAATTTGATTTGCAGCTTTGTATTATTGCAGTGAGGTACATTGTGTTTAGATTCAATAATCAGCAAAGAATTACAGTTCAGTAGTAAGGATGTGAGAATTTGGGTCAAAAACCTGTGACTCCAAACGCCCTTACACAAGGCTCTTAACCATGCAACTGCTCAAATGTATAAATGAGATCTGGATCTGGATGTTTGGCAAATATCTTAAATGCAAATATTTGATTGATATAGTTTTGATTGATAACATTTAGTTACCTAGACCTGGTTGGGCTTTAGCTAGGGTTGCAGTCCAATTCATCCCAGAGGTGTTTAATAGGGTAAATTTCATAGCAGACACTCAAAAGCTTTCATTCCAAACCCTGCTAGAACAGGAAAAATGTTATTCTACCCCATTCAAAGACTTCCTATGTAATTGTATGCCTCCAAATTTGTAGTAACAGTATGGGGAACAAGCATACAGGGCTGAAAATGGAAATATGTCTGGAAATATTACCTGCTTGATTCTGTTTATAATTTTTTCATACACTGATCAGGCATAACAGTATGGCGTTATAACATTATGAGCAGCGAAGTGAATGACACTGATTATCTCTTCATCGTGGCACCTGTTAGTGGGTGGGATTTAAAGTATTAGGCAGCAAGTGAACATTTTGTTTTTAAAGTTGATGTGTTGGAACCAGGAAAAATTGGCATGAGTAATGATTGGAACCAGGGGTGCGTCTTAAGGTCACCCCCCCCCAAAAAAAAAATCTGTGCCCCCCTTGTGACCCCCCAATAGTGCAGACTGATCAAAGAATAACATCTGCGGTGTGGAAACAATTCAGTGCATTTAAAATTTCACGAGCTGCTGTCATACGCTAATCGGCAGTGTAGCGCCGCTTAAAGTAAAACACACCTACTCACTGTCTGATTCACTGTCTGGCTAATTATTTCCCTTTATATTTACGACGCTATTGGATGACAGTGCTGTCAACTTCGCCATTTGCTCAACGCCATTGGATTAGAGTGCTGTTAATGTGCAGACCACGTCTTTGTTCATTGTAAGTATTAAATTATGATTATAGGCCTCTCTCTCTCTCTCTCTCTCTCTCTCTCTCTCTCTCTCTCTCTCTC
>JAAIIK010000101.1:5182780-5197173 GCA_014706435.1 Silurus glanis | reverse complement strand
ATAATAATAATAATAATAATAATAATAATAATAATAATAATAATAATAATAATAATAATAATAATATATTTATGGACACCTTACATACAGTTAAGACACATTAAACAATTAACAACTATTAAAAAATAATAAAACGCTACACAGCCGATAAGTATGCAGAATCACTGATATTTCTGCCTAAAAAGATTTGAAAGCAGAAAAAGAGTCAAATGGCTCACGTTACCACACGTTACCACACTGTTTCACTCCGGTTCATTTTTAGACCTGAATGAAGAAATATCCCAGATGAGTGACGTTTTTGTGTCTTTATCTTTACTGTACACTCAGCATAAACAGTTCAACGTTCAAATTAGTCTGTGCTGCAACAGATAATGACACTGATACACACAATGAATATTTTAGAAATATTTCTATTACAAAAATAGTATAATTTATATGGTAGTATAATATTTTCAGCAAATGTGCTTATTATCATTAATGGAAATAGTCCTGATTGGCTTACTCCGTTTCTTTGGTAACAGTTCTTTGTAAATGTACAGTAAAGGGGCTTTTTTTTTTTACTTGTTTCATGTACTGTACAGCAGAGTGAAATTCTTTCTTCCCATATCCCAGTGATGTTAGGAAGCTGTGGTCAGAACACAGGGTCAGCCATGATACAGCGCCCCTGGATCACAAAGGGTTAAGGGTCTTACTTAAGGGTAAGGCTTGGTGATACAGGGGCTTGAACCCCCTGACTTTCTGATTAGTAACCCAGAACCTTAACCATTGAGCAACCACCTCCTACCAGAAAATGTTTTAATGACTAAAAGAGTTGTTTTCATAAAGAATCATTTATTGAAAGGATCTTTGAAGAACTAGAAATGGTTCTTCTATGCATTGCTGCAAAAAACATGCTTTTTGTTTATTCCTGGCAGGAGTGTATGTTTCTTAAGCAATTTTTTCATCAATAAAGAAAGTAAAATATCTGGGTCATTAACTTATGTCTCTTTTTTACATTTATCTTATGTATTTGCTTTACTATTGTGAAATATATAAAATTTTTGGTTCTTAACGTCTTACATTACATTATTCTCATTAGCAGAATATCAGTATAGATGCCAATAAATCCATTGGGCAATTAGCAAATATTGCTATATTGCAGAATAAATTGCAATGTTGAAGTATTTGGATAGAATGAGCACCAGTGCAGTTTTAGTTTTTAGAGCTGGAATAAGGCCAGCATTTGTCTCCTTAGTGCCTGTCTCCTTTAGCTTACCCTCAGCCCCTCTGCCTGAAAGGACTTCAACTGACCTATGTTCTATAGCTGCATTTCTCCATATGTGCTGCTCGATAGAGTCCACTGCGGTGTAACTGATTGCACATTCCACATTCTGGGTCTGCAGAAATGTTCTCAACATATAGAAATGTACCGCCTAATAAGATTCACAAGAGATCTTGACATCTTGTTTGTGTACATACTGTATAACATGACATACCTGTGTGCCTCCAATGCCAATTAGCTAGTCATGCTAGAGCAGTGCACATACAGTTTAAACTCTTCAGGTAATGTTTATGTAAAACATCAGAATGAGGACAATTTCACAGTTATTGGTGGCAGGCAGACTAATTTGTGTACTTTAGAACTGAAAAAATCTTCAAATTTTCATGCTCAACAGTTTTAAGAATTGACATAAAAAGAAAAAACACCTTTCGTCAAAAAATGTCAATGTCAAAACCTTTTTTCATGCGACCATAATTTCATCGGTAGATGAGCAAGCAATACATCGTGCCTCAACTTCCTTGCAATTTCTCTGAAAAGCTGCACAAAACAGTACAAGCAGCTTTCAATCATGATTTATTCAAATGTACGCTTTTTTTAATATTTGGATTTTTTTTTCTAGTTTCTGATGCTATTTTGCTTCACAGAATGCATAGCAAAAAATAGCAGATTGTGTTTTTTTTTTATTTATTGATTGTTTGTTACTATGAGTGTACAGGAGAAAAAACACTGAGTGGTGCTCTGAGGCGCTCATCCTGAATTCTCTTTGAGTAAGGATGAGTGATCTCTTCAACTCTTTGTCTCCCTTCCCCCCTTTCTTTCTCTCGCTTTCCTTCCGTCTCCTCTGACCACTCTGCATGCTGCCGAGCTGCTTGTTTTCTCCATCTTGCTTTCTGATCTACAGGACAAACAGACAAAGTGCAGTATATCTTGCATTCCCACCAGCAGATTATACTTGCAGCTATCATAAGCAGACTCTGTGTTATATATATATATATAAACCTTCTCTGCTGGCCTAAACACTATCAGAAGCACTGACCTACATTTACAACCTAAATTCTAATATTTGTTCCATATAATTGTATTAATTTATTCCCAACAGTTTATTATCTTCATTTCGTAGCGTTTCTCTTGGCTGCACTGCTTCTAGTACGTGTATGTGGATGTTAGATTTTTTTGTTTAATCAGATTTCAGCCTCTATGTGCTGCCATGTCAATCTAATGTGCCCAGGGCCTTCACAATCAGTACTGCTGACCTTTTTACCATAGAGAATATTAGCAATGGGTCTAATTCACTTCACAGGGCAGCTAGCTGGCCCAGAATAGCGTCAGCATTTTTCCATCCTCTGATTGGTTGGTCAGAGGGAAACTGTTACAGCCAAGCTTGACTAGCAAAACATGTCTGTAACACTCTGCACACATTAATACATCAGAGATAGACTTTTTTATTGCCTACGGAGGAAGAGAAATTGATTTGGTCTCGGACATACTTAAAAATCCATTTTCAAGAAAAGCTAGACATCGTGAGGAGAGGTCGGCCAACCTCGAAGCTAGCTAGTGTGTCTCAGCCAGGTTGATTTTTTTTTTTTTTTTTTACTTTTTATCTACGTATGGCTCATGCACAGACATACACCAAATGGACAGAAATAAACAATTGGACTATAAGATTATGTGCTTTTTGAACACCTCAATTCACATTTAGTCCACATTAGCTGTTTGAATAACCTCCACTTTTCTGCAAGATGTTTCATTAGATTTTGGAGTTTCTGTGTTTGTTTGTGGAGATTTATATTTATTTACCTACAAGTGCATTAGTAAAGTCTGGTACTGATTTAGAATGTGGAGGCCTGGCATGCAGTCAATGCTCTAATTAATTGCAAAGGTTTTCCATGTCAAGGTTGAGGTCAGCACTCTGTAGAAGGCCAGTCAAGATCTTCCACTCCAACCCATTAGAACCATATTTTTTATAGAGCTGGCTGTGTGCACATTGGTGTTATCATGCTGGAACTGCATTCCAAACATCCTATACATTTGTGTACCTCAATCACTGTAGTTACTGTTATGGGAGGAACCACATATGGCTGGAGAAGTTAGGTGTCCCAAAACCTTTGTCTATATATAATGCATATAGAATACTGTTCTCCTAATAAAATTTTCTGGCATGGTATCAACGCTTTTTAATGCATAATTAAAGATAACAATTTGAATTTGACTCACTGAAAGTCAACCAAATACAGTTGATTTTTTTTTTTTTTTTCGGTATTTCTCCGAAAACACATGCCATAACACCTGAAGCCGGTACAAACCGTTTTTTTTTTAGAAATAACAAGCAGCATGATTGACAGCTAAGTAAAAATCATCTTGTTTATTCAGATGTAGAGAGTAGAGCTTTTTTGTTTTTGTTTCTCCAAGTTTCTCTCCTATTTTAGTTAAATAAGGAGGGATTTTTAATGGCTGAAATAGTAAAATTGCTTTTATACAAGGCATAAAAAATAACATGGAAAACTTGACTCCAGACCCACGTTATTTTTTTCTTTAGAGCTTCTTTTGCCTCTAAGCTGATATTTTATTGACAGCTACCTGAACATGTGGAGAACTTCACCAGATATTACAGAAGGTGCCTACAGGAGGATTCTGCAACCCTTCTGCAATTTTAGAGCTGCTTGTAAAATGGGAAGATCTGTTCTGTAACTATTCGTCTTGCTACTGGAAGTAAAAAAAATGTTATGTGCGATATAGAGGCAGTCACCCTTCAGCAATAAAGCGGTTTGGTGTCAATAATCTATTCATTGCACATTCTATATCATTCTGGACAATATTTCTGTATACAATAGTATTTTTTCTCTTTAATCTTTCTAATCAATTATTCTGTATATAATTTATTGTACATCATAGACTATCTGCATATCTATACTGTATATCATCTGTATATACACTTTGCATAACGAATATGTATATTGTACATATTCTATATAGTACATTTTTATAGTACATTGTGTGTGTGTGTGTGTGTGTGTGTGTGTGTGTGTGTGTGTGTGTGTATGTGCAGTTTGTAAATGAAGGTTTTTATTATTGAGAGAAAACAAAATCCAAAACTACATGGTTTTGTGTGAAAAAGTGTTTGCCCCTAAACCTAATAACTGGTTGGACCACCCTTAGCGGCAACAACTGCAATCAAGCGTTTACGATAACTTGCAATGAGTCTGTTACAGCACTTTGGAGGGATTTTGGTCCACTCATCTATGCAGAATTGTTGTAATTCAGCCACACTATCATGCCACAGCATCTCAATAAGATTCAGGTCAGGACTTTGACTAAGCCACTCCAAAGTCTTCATTTTGTTTTTCTTCTGCCATTCAGAGGTGGACTTGCTGTTGTGCTTTCTCACTATCCTGATGATCTTCTCACTATCCGCGGTAGAGTCTTGCGATCCGAGACCTTGCAATTCCCAAACCAGGCAGTGATGCAGCTGCTCAGGATGCTCTCGAAAGTCCCTCTGTGAAATGTTGTGAGGATGTGTGGTAGAAGCTATGCCTTCCTCAAGACATAGAGGTGCTGCTGGACATTCTCATTAAACGTTCCAGTAAATCTATTTGAACTCTTGGAAAATAAATATAAGATCCCTCAAACAGTGGACCAGAAGTGACATTTTAAACCCACTGGTAACTGAGGTGTTAATGCAGATTACTCAAATGTATACTATACATTTTTCAAGTCAAACCACATAATCTTGAAGAACACACTTTCACCTTGTATTGATTAAGTTCTAACTGATTTTTCTACTCCTAATCACACCAACAAAACTTTATTAGTTTTCTGCTTTATAAAGCAATATATTTGTGTGAAGCATCGCATATTCATTCAGGGTCATGTATTTTAAAATAAATATGATTCTCTGGCACAGATAAACACTGATCTAAAAGAAAAATTCTAATTACTAGTGCAGATGCAGATCTTTATCGTTCATGTGCCTTTGATTAGGCAAGTGGTGAGTGAAATGACTGCTTTATTCCCTTAATAACCTCATACAGATATCATCTCCGTGAGCAGAAAATGAAGGAGATACAGTGTTACGGCAAAAATCAGCATGGAGTTAAAAATTGCTATTTTGTCATTTTCATTTGTGTTGGATTGCTTTCAAGAGCAATTTATTCAAGAGTTTTTTATAAATTTTCATATATGCAAGGACCGGGTGGAGTCGGTAGAGAAGAGTGGCAGGGGTGATCTGTATTTGCAAGAGTGAAAGGGAAATTTTATAAGAGGGAAGACATGTAGGCAGTTGGTTTGAAAGAGGCAGATGTAAAGAACAGAGTGATAGAAGGAGAAGCCGAACGAAGAAGTACAATAAATATATATATATATATTTTTTTTGTTAGATATGGTCCCTATAATAGCTATCGTCTAGCTTTATGTCCACCTTTTATTTTCCCTTTTACTGAAACAGGCTGTAAGTTTCAGGGACTGGCTGGAAGGACCCAAATGCAGGACGCAGACTGAGAGCTTAAGATAAGAGTCTTTAATTAACAAACTGGAGAGTAATCAGGTTAATAGACTCAGAACACAAGGCAAAAACAACTATGCAAATCCCAACAAACAACTCCAAAAACAAACCCCCCAAAAGTCCAAAAATACATTTAAATAGTCCGAACAAGCTGCATAGAAATCCAGGCAAAAACGCAGCACAAAAATAGTCCAAAACTAAAAAAGGCAGAGCAGGTAAAAAAAAAACAGAGACACAAGCCAAAGAACAGTCCCAAAGGCCAAGCAGGGAAACGAGGAAAAAGGGCTGGAGAATCTCAGCAACAATCCGAGGAGACCGGAGAGATAATCTGGCAGAGCGGAAGAGTTCTTAGAGCCCTTAAATACCAGGCAGCGCGGGAAAAAACCCAAAATGGGCGCCGACCTGGAAGTGCACGTCGCAAAACCGGAAGCCTGTGCCGCAAACCCGGAAGACCATGACAGTAAGTGCACTGGAATTGCCAATAAATGCTGCCTTGGAATTGCAACTTTCTGTGCTGTGCTTGCCCAGTTGGCTAGCGGAAGTGGGACTGATTTCTTTTGGTCATTGAACTTTGAAGAACAGAGTTCATCTAGTCCTCAGGGGGTTCATTCCCTCTAAAACCTTTAGATCTGATTAGTTTTACAGTTCTAATCACAGTATACATTTGGCTTTTGGAAATATCCAAACAATGACCAATATTGTTCCTGAAAAAAATAGAAAACCCCTATTGTTTTGTCGTTATTCGATACATTTGGCACTTACCATTTGACTGGTATGCCACCCCTGTCTTGCCATCAGAATTATAGCCCTGGACTATTACCCTCACGTCACGTCACTTTCCGCACGTTCCACATTCACTTGTTTATGTACTGTATACTCACTGTTCACTGCATTTTCATTTATCGTTTCATGTTAATGTTGGAAACTGTATTCCACATTCAGGTTATGGTCTTTGTCTTATTGTTTAGTTGAAAATTACTATTATATACATTGTATTGCTTGAAGATACTTTAAAAACAAGTGTCACAACAATCTTCGAAGATTTTTGACAATGAGCAGCATTTTCGTCAGACTACGTTGTCTACTACTACCTTGAAAATATTACAAAAATGCTATAAAAATTACTTTGTATAAAAATAATTTTTTTATGTAATAAATTTTTTTTTTTTTTTTTACATTTTTGCATATTTGAAAATCTCTTTCACAAATTTCACAAATAACAAAAAGCTGCTTCTTTACAATTTCCAAAAGACTGAAAAGTTTTTTTTTTTTCCCCAGAAACTTGGCAATCTCAATAGACTATAAACTCTATATAACCTAAAGAATCTACTTTGTTATCAGTTGTGTAAGTAATTGCGTGTTCTTTATATAGTTTGTCACACAGGTCAGAGAAGAGCTTGACCAACACTTCATAAAAATCAGTGTAAGTGAAAAGCCAGAGTACATTAGACTAATGAAAGCGGATGAAAGATGAGACTGGCTGCATTAGCCTGACCCGTTTTGTTCTAAAAGCAGCTGAGGTATACGCTGAGGGTTAGACGTGTCAGCAAATCTGTCTCACTGTGTGAAAACTTATTCTCCCCTGGGACATCCAGAGCAGCGAAACGATCAGCCGGGAATCATGTTATCTGCAAAGAGTGCCGGTTTTTGTTGGTTCAGGTTAAACAAATATGAACAAATTGTCTAGAATGAACAGATAATGGGTTGTAAATGAATATAAATACAGATATGCTTAGGAGCTGCTGTCTGTTATATGTATTCACAGCCCTATGCTGGTGAAATAGTTTAAGTCCCTGTTGTTTGAGCATGAGATACCTTTCTATATTACTCTGAAATTGTACTAAAATGGTTTCAAATGATTGTATGATGACAAAGAATACTGTATAATGCCGTTATTTTTCAATAACGGCATGTTTTGACACGCTTTATTCCTTTCAGAGCCCAACAATCTTTGAACAACGCTTATTTTTTATGTATTAATGGCACATAAAGCTTCGTAGACATATAAACTGTTGTTCTCTTAGCAGTCTTTATATTTTTTTTCTACTGAGACTACTGAGAAATATTCACAGTCAAGAAACATTTTAGATAGATAGATTAAGGCTAAGCAAAATGGAAAATGCAAGTGCAGAAATGGGCAAATGTAAAACACTGGGGCAAATTGACAATAGCAACAGAAGATATTAGACAGACAAACTATTATTATAGAAGACAAACATGAGACAGTGAGTACCATTAAAGGTGAGGTTTTTGTGATAATCCAAAGACAGCGTGAATTAGATGCAAAGATCATGTGACATGACATATGAGGGTATAGAAAAACTAGTGATCCCAAAGTGAATTTGGGGTCAGACACACACACACACACACACACACACACACACACATATATATATATATATATTCATTCATTCATTTTCTCCCGCTTATCCGTAATTCGGGTCGCGGGGGCAGCAGTCTAAGCGGGCCCCCGCCTTCGACTGCTGCCCAATCCTCACAGCACCGTCCCTTACGGTCCCTCCTGCAGGTGGTGAGCCCACGGGAAGGCGGCCCCACGTCACTCCGACGTCACGGACCTTGATATTTCCCTCGTAAGGGACCCCCGGAGCATAGAGGGTTAAGGGCCTTGCTCAAGGGCCCAAGAGTGGCAGCTTGGCGATACCGGGGCTTGAACCCCCGACCTTCCAATCGGCAACCCAGCGCCTTAACCGCTGGAGCCACCACTCCCCTATATATATATATATATATATATATATGTTATAATATAACTTTTAACATAAATATAACATAGTAGATAGTTAACATAATGTATCTTTATGTTCATAGCTATGTCAATAAATACAGTGTCGTTTATACATTGTATGGTTGTGTATGTGTGTACCCTCATTGTTTTTTAGAAGCTACATGTAGTGAATGAACATGAACATCATAGTGGAAGCATTTGTGGGTATTTAAAAAATGTTCCTGAAAACTCTGCACAAATAGTGTCAGGAGGCAGTTTGACTCTGACTCTCACTCTCTGACATTGGAGACTCCTTTGAAACAAATATCTCCTTAAAAAAAAAAAAAAAAACATAAACAATTGGACACTTATTCCATTTTATGAAAGGAGATTTATGAGTTAGTTCTTTAAAAATAAACACTTTGCACCTAAAGCCTCCAAGCCAGATCTTTTGCGAGAACTGAAATGAACCTCATTCCAGTTTGTTCCAGTTTGAAGCAGAAGTATCACATTAATCCAACTTGTGGGGATTTTTCAGAGTTTTGTTGAAACGTATGATAAGATCAGATGAAGGAAAGGTCATGGCAGGCTCAACTGATACGATTACCAGCAGCAGTATAAGCTGTCAAACAAAATAAAACAAATGTGGTGTACTTTGTAATGAAATCACAAGGAAAATTTAATGTGTACAGTTTAGAAGAGACATTTTTCTCCCAATTTAGACACAATACCCAGTAGCTAATTCTTCATCACATATTAGTTGACTAGAGCTTGCACCGGGACTTTGTAATACATTTGTAGCAATTGCATAACTATTATAGACAATTTTTGAAACCCTATGGTGTGTTCCATATCATACATTATATTCGGTATTATATGACTTTGTTTTAATTCATAGAAAATATGCAGAAGATTATTACTTGTCATTATGGTTGACTGTTCAAGACGTTTGCCTCCAGGATTTAATTTCTTAATTGAATAATTTTTCATTTTTGGTTTGATAAAATCTCTCATAAAGCTTGAAGAGCTTGGGTATGAGATATCCAGGTGATAGACAATATGGACAAAGGTTTGTGGACACCTGACAATAAGATTTTTTTTGAGCATCCCATTGCACATTTAGTCCTCCTTTGACTTTGGAGTGTGTTCAATAGGGTTAAGGTCAGTGCTTTATAGCATCCCACTCAAGATCTTCCATCACAATCCATATAAAACATATCTTCATGGCGGTTGCATCGGGGACAGGAGGATCGCCATTTTGGAACAGGGTTGGGGGTCCTAGTTCAAGTGAAGGGAAAATAAAATGCTACTGCATCCAAAGACATCCTGTATACAGATACACAGTAAGTAGTCATTAAGGATCTGCTAGACATCACACTATCATATGAGATGATCTAGACTTGGTCTTGGAGTCTTGAAATGCTTTCAGGGAAACCTTTGTGCGGCTAGCTGGAGTTCATTTGGGATAACTGCTATCACAGTGTAGGCATAGAAGAATATACACAACAGGAGAGCAAGTTTAACAGTTACATACTGCTTCCGATGCATAAGTCTAAAGAGTAAGAAGATAGAACTGATGGAGCTTATGCTTTTCAGTTATTGAAGAGCCACAATGACACTATTTGGTAAATAACACACACACACACATGCACATACAGAGTGAACTACTATGTGCTTAACATTCTGGTATAAAATTCACAGGTGACAAAATGACATCTGAACATATATTCTATTTTATGACACAGGGAAAGCTCTGAACTCCTGCGGTGCTTGGCGAGCCGTGCTGGCTGAATTACGGGAAATTGTTCAATCAGGAGGAAAATGATGGTCGGTTCCCCGACCGACACACTGCTGACAGCCAGAAGGCAGAGAAAATACCCTGGCATCTACAGGCAAGTTTCAGCAGGAGGTGGATAGAGCTTGTTTATATAAATGCACAGAGAGCAAGTTTGGAAAAGTGCATTGAAGACATCCTAGCACATATTGGATTTCAGGCTAAAACAGAAGCATTCCATATATTTGTATATACCAAGTGTAAAGGATCTTTAATGCTTGTTCAGTATGTTGGCTGACTCTTTTCCAGATTTATGTCCAGTCAGCTGGAAACCAGCATGGCATATGCCAGTAGGTTCAGCCCCATATCTGACCGGTGTCTGGCAATGAAAATTCAAGTCAATTCAATTTACTCCCCAAATCCCAAGGGGGCAGAGCAAGTTGTGTTACCACTTCACAGATCCAGGGACCCCTGAATCAACCCTGAGCTCAAGTTACTGTAGAGCTTCACTTATTTTTCATGTGTCCTTGCAGGGTTTTCTCTGGATTTTCCACAGTTTCCACCCAAATACCTTCCATTATGTGAATTAGCTACTCTCTATGACTACGTCTACAGTAAATTGATTCAGATAGAATAAATGGGTTCCATCTTCACTGGCATTTTGAAATTTCCCCCCAAATTGCTTATCCACAAACATTACATCATTATACTGCTCATGCATTAAAAGCTCAGAAGCAATGGCCTGGTTTTTCATTACACTTTTATTTGCTTACCTGCCATTTCTCTGAAGTGATATAAAGGCAAAGTCCACACAGTCCACCTCCTTTGAAAAAAAAAATTAAATATGATGGTTGTCCGAAGCAATATTGTTTGAGGTTTTCTCAAACTGCATAGGAGATACATCAACTGCAGTACATCATCTAAATATTGTCCACCAGCTAGTTTGTTGGGCAGATTACTGTCACATGACTAAAACTACTTCATGGTTTCAATCATGTTTTGTCAGTTCACTTTCCACATCTGTGAAACTTGTGTTTTTAAATATATCCTGGACTTACTTACTTTCTTTCTTTCACCTTTGAACACTTCTTGAATGGTTGCACTGCATTTCATCTTCTGTAAAATGACTAGTAGAAATAGGCTATAGACTGAGCACGGGTGGGCAGGCAGGCGGGCGCCGGAGAAAGGCCTGAGTTTCCTTGCGGTCCGAGTGCACTCGACCTGCCCGCCTGCTCTAATACATGATACACAAATTTGTATGGTCCTGTCAATTTTCAGAGGACAGTAAATCTGTACTGCAATACAAGCTGCACATAGACTAGTCTAAAATGTATCTAAGTTTTATTTCTATAGTATTGTCCCTTAAGAAGATATACTGAAATGGTTGCTGAAATGTGAGGGGTGTACTCACTTTTGTGAGATAATGTATGTCTGAAAATAGCCAATTGCAACTTCTGAAACCCCCTACATCACTGTACATCAGATACTGTGTAAGCCCAGTGTAGCTCTCAGTTCAGTAAAAGTGCAGTTTGCAAACAAGAAACTAATGATTGTAATGATGGCTCACTTCACAGCTGTTGACCTAATGAAGTCTTGTTCCAGTTGGGGCTTAGACATGATTGATTGAAGTAATTTTTCTCTCTTATGAGTGACTAATGGGAAAACAGAGCAGCTTCCTTATGTAACCTTGGAAAGGCCGGCCTGCTAGTTTAGATGCATGAACTCATAAAACAATAGAATACTTTGACAGTGGGTTTTGTGTATGAAGAACATTTCTTTATTACATGAGATACATGAGACTACTGAAGTGTTAAACTCAAGAACCATGAAAATGGATTTAGATTGTAATTAATCGACAGTTCTGCTACTATGCCTTATAGCTGCAATAGCAATGAACAGTTTTGAATAGCAATGAACAGTTGATAATCTCAACAATGATGGAACTATAATGAATGGATACCTGGTTGTCACCCACATGAGGATGGGTTCTCTTTTAAATCTGGTGCCTCTTAAAGTTTCTTGCATATACCGTTTTAAGTTTTCCTTGCCACCATCTCCACTCTCTTGCTCATTAGGGATAGACTTATATGGACAAATTTATCATATTAAAATTAATCTATGTAATTCTGTAAAGCAGCTTTGAGACATCATCTATTGTCAAAAGTGCTATACAAATCAAATTCAATAGAATTTAATTAAATTTGGACCTCATTTTGGTGTTAATAAGGTCCACTTAATCTGTCTGTAATTTTTAAGCCATAAATTACTGATAAGTATCTACCAAAAAAATGATAGAGATAATAAAAAAGAGCCTTTTCTGCTCATTACTCTGGGGAGCAGACATGTAAAAATGAAGAAAAATATGAGTAAAATACATTTTGGGAAACATTTACTTAAACTAGCATTGTGAAGATATCAGTGGTATATGTTATTATGATACTCTATCTGTGGTTCATTCATTCATTCATTCATTTATTCATTCATTCATTCATTCATTTATTCATTCATTCATTCATTTATTCATTCTGTTTTTGACCTCCAGAGCATTGTTATAATGAAGGCTTTTATATATGTTGGAGTTTGTAATAATTATGAGCATTGACTCTGACAATAATTCGAACTCCAAACTCGTCTTGCATGTTGCTTAATCTGATAATCAGGTTTATACGAATATTTTTTTCTTTATTGCATACACCAATTAGTGTTTACACATTAGTAACTGACTACAGTACGTGTCATAACTAAAAGCTTATTCGCTATTAAAAGCTCCGCATTTCTCGCCCTTGAGCAGCGCTAATGCATTCCTAAAAAACAAAATGACAAAACCAATATGACAGAAAAATTAAATACATTAACAAAAATACTCACAAATTATCAACTTTCTATAATGTAGTCTGGAAGCAATAAGATTTGTTTGTCTGAATAACAGAATAAACAATTTTTTATAAAAAAAAAAAAACAATTTATTGACAGAACAATAGTTTGCATAAGGATGTATTTAAAAAAAAGTTTTTTATACTCTCGGTGATGAAGTTTGTAGTGTAATGCCCAAAAAAACAGCTTACAGCCAGTAAGATCATGTGCAGCAGTTTATCATTCCTGAACCCAGGTCATTATCTATATTTTTATCCTGGAAAGCAGGAGCACATTGTCAAAAAAATAATGCATGTATTATTCTTAACAATTATTTGATTGGACATACTCATTGAAATTTTTTCCTGGCTGAAATAGCTACTACACTTTTACAGAAAAGACCTCATTGTCCGCATCTCCATAACCAATCCTTTTTTCACAGGTTTTTCTCATTTATTTGTTGTTCTTGAATAAAATGGTGCAAATAGACATTGCTGACAGATTTTTGTTCAGAAAGTGGGATTTATAGATTATTTCCAGGGTCATTCCATTTGAAAGTAAAATGTGTGACCCTCATCTGCAAGTACTCATGCAATATGCACATCAATAAATCCAGAGAAACATCAGCTCATGTGATCAAAGTTTTCTTCTTCTTCTTCTTCTTCTTCTTCTTATTATTATTATTATTATTATTATATTACTATTTTTTTTGGAGGGGGTTGAAACAAGGCTGGCTTATTGGAGGTTGGCCAAAAAGTAGTGACATTTGGACTACCAATAAAAAATAAATAATTTAAATAACATAAATTAAAATTTTGTTTTGCATTTTTACAATTTGCATTTCTTATTATTATTAGTAGTAATAGTAGAAATAGTGGTGGTAGTAGTAGTAGTAGTAGTAGTACCAGTAATAGTAGTAGTAGTAGTAGTAGTAGTAATGGTAGTAGTAGTAGTAGTAGTAGTAATAGTAGTAATAGTAGTAATATTGGTAGTAGTAGTAGTAGTAGTAGTAGTAGTAGTAATAGTGGTATTAATAGAAGTAGTAATAGTAGTAATGGTAGTAGTAGTAGTAGTAATGGTAGTAGTAGTAATAGTGGTATTAATAATAGTAGTAGTAATAGTGGTATTAATAGTAGTAGTAGTAGTAGTAGTAGTAGTAATAGTAGTAATAGTGGTATTAATAGTAGTAGTAGTAGTAGTAGTAGTAGTAGTAGTAGTAGTAGTAATAGTGGTATTAATAGTAGTAGTAGTAGTAGTAGTAGTAGTAGTAGTAGTAGTAGTAGTA
>JAAIIK010000101.1:5152965-5182018 GCA_014706435.1 Silurus glanis | reverse complement strand
ACTAAGAAAGGGTTTTGAAAAATTCGCCCTGGATCGCGGCTAACTCGCGAAAAACCCGATTTCTCACGCATTGTAAACTCTTCGAAATAACAGTACGGATCCTAATGAAACTTACTACATTGTTTCTTATTACATGTTAGATGCACGATAAAAATTATTTTCAAAGTAGTTTGCCCTGTATCGGTACTACAAAGGGGTAGTACGTTATTTGTTGACGTTACGTTCTGATCTCTGATCATCCAGTCCTGCTCAGTGCTTACTGCTTATTGCCATATTGCTTAGCGTTCTGCCTTCCGTAGCGAAGCACGGGTACTTTCAGCTAGTTTTCTATATATGCGGGTTGCGATGCCTGACTAGTGCGCTCTCTGACCATCCAATCAAAGGACGTAAAAGAGTTGACGTTATTGTTTGACTGCTAGATGGCCCCAGTGTCACCACCTGGAAATCTGATTGGTTAAAGCAACAGTTTCATTGTCATGTATGTATAGATACAGGTGCCCGCACTGTTGATTCTGAAGGCCTCAAAGCAGATTTCTTTCTCCTTGGCAACACATGATGTCTGAAATATGATTGAATAGAAACTGTAACATAAACACCCATACGGAAATTTGATATATAGCTATATATACAAAGCACATATATTGCGTACATGTTCAGGTTTGGATTTCACAGTTATAGAAATATGTCAGATAATTGTACTACATGAAATGTACTTTTTTCAAATAACTTATTATTACTTACTTTATATAACTACCTTACATTTTCTTAATTATATAAAAAAAAATTGTCAAATGCGTCTTATTTTCAAACATTTATTGTTGGTTTACAAAAAAAAGCAAGCAGCAGGACATAATGCAGTACTTAAATCAAAGCAAATATTTAAACCCTGAGTGCCAACAAATACCAGGAATCAACAAGAACCAAATCTTACCTTAACTTTAACACTGCAACATTGCACATTATTTTCACATTTTCAAAGTTACATTGTGATATCATTGCATGGCACAGTAATCAATTTGCACTTTCTAATCTGGAACTTGACGCACTGCATTTGAGTGATATTCCCAAACTGGAGTAAAAATGTTGGAATGATGTTAATTGATTCTGTTCAAAGAAGAGCTTAAATAATTTCATTCCCTGCATTTGCATTTTTGCATTTGGCGGATCTACATCTACAAGATAAGCACAAGACTGACCTCTTAAATGACTCTCTATGAGTGTATTAGTGTTGAATATTCCCATGAGCAAATTCTACATTATTATCTATGTGACGTTAGTTTCACATAGTAACTAATTCCATTACTCAACATCAGGTATCTCATATATTATGTTCTACTTTAATGTATCATGGATTTTGTACCATAATATATTAAAGTATATGTATTTTACATATGTATAGAAATATTAGATAGTAAGTAAAAAAGCTAGAAAGTTTTCCACATGTTTGTACATATACTTTATTATATATGTCTGTATGGGGTGTAATGGTGTGGGGGATATTTTCTTGGCACACTTTGGGCCCATTAGTACCAATTGAGCATCGTGTCAACGCCACAGCCTACCTGAGTATTGTTGCTGACCGTGTCCATCCCTTTATGACCACAGTGTACCAATCTTCTGATGGCTACTTCCAGCAGGAGAACGCGCCATGTCATAAAGCGCGAATCATCTCAGACTGGTTTCTTGAACATGACAATGAGTTCTCTGTACTCAAATGGCCTCCACAGTCACTAGATCTCAATCCAATAGAGCACCTTTGGGATGTGGTGGAACGGGAGATTCGCATCATGGATGTGCAGCCGACAAATCTGCAGCAACTGCGTGATGCTATCATGTCAATATGGACCAAAATCTCTGAGGAATGTTTCCAGTACCTTGTTGAATCTATGCCACGAAGGATTAAGGCAGTTCTGAAGGAAAAAGGGGGTCCAACCCGGTACTAGTAAGGTGTACCTAATAAAGTGGCCGGTGAGTGTGTATGTGTATATATATATATATATATATATATATATACATTTGTGACTGGTTATCTATAAAGTGTAAAGATCATTTGTGCCTATCCTGATAGTGCTCATAGACATTCTATTTTTATATGCTTTCATTTATTTCTTAGAAGTGTTTTTCTGAAATGCAAGTAAAGCAGCAGGTCTGGCTGCGGTTCATCCGTAATGGCTCATTTGAAGCGTAAAATGTGTTTAAAACACCTAGACACTGTTCACTCCATGTGGCTCTTTTTCATCCCACTGATCAAAGCCGGAGCTGCTTCAGACAGACAACGATCTAAAACGGGGAAGACACATGCCGTGGAGAGCTCAGGAAGCCTCTTCAATGCTAGACTTTGATTAAAAGAGTCTGATGACACATGCTCCACTATGATTTCCATTATCTTGTTCTCAATGTGACTACGCTTTATACATTTTAGTCCCCTATAAATAGACAAAAGGACATGAAGGTGACATCATAACAGACCTGACGCTCAGTTTGAATAAGACAAAGAGATAACATCACCTGGGCGCAGAATGATAATTTCACACTTACAGAAATAAATCTCGCTTTGTTTTAATGAAATTGAATTCATTTCAAGGGAAATGGGACTGAATGAGCAATATTCAGCTCTTGCAGCCATTTTGAAGCTGTGGCTTTAATTAAAGCCTGCAAAGGAAAGAAAGCTGACAGTAATTTACTATTTACTATATAAATCACTTTAAGTTTGATCCAAACACCAGTGTGTGAAAGCTCTACAAAATGGAGGAAAGCATCTTTGCTCAGAGACGTTGTAGGTCATTTGTGCAATATGATCTGCGATCGTATTGACTAAACTGCTTCAGCTCAATATGACACTCCTCTGAAAAGTGACATGATAATATGTATTGGGGTTTGCAAGGCTAATAACTATAAAAGGTTCTTGGAGATCATTAATAATCTGTTTAAGTAAAAATTTTACTTTGTGAGTTAATATTAATGACATTACAGGCATAGTATGGAATTCTAGAGTATTATTAAAGATTGAAACGTGCTGTCACCAGAATTTTTTTTTCAATTCTATCAATTCTGTCAATCAATTCTATTGAAAGTTTTAATTAGATAAAAGTATTTGGTTAATTTATTAATTGAGCAATATCCTCCCTGGAGTGCACCAGCCGATGACTTTATCCACTAGCCACATTGCTAAAGGACTTCCGCATTGCTGTCTCGGCGTTCAGGGTTTCCACCCCTTGCTTGTCATTGTCCCTCAATTATTTTTTTCGATTCTTGTCCATATACAGTATATATATATATATATAATTTATTTAGATTATATATATATATATATATATATATATATATATATATATATAAAATATACCCCTATGTGTGCATTTTCTTCTTCGTGAAGTGACGACCATTTCATGTTCAAGTTCATGCTGGATTAGATAGCCATCAGGCTCATATACACAGAACTGAACTGAAACTCACGCACACACACACACAAAACTGTGTGACTGATCTGTACAACCCGGACTCAAAAACACAATCGTACTCACTTCACACATCCATGTCTTCAGCACACTCATGTTACATCACTTAATTACTACAAACTGTTAACATGCCATTTTTGCACATCTTTTTTTTGGATTGCTGCTATTGCTCTTTTGCACAACATTTTGTTTACATTTTTGTTAATTAGAATGTTCACTTTACTCTTTTACACACCACAGTGTGCAATATACAACAGGTTTACTGGCGGCGCTATTTTGTGTTTTGTGTATTTGTCTTACACTGTCTTGTGTTGTCTTTGCACTGTTTGCACCAGGTTGCACACGATGCACTTTATGTGGTGCGGACACTTACTAGTCCTTAGCCCTGTGTTTTCTGTGATTGTTGTTTATGTAGCACCAGGGTTCAGGAGGAACGTTGTTTCATTTCACTGTGTACTGCGTCAGCTATATATGGTTGAAATGACAATAAAAGCTTCTTGACTTGACTTAAGATTTTAATGTTCATGATCATCATTATTATATTTACAACTGGTTTTCTGATATCGTTTCAGTTTCTTGATTCTCACTCATTGTGCACTTTTGTTGTTATTTGCTAATTGCCGACCTTAGCCTGTTTAACGTTAAAGAGTTTGGCTGACATTTTGGATTATTTTCCTATTTAAATAATAATCAATGTTCTTACTCATTATCCGCAAAAAAATCTGTACATTTTGGACGCACCCCCACTGCCCCTATGGTTCCTTAGTGAATTCATCTAGACATTATGTCACTTTAGTACAATAATGTGTTTTAAAAGATTTTATGAAATTTGTTAGTTAAAACATAGTTTAAAATGTTATTCCTAACGTTCCTGAACATTCGGTCCCGCTGTGGATTCCCGCAAATTTTAAGATAGTCCGCAACTTGATGTTAGTTAGTTTTACGAGCCGCGATTTCCGGTCCGCGAATTACTTGACTGTACATGCATTACAGTACATGGCCCTTTATCATGACTTCATGTGAGCAAGTTTGATGCAATTCTCAAGTAATTTAAATTATATTTATAGCATTTTGTCTTACATTTGTCCTTAAACTCCCCATAAACACGTTTGTAATTTTGTACCTTTTGCTTTAGACATATTAGCTTTAAGATTATCAGTATACTCAAAACCAATGACAAAATCCGCTTCAGAAGGCATCCATTAAATTTATAGTCTCTCTTTACCATTAGAATGAATCAACAATTTTTAATAACACCATTCTCCACTCAACATACCTTTCATCCCTGACATTATAAAATCACCTTGCTTAAGTTGCTATTATTGTTTGGGCTTGCCTTCATGGTACGAACTGTCAATTACAGCTTAACCCTCACTAAGATAAACACTGTTGGCTATTTTTTTAAAAGAAAGACAACTCTATATATCTCATCCCGACATCCTGTTAAGTCAAAATTACATTAACACTTCAAATAAAGCTGTTTTGAATTCACTGGGACTTTAAATGTGCTATTCAGTGAAAAAAAAAGAGAGTAAATAAATATACAAATTATTGCAAATTTCAAAATCCATTAAAATCCCTTGTAGGGACCAATTGTGTGTTTCTTAACAATCGATTTCTTAAGAATTTAGATCAACTTCTTAAAACTGTTTAATGCTAAAGCAGTTACAGTATGATCTTATGGCTTTGCTAGCATGCAATTATAGAGAAATAGTGACTAGTGAGTTTGTGATTTGTAGTAATTTAAGAATGTGAATGAACAGGATATATATCAATATATATATTATTTTGGGCATTTAAATGGCATCAAAGAAAGCACCCATACCCTCTTACGCTTGTTGTGTTTGATTGAGTTTTCATTTTTTTGCTTCCTAATCTACAGTCCATACAGATTTTAGAGAAGATTAACACTGTAAGATTAAACCCAATGATTAACTTTAGTCTTAAATCACTAAAGCTTTTTTTTTCTTTTTGCTAGTCCAGCTGTTTGAATTTGGCCGTCGTGAAGGGCACCTGTGGAAGGTAAAACGCGCCAGGGTAATATCCAGTCGTGAAAAAGTTGTTCGCTGAAGATGTCATGTGATCAGCTTTCTCCTGCCACAGCGTTTGTCCTTCATACAATGTGAAAATGTTTGCTACTGTATTGTGGTGCCTGGCGAAGAAGCTACTTCACAGCTTGTCCAAGAACGGCACAGATACTGTAATGAATAAAATAGTGCAGTGTGGATAAACTGAATACACTCATCATCTAAGCAGCTTCAGAATCTTTGTAAGAAACAATTTGACAGTTCATTGGGTACACCAAAATATAGCTACATGGTCCCCTTTCATAATGGGGGCTGTAAATGTCCTTAGAGTTAACCAGTGACATGCAAACTTAGGCCTGTTATGGCATATTCCTGCCATCAATTAAAGTGATTTGGATTAAAACTCAGATAAAAATCAGTGTTGTAGTATTTGCTTGAGTAATTAGGGTTGGATTCAACTAAGGGCCAAAAGCCACAAAGAGTTGCTAAAGAAACTGCAATAATTGTTGAAATATACCAATCAGGAGAGAGATATAAACAAAAATCTTTATAAATAAATATTTTATTTAAAAACCTGGGTGTGTACACTTCATATATTCAGTATATGATATACTGCCAGAAAAACTGCCACGAGGCTTCAAAATGAAGTTTTTAAAATAAAAATAGGAATTATTAAAACCAGCAAAGCTTTGATTTTTACTATGAACTGTGAAATCCAGTATAAAAATGCCAGCCAAAAGTGAACAGTTGGGCAAGAAGGGCAGAATTAGATCAAGCGGTCAGGTAAAGTAACAGATTTCAGTGGGTGAAACAGAAGAACCTGATATCCAGATATACACAATATTATAAGGTCTCCACAGATCTGGTTCATATACGAGGGTGACCAAAAGAAGCTATTTACGTCATCTGAGAGATTTTATTGCCTACATTTATCCCTTTTCTTAAAAAAATGAGCAATTGAGGGATAAGGATATTGCTGAGCAAATAATGAGAAAAGCCATGTTAGAAAATCGAAACATTTTAAAAAAAGATTTCATGTTTTGTTGAGTATACTTTGAGCCGTTTGGTTTTAACTATAAGAATATTAAAAACAAGAATAATATTTGGTGAAAACCAAATACAACACAACTCCCAATGCCATTCCTCTAATGAAGCATGGTAGCTAGAAATAAGCAAAAAATCTGCACTTGGAAAGAACATATTTGTTCCAAAATGGAGAACGAGTGAATGCTCCGTGCAAAAACTACAAAACGGAGGCGGTCTGTGTCGTGACCGAAAAAACTGCAGTCCACTAACATTCTCAATGTAATTTTTCAGAGTTGAAGAGAATTTACATTGCGGAATGTTGAGGAATGAACGGTTCATTTACAGTACACATACATATCCGTGACAAATTAAATCTGATATTTCTGCAGAACAACAACTTACTGTACATTGAGAGGGTTATTGGATTATTTGGAAGACTTTAGTTAATTTGATCTCTTTAAAGAAACAAAGTGTGGCAAAAGAACCAGAAAGATGCTTAAATTTGATGTTATGGTACAGCAAAATGATGGGGGAGTGAGTAATTTCTGGAGGCACTATACATTGATCTGCAAATCCTGGATTAGACTATTGGATTTTTGTATTATCCTGCTCAAGTGACTATGGCTGCCAGTTGGGGGTTTTGTGCTTTTGCAGGGCAGTGGTGGCTCTGTGGATAAGGCTATGCATATATGTATCAAATAAGGTCTTACTCTACTGTCTGAGTCCTGACTGAGAGTTTGCAAATAATGTTTGTGTTCTCTTCCATAATGTTTAAAAAGAAAATACGTTATTAGTGGTGCAATGCTTAAAATAAACCCAACTAGTAAAGCATTTGATGTTTTTTTGATTGTCATTTTTCCTAATCTTGCTTTCATTTAGAATTGCACTCAACCCAGCTAACAATTGTCGGTTACTAGGATGTTCTGGAAAGGTTAGTTCTTGTAGATTTGCTGTATTGATTACATGCCCTGGATATGCGATAAACTAGTACCAAAAGGTCATCTGCATCTTCTATCTGCTTCATGCACGCATTTTGCTGTCTCTCCAAAACACTGAAAAGCGAGTCTGTTACTGAGCATGCCAGAGTTATTCATTACACTCCTGCTTCAAAACACTTCTGTCTTTTTTAAAAGCCAGTGAACTGAGACCATATTCTGGAAATCGCTTTATTTTTTTATGTTATTTGCTTTGAGTGCTTTTTATTGATATAAATTGTTAATGTGGCACTAAATCGTAACAGCAGGTTAAAGCCAGAAAAGGTTACAAGGCCCAATTGAGAGTTAGATAGGTTTCATGGATTTAACTGGATACAGTGTTAAGTGCACATTGTGTTGAGTGAAAAAACGCAGATCAAAAATGATTGCCTGTGTAATTTGCCTGAGTAGGGTGTGATTTTCATCGGGGGAAAGTGTCAGAGTCAAGACTCGAACAAAGACTTCTACAATTCAGCTGTATGAATGTAACAAATGCTTTGCTTGTGTCCTTCATTATAAGATGACAGAGTCACATATTAACCAAACGTTTGTAAATTTTAATCAAGACAGCTAAATATAAGCTGGGTTCAAGATTCTGTATTCTGCACCACATTGCAATTTCTCCTTGCAATCTTATTTACTATCTTTTTTTTTGGTTTTTCTTTCTGATGAAGGGTAATAAATGGAGACATCACTTAAAGCTTCCACTGACTACATTGGTGAAGTAAATATGGACCCTAAATACAATGCCGTCATTGTTAATGCCACATCAGTCAAATCATCTCATTGTCTCAGTGATTTAAGGAAAAATATTCCGAATAAATAAATATACTAAAGATAAATGCAATGTAAATTTACAACATGTTGGTCTGGAATGTTGTTACGCACATTTTCTGCTTTTTAGTTTATTTGAAAACTTTGCAACATCTTGAATGGATGAATGTTTTAGAAGGAACCATGTAATTTGGCAGAATCATAGATCCAATATGGGAATGGGAAATAATTTAATGTACCTCTTTTCCCACAGGAATACCTTTAAAAAGATCTTTTGTTGAACATTCATTTATAAGATTTTTATTTCTCTGCTTAGACTTACTGAAGACAATGAACACTGCATTGCTCCAACTAATGAAACCCTAGTGCCTAGCAACCAGCAACATCCAGTTAACACCCTAGCAACCAGAGTTTTTATAGCAACTAATTAGCTACAATATATAATTTTTCATTATATATATATATATATATATATATATATATATATATATATATATATACATATCAGAAAAATGTTTTGTCCATTGAAAATAATCCAATGGTTTGTCTTTCCATGCACACATGTTATTTGAAGCAAAGAGACAAAATCATATTTTTGGTTTGGTTTATTTCTTTTCCCCCTTTTTCTTGACAGTACTTTATCTATCTCTCTATTATAATCATCACTTAGTTCTTTTATTACTCAGTCACCATTCAGCGACCCTTCTGCTCGTCTCTGCTTGGTGTCTCTCTCGCTGAGGCTGGTGTCTTGCTCCTCTATATTGTCATCGCTGGACTAAAACAGAGTGCACTGATTATTCTCATCAGCTGCAGGTGTTTCTTACTGTCCGTTCTGTCCGTCTCCGCCCTCCACTTACTTTCCCCAACGCAGACTCAAGCCATGGAACTGTCTGGGGTGAGCTGACGAAGAAGCTGGTGGAGAGTGCTCCCAGACTCTAAGGAGCGGGTGTGTGTGGGTGGGTGGTTTGAGAAGGTTGGTGTAGTAGGAGAGGGGGAATGAGAGAGAGGGAAAGAGGCTGCCTGTCCCTCCCTGGGTACACCGCCATCTGGACGTCCCTGGAGAGGCGTGGCAGACGGTGGAGTGGCGGGTTTCGCAAACGGTCCCATCTCCCCAAACAGATCACAGGTGGCAGCCGCAGTGTCGGCTGCAGTACTCCTCCTTGGTCTGGTCCCTCTTCCTCCGTGGCTTAGTCTCCCTGGCATCATAATCCCACTGGTACCGCACTGGAAGAATGATAAACAGACAATAGTTCACCAAGCAAAACTTTTTTATTTACTTTTGTTTTCACCCTGGCACTTTTCTTTCCAGTACTCACGCCGGGGCTCACACACACACTTGCAGTTCGGGAGGCCTTTCTGTCTTGACGTCTGCCGGTGCCCACTCGCAGATCGTCCTGGCTTGCCCGTTCGGCGACCCTTCCGCTCGTCTCTGCTTGGTATTTCTCTCCCTGAGGTTGGTGTCTCGCTCTTCTTTATTGGTGTCGCCAGACTGAAACAGAGCGCACTGATTAGTCTCATGAGCTGCAGGTGTTTCTTACCGCTCATTCCTTTCGGCTCCGCCCTCCATTTTCTCACATGGCACATGGTTATTAAAGGGCAAAATGCACAATAAATAATAATGCCATAACGATCAACATTTACCTCAGAACATTCTTGCGACCTGGTAGCATCCTGTCCACAGCCCAGTAATAGATTGGATTTTGGTGGTTGGGGATCTCTGTCTTAAAGAAATTGATTATAAATCCTATCAAGTCAAATTTTGAACAGCAAGAATGAGACCTAATAATAATATTTAAAGTATCAAGACAGTTTGTATTGCAAAAGCTAGCAACTGGTTAGTTTCAGGTTGCAACTAGTTTTTATGGTCAGATCAAATGAACATACTAGCTAAAATGTAAGAAAGTAGCAAGAAATCTGTTGAGCGTTCACTTTTATTAATGTTTTCTTGGCTTCTTGAGGAAAAAACAATACTTTACCATAAGTAACATCACAGAGTCTGATTTCTGTGAAACTTTTTTTTTAACAGTGTATTTTTTATATTTAGTATAACAGTTAATAATTGTTCATTCTGAAGAATTATTACACATTTTACCAGATTACTATTTATTTAAATGCAAAATTGCAAAAAATAGTTTTTCCACCTCGTACATAGTGGATCTAGTGAGTCAATGAGTAACACAGTGGTCATCATCTTTTTTTTAGGAAAATTATTCTCATTTTATAATAAATAAAAATATTTTGAGTCCATTGCATTTCTATTTGTTTTACTATACATAATATTCATAAATCAGAAATCAAAATGTGCAGATAATAACTTATACTAATTTATACTATTCTACAGGCAGTTTAATGATTAATGTGTTTTATTGAATTTTATTCTGCTTTCATTAAAGAAAAAAAATGTAATTAAATTATATATAAAAGTACATTTTGGTTGGTAAAAAATGGTTAAAATGTTCAGGATTCTATTATGTTTATATAAGGCCCATGATTTTTTTTTCTGCTGCCAGGTTGTCACCCTTAATATTATTTTTAAGCATGTATTTGGAAGAAAAAAGTATGGAAAAGTCTGGAAAAGGACTTCATTAAGGACAAACTTATAAGGTATAAACCTATAGACATTAAACTTATAAATTCATATTTTTAACCTCTATCTCAATGTCCATTGTTAAAAGCGCTATACAATTAAAACTGAAATTGATTGAACTGAAAATGTTGACACTTGTATGATATATCAAGGAGGTAATAATATTAAACTTAAAATCATAAAATTATAAAAAGGTGTATGTGCAATGTAGGTGGATTTCTGATTTGTTTAATTTATTTAAGACACTCGGAAGTGTCTATGATTCTGTAAACGAACTGAAAATGTACACCACCCATTAATAATCAAAAGGTAAAATCTACACTGTTGCTATGGTGACATGACACTGTGTGATACAGAACACTGACAACAAGGATTAGCAAAATGGTCGTCACCTTTTTTTTTTTCAGGAAATTAATTCTTATTTTCCAGGAATGTACTTTATTATAATAACGATACGATAAATACGATATATTGACTCCATTTCATTTTTGTTTGTTTTACTAAGCCAATCAAATATTCATGAATCTGAGTCAAAATATGCAAAAATGACCACTCATACTATTCTACAAGCTGTTTACTGGTTAATGTGTGTTTCATAGAACTTTATTCTGGTTTTATTAAGGATGTGGTCAAATTGTAAGTAAATAATATATAAAAAATACATTTTGGTTGGTTAAAAATTTCAGGATTCACCTTAAAGGGCATCATGATTACTTTCAGCAGCCATGTTGTTACCCTTAATATTTTATTTTATTTAAAGCATGGATTGTTCAATTTGAATTAAAAAAAGTACTCTGGGCCTTATTGTACTGTACTTGCACTTTTCTGGAAACAAACGAAATAAAGTGTAAACCACTTTAAAACTCAGTGATCCTTACAAAACTCTGTCTGATTCATTAAACATACGAAATGTGTAGGTGATGTTTAAAGCAATTTAGTTGGCTTTTAATTTATTTAAGACATTTTGAAGTAAATACATACATAGTGACTTACAGTCATCTAATTTATACAACTTAGTAGTCAAGTGTTTGCAGTAATTTGGTGATGTTGGGATTTGAACTCATGATCTTTTGAGCATAAATGCAATTTCTTAACCACTGAGCTACTACTTTCAAAAGACAAGGTACAGAAACATTCCCCATTTATTTTAGCCTTAAAACGTGTACATGAAGACAAAAAATGATGTCCAGTTTCCTCATTACCTGCTACTCTATCTTTTTTTAGGATAATAGTTAAAAGAAAACGTCATAAAATATCAACTGTTCTAATAATCATCCTCTGAAAAATTTCCTCACACTTAATGTCTGCAATTATACTCTAAGTTAGATACTCACAATAGGAAGATATAACAAAAGCCTCTTCTATATATTTTGTCCTTGATAAATTACAAAAATGTTAGTCTGACACTCTGCCTAGCACACACACACACACACACACACACACACACACACACATAAATCTTTACTAATACTGTAGGTTTTTTATGTTTCTAAATCCACGGTTCTTGCCAAACCGGTGGTTTGCAGTTGAGATGAGTTTTTGTTTCCATGGTTACCAGACTGTCTGCCTCCTCGCCTGCACAGCGACTGTCAAGCGAAGGTTTGAGAATGCCTCAAATCAGCGACGTTCCAACTGAGCCTGTGCCAGTGCAAAAATATGTGTATGTTTTTTAAGAAAACACTATTTCAACACTAGTTCAGTGCAGCTTTCTACCAGAGTTGCCTAAACATGGCTTCTTGAGACATGGGGTAATGTTGCTGTGTAGTCAGAACAGACACTTCAATATGGAAGTCCTTGTTTTGCTTTTGCTAAGCGGGTCAAATTTATGTCTGCGCATGTGAATGTCTGAGAACTGATCTCACTAAAATAGCAAACCTCATGCAAGGGCAGCAGGGTGACTTAAGAACATAATGACAGCATTTTCTTGATTGAATAAGCGCTGCATTTGTATGATGTACTAGGACTTGGTACTCTGGTAAAGCCAAAACTAATAATTCCTTTACGTTATTTACCATGTGAAAGTGAACCCATGACGAAAATAAAAACATAGTGAGCTGTCTAGAAACTCAATTTCAAATTCAGTCATTAAGCTTAAGATTTACAAAATCCAAATTACCATCAGAAGTGTGGTTGACCTTTTAATGGTCAAGTGTATACCCTGGTGGACCCAGATTTACATTAATCACTTAATTATTTTATGTATTGCTTACAATATCACAGTAGTTACTAAGATTACAAATAATAATAATAATAATAATAATAATAATAATAATAATAATAATAATAATAATAATAATAATAATAATGAGATTTAAACAAATTAAATAATAATAATAATAATATGTGAAGGCACACATTCATAAACTGGAATGTTTGTGAATATTTTTTTCCTTTTCATTAAAAATGAAAAATAAAATCCTAAAATGGTTCATAGTAAATATTTTAATAGACCCAACTTGTATAATGTGGCAAAAATAAAAACCCTATTAAATGATATATTTAATAAAATAGCACTGCTCTTGAACACTGAATATTGAGAAAGTCTATTCAACTAGATACTTGTCTCTGTTAATGGTTTGCTATTATTATATTTGAATAAAAAGAAATGCTCCTATAGCAACATCATAATAAATTTAAATATATTTGATAAACCCCAGTATACTGTACAGAATGTTGGCGCATAAATAGACAGATGGCATGAAATGACAGCAGTCTGAATAGATTTTAACTATTAATAACAACAATAAAATCAAAGCGGATAGCAGATAGAACGCAATGTGAAAATATTAAGACAAGGAGCTTTAAAATCTTAATATTATACAAGTAATACAAGTGATAAAACTTTTTAAACATACAACACCAAAAACCATTGGAGGTATTCATTGCTAGCGACACTTAGCAATAACTGATGTTAAAGCAAATGCTGCTAGTGAAGAAAACGTAGCAATGCTAGGTGAGTAAGAAAAAGAGAAACTCTAACCAAGAATTTCTCAGCTCCGTTGATGTTTTGCCCAACTACTATCGATCATTTACAATGAGTCTTTACTTTACAGCTGTACAGAACCACTCGTGACCCTCAAACCCTACTCCACCCAAGGTAACTATTGTACCTAGCTAATATTTTTCAGTTGAACCTCAACTAGCTAACATTAGAAAAGATTGAGTCGAGTTGCGTAAGTGCCTGCCCATTATTTAAACCAGAGGAACATAAAATCACATTTTGTCACGTGCTGGATTGATTAATACTAATTTAGATGCTCTTTCCGGTATTGGTATTGATGAGTGCCATGTACTCCTACTAGATCTAGACTCTATAATGCTTTTAACACAACTCAGTGACACAAACCATCGAGCACACCAATTGATTTTCAGTCATTAAAGTGATTTAACCCTCCATGGTTCACTATAAAGCTGGTTACAATAGATCAAACAATTCAGAGGATTTTTGAGCAGAATAGCAATGAAAGTCCATTGAAATTTGGTGAATTAAAAAGAATTGCACAGTATCTGAAGCTCTGAGAAGTTCACACTAGAAAACGTGTGCATTTTAACACAACATTTTCACAACATTTCTCGGTCCTGTGTCAAGAACTAGGAAGTGAAATTGTGTTGTCGCTTCTCTAATGACCGAGCGCAAGGCTGATGACACCATCATGCGAGATATTACCGAAATTCACACTCGCCTATGTATCACCCACGACAGCTTATAATCATCTCACTCTGAATTGATAATTGCTAATATGCAACACTATGTCCATTCGCAGAGACGTCTGTCCTCAGAACTTTGTGTGCATGAATATATGTCTTGTATCATAAGGTTGTGGCTGCCATCAATAGTTTGTGTTCAGCACGAATATTGTCATATCTTTACACCATAAGTGCTAATCATGTCTTTTTTCCTTGTTCTTTTTTTTTTTAATTGCTACTGTCTATAAGAAAACAGATGGACACACACATTAGCTATACAAGTTCTCACACTTTAGCAGAAATAGCAGAGAACGAAAAAAAAAGATCTGTCTGCACAAGCAGTTTCAGATGGCAATGAAATCAACTAATTAAATATTGGAAAGAAAAGTTGAAGTTAAATATGACACCAGTAAAAGTAAAAGTGCTCCCTTTAAAGTTTCTCCCTTTAAAGTATTTTTCTTTAAATGTACTTAAGTATCCAAAGTACTATGACTTATTATGGGTATAATGTTTATATTATCCTTTTTGTCACATGATTCTTGCTAAACTCAGTTAATGTGAAAAGACTCTAATGTTACTCTTTACACACCATTAATAGAACGATACTAATGAATCAAACACCAATTGATATCTATTTTAATGATCATAAACACAAAACCTTCTTTTCAACTACTTTTAAAAATCACACAAATAAGGCCACAGGTGTTGTGTCAAGTTCGAGTCAGGAGTTTCTTCCATCATTTATTCCTCTCACAATGTTCTGCTTGCTGTTGAAACTGACTCTGAACTGTATGTTGGTGATAAGTAGATACGCCAAGCGCCAATCAAAACAAGTTCAAAACCCTGATTGACCAATTGAATTTTTATCCACTCGTAAATAAAAAAGAAACGACTGATTTCACAGAATGTAGTTGAGTAAAAAGTGAGATATTTGACTTTGAAATGTAGTGAAGTTAATGTAAAATTCTCCACAAATGCAAATACTTCAGTAAAGTACAAATACGTGAAAAAGCTACTTAATACAGTAACACATTACCTACTTCGTTACTGTCCGCCACTGGTTCTCATTACTTTTAATGCATAGATATATTAAATCATTCTATATTTGAGTGTGTTTTAAAAGAAAACTTTCAATAAATGAAAATGAATTTAATTATTACCTCCTACAAAATGTTATGTAGGAAATAATATGTTTTGGGACATGGGAAATGAGAGAAAAAGAATGTGTGTAATACTGTATAGCCTGATGTAAAGACCATATCAAGCCCCAAAGTGCTGTATTACAATTATATCATAGCAATTTACCAATATTTATGTATGTATGTATGTATGTATGTATGTATGTATGTATGTGTTTATTTATTTATTAATCAACATATACTTTTAATCCATTGCCTGCTATTACTTATATTGTCCCTTGAAATATTATTTTCAAGACAAAAGATTATATTATTATTATTATTATTATTATTATTATTATTATTATTATTATTATATTATTGTATATTATTGAGAATCTGGAAAGCACAAAGCCATCCAATTTGTAATTTTACGCTGAGCGTTGGGAATCACTGATCCTGGAGACTCCTTCCATGTGAACATAGATTGTCCCCTTATAGAAATCTTCACCATATCAACATATACTTTGCATTGCTAAATAATGTGGTTTTTTTTTATCTGTTTATTATTATAATACCATCCACATATATACTGATGCTTTATTGTATTACAGTTATCATGTCATTTACTATAAATACCAATGTATTGATCACAAAAAAACAGTTCTTTATATAGAATCATACTTCTTTTCGCTCAGTATCCTTGATGCACACAGATCAGGGACTCACACGGTCACATCAGGACACTAAAAGTCGTAACAAATTCATCCCTAAAATACTGTATAACACTCTTCGGACAAATGTAACATGAGGTTGCTAGATTATATGAGGTTTTGCCTTGCTGGCACCTAAGGCATCAGGTCACTAACTGTCTCCTCTTTAAGGAGGACCATTTATTGCCACAATACATGCCAGTGTATCTCCACCTTAGATGGTGCCAGGCACTCCAGAAAGTGTAAGCATAAGTTAGAATTATGCATGGTTGAGTAACCATAATAGTATATTAAACACTGAAATGATCCATATAAGCCATTAGGTAAAAGTTCAATGATATCTGTTTCAAAACGTTACCTGTGCAGAAGAAAAGGTATCATTTTAGACTCCAACAACAAAGCAAATGGAACATTCAGCTTATTCCATAGCAAGGAACTGGGTTCTTTGTTTAATGTTCCAATCCAATGATTCCTGATCAGAGATTTTTATTTTGAAATAGAACAATGAAGCAAAGAATTGTTTAAATAACTCTGCATTTTCTCACTGATTATATGTTTTCCATCTTTAACCCTTAATGGGAACACTTCGGCTCTTCAACGGTTCTTTGGGTGATTAACATTTCCAGTATTTTAATGAAGTCCTATCATGAGCCTTGGCCGCCCATGACCCTGTTGCTTTTTCAACACTGTTCCTTCCTTGGACAACTTTTGATAGATACTGACAAATCCTTAAATCTTTTCTGCTTCTGACACATCAACTTTGAGGACAAAATGTTCACTTGCTGCCTAATAAATCCCACTCACTAATAGGTGCCATGATTAAGAGATAATCAGTGTTATTCACGCACCAGTCATAATGTTATAATGTTATAATTTTATGCCTGATTGGTGTATAAAGTGTATGTATTGAACCAGTGAGGTTTTGCAATCCCATCTGAGGACTGAATAGGCTCTTAGTTGTTGGAACTATGAACCCTTGATTCATAGCCCATTTGTTAAGCAACTCGACCAATGAACGTTCAAATCCCAGGATTGCCACAGTAGGGCACCACTTACGTATATGCAAAAAGAAATTTAAATTTGTAGAATATGCAAAATAGATTAAATAGATAAATGTCCAAATAATGGCACTGCTGTTTTTATAGTTTCTGTTAGATTTTGTTAAGACCCTACAAGTTAAAATAAAGATTTAAAGTAACTAAGACTGAAGTGACTCTTTATGTGCAATAGATTAGTGAGAAGACATTGATGGCAGCCAAATGAATAAATAGGAAATTTTGGCAAAAAAAAACTGACATCCAGTTTGGTGTATCTTACAGTGTAGGTGTCCATGGCTGAGGTCAGTAATCAAATGTGTCACTTATGAATCATGTCCTTTCTCCCGCGTTAGGCTGAAAAATGTAGGTTATTCAAGCTGTGGGCAGGTCACTGAAAGTTAGTGTTTATTTCAAATGTCTCACCATGTTACTGCCCTCTCACATGTCTATGATGGTCCAAGATCCTGGATGTGTCTATAGTTCAAGTTTTCAAATTTTTCTCATCTACTTTGCAAACTGAATCATCGTTGCGTGATGAGCATGTGCATCTTTGTACATCTAACCCACAAAATTACATCCTTATATAATTATAAAGTAAGTTGCACTAGGTGTGCTGTTTTTTTTCCCCCAGAACTAGTGTCCTCATTAGAGGCCAATCACTGATAAATATTCCCCTGCAGTCTGTATCATCAGCTGTAAATCAAGGGGTCTGTTGTTCTGGCTTTAGAGCTTAGTGCTTGATGGAACAATTGATTAAGGATTAATTACCTTGTGCTTGTTTATGCATTATTCATGAGCAAAAAATCAGATGTTTGAAACAATGCAATAAGGCTGCTAGAGGTGATAGCTCAGAGCACACTCGATTAAGAATTACAGAGCTGGCAGAAATGCAGCTGTTGTTAACCTGAATAGATGTATTTGGGGTCTCTTGAGTGGTTTTAGATTCTGTTTTCCTTAACACTTTTCTGGTAGAGGTTACAATGGCAACATGCTTAGGTAGTCAGTCTAAGATTCTCTGCCCCCAGCCACAGATCCAATGCTCCTACCGAGGGATCCTCAGATATTTTCAAGTCAACTGTGAGATATACTGTACTTTCTCCAGCTGGCTTTGGGTCGGCTCCAGGTTCAGTGCTACTACCTTCTAAAACTCTATATGGAGCTTAGCAGAAAGCATGCGTTTAAGGTGTCCATACCACCCCAAGTGGTGCTTCTCAATTTGGGGAAGCTGTGTCCCTATTCTAAGGCTCTTCGCTCTGCCTTAAATGGTCCCAAAAAAAAAAAAAAACGATTGAAGAATCTAATTTCTGCAACCCAGTGCTTGAGATCGTATTCCTTTGGTCAATATCCACATCTTGTGACCACAAGTGAGAACAGGGACATAGCCTAAGTGCTCTATCCTGCAAAATAGATCTTTAAGACCTGAATAAGCATCTCTGTAAATCTGGCAAAGGAGCATGAATAAAAAAAAAGTGCTTTTCACATGTGCGGGATTCACTGCATGCATATAGAGAGAGAGTGAACCAGGAATAAATGAAGTTGCAGAGCATTATTGCATTGACCTGATAGATGAGAGGAGGGGGAAGAACTGAAGGAGGAGAACATATATACACATATATACGCACAAAGAGAATTTAAATATCCCCCAGAGAGTCCTCGATCTCCTCCTTTCTCCCTTCTTTCTCTTCCTCTCCCTGTCTCCTTGTCCTTCTTTCAATCCCCTCCTTTCTCATTTCTTTTGCGACAGCCCACCCTGCTACAAGCTGTAATGGTACAGGCCATTAGCAAGACCATCTCGACTGGAGGAGGGGGGCCCCCTCAGCCTCGGCAAGGAGGCGACTTTGGATCCACATAAACACATTCGCAGATGTCTCTCCATGCGTTCTGACAGCCTGCCTCCGCCGCAGTCATCGCACTAATCAGAGAGCTAGAGAAAAGGACAGAAAGGGCAAAGCATCACTCCGTCGTGCCTGCTTCTCGCCTACGTCCCTCGTTCATTAGTCTTTAGTCGTGAGAGGCGTGGAGGGAAAGAGAGTGTGTATGTGTGTGTATGCCAGAAGAGGACAGCAGGAAAATACGCCGGCAGCTTCTGTCCTCAAGCAGAAGCAAAATTGTTGAATCCTGCTTTCTTCAATGCTCGACTCTGAACGTTCACAGCAGGAGAGTAATAAAGACATGATTAGAATGCAGTCTGAAATTTGAAAGGAAACAAAGGAGGCAGGGAAAACAAGCTGGCAAGAGAGGAGATGGTTTGAATGAATGAAGTAGCATGGGCTGGGAATAGAGCTGCCTGAGCAAGGTAAGAAAGCTTTTCCTGTGTTGCTCTAACATTATATAGATATTAAATATTTTCAAAAAATTTCAGAAATAGGTAGCATTGAATAAGCAGATAGTGATCACAGTCTGAGACTGAGGACTGTTTTTCTTGACACTGTTATATTGAAGTTCACTGGAAAACAAGCCTGACATTTGTTAAGCTGCCCACATGCATGGGCTGTTGACAGGGACCTTAAGCCCAGAGAGGAGAAATGACTGATTGTCTTCATTGAAGTAGCACACAAAGCACTGAGGTATTGGCGAGGCAGTCTCGCGTACCAGCTGGGATTGGCCATGTGCAGAAATCTGCGAGTCGATGCAAACTATCTTCAGTTTTATGATGCATATGATGAATTGCTTGAGTAATTAATAAGCACACAATGAAGCCGGATCAATTGCGATAATCTTATTGAGATGTTACTAAGAAAAAGAAGTTTTGGATTCATTCTGACAGCAAGTCTGTACAGTAGTGATGGGCAAAACTGTCTGCACTATTACCACAGCAGAGTCTTTAAGACAACCTAAGTCACAAAGCTTGCACTTCAAAATATACCTGGGTAGACGGGGTGTACAGTTATTACAGGTTCATCACATTGTGTGCCCTTCCCCCAGTCTGACCCAGAGAGGGTACACACTTCTCACCATGAAAAAAAGCCAGAGAACAAAGCACAGCGCAACATACAGTATATAGTCGATAGATAATAGATAGTCGTATTAGATCAGTTTTTTTCTTTTCTGGGTCCAGATCCTGATAGCTGCAAAGCTCTTAATTACTTATCTGGATTTGATGATGTGTTTATTACACCAGTCTGGCCTGTGACATCTGCAATAATTCCTTTTGCCATTTATTCCATGACACATGCCCTAGAAATACAAAGCAAAGACTGTAATTCAAGTTCTGTTGTTGCCATTATGCTTTTTTAGGGAAGCCCCTAACATTGAAATATCTTTGGAAAACACTGCCGGGTGTTGTTGCAAAGCCAGGAGTTTGTGAGTGTTTCAAGCAACCCTGGAAAAAAAAGTGGGAGAGAATTACTAATGATGGAATCAATGCCATTCTAGTGACTTCAGCGGATTTCCAAACAAAGAAAGCTTTTCACTGAAAACAAGCAAACATCTTTTTAAAACTGACTTTGGGCTGCTGACAGAAACAGAGGCTACCTATCCAGGCCAGTCTCATTTGTCCAATTATTATTTCATTTTGCTTGCCTCAGCTAAAATGCAAAGGGGTTTCAAAACAACCTCTGCAGCTGCCATGTTTGCTAAGCAATTTTACCATACAGTATTCGTACATTAAAAACAGCAATACAGAAGCTTGCTATTGTGCCTCGCATGCGGACTTGTGTTCAGTTGTTTCTCTTGAAAGTGAGAGCCTTGCAGTCCATTTTTAGCCTGTCCTCTAGTCATGTATATGTCAGCGCATTGCGAAGAGAACTTGTGTATGTGCGGCTAAGGGGCTTGTATTTCAAATCGCAAATGTTATCCAAGATTCCGGTCAGATTCATAATGCACATGCAGTCAGGAGCCGCTGTCATACAAGTTATTGCTTGGATATAACCGATATTTTATGTCTTAGTAGGAAACAAGAGTGTAGTGTGATCAAATTAAATGAGAAATAATTTTCTAGTGAGCTGTATAGCTTTATAGATGCTGCAGAACAAGTGCATTTTACACTCAAGTCAATCATGCAGCAGTCTTAAAGCCGTGATAATGATTTACTATTAGAACAAAAAATCTAAACATATGTAAGAACCTGATTTGAGGTGTACAAGCTGGAAAAATGTATCACTTTTCTACAGAGACAGGATACAAGCAGCTAAACTCAGTACGGTATGTGCTTTATTTGTACATTAATAAAAAGAAAAAGAATCAAAGCAAGGCAAGAAGGTGAGGAGTTAATTCCGAAGAATTTGTAATTAGAAAAGACAGAACTCAAGACTTGGATTTGAACAATGGTACAATAAGAACGCAAGGTAAACATAGACAAATAAAAACATTTAGGAAACAAAATGAGAGACAGGAGAGCGACGGAAAGAAGCCTTAAACAGAAAACCAAGCCAACACAAACAAATGGCGTTAGTCATCATAGGAACAGTGACGCAAAGGGGAAACCATGATGATCGACAAACAGTGTTGATTTATTCACATGTACTTGTTTTGTCATGACTGTCTTGTGTCATTTTCCATGAAATTAATTTACGTCATTAACGCTATGAACCTATAGTCTGGTCGTGTTGATCTTGGCTGTTGTGTTAGTGTTGGCTAAGTAGCGTCTAAATTATTTATCTATACTGTAAAGATTAGTCACTAAGGTTATCACACACCGATCATGCATAACTTTATGACATTAAACATTATGAACGATGACGTGGAAATCTCTTTATCATGGCACCTGTTAGTGGGTGGGATTTATAAAGCAGCAAGTGAATGTTTCGTCCTCAAAGTTGATGCATTTAAAGCAGGAAGAATGGGCAAGCGTAAGGATTTGACAAGGGCCACATTGTGACGGCTAGACAGCTGGGTCGGAGCATTTCCAAAACTGCAGCTCTTGTGGAATGTTCCTGGTCTGCAGTTATTTCAAAAGTGATCCAATGAAGGAACAGTGGTGGACCGGCGACAGGGTCATGGGCGGCCAAGGTTCATTGATGCACGTGGGGAGTGAAAGCTGGCCCCTGTTGTCGGATCTACAGCTCCTGTAGCTCAAATTGCTGTAGAAGTTAATGCTGTTAATATTCGATGAGTCAGGACTGTTTCGCAGCAAAAGGGGGACCAACACAATATTAGGCAGGTGGGTATATTGTTATGCCTGATCGGTGTCCAAAAAAGTTATGTCTGCTCGTTCTACATTATAGCAGCTATTAACCGTAGTATCCTCATAAGCTTCTCTTTTACTTTGTCTCAAGGCTAATAAGACAACAATTAAATTGTCGCGTTGCTACAAAACATAGAAGGCTTTCACTCTAAAGATGTGGGTAAGACGATGTATTGACTACACTGGAGAATTTTAAAACGTCCCTGTTGTGTAATACACACAAAGATGCAGATGCAGATGAAAAGCATTTGCTTACAGTCACAGCTGTACAATGCAAATTATGCACTCTATTAGTAATGTGGAGACACTGAACGGAGAAATGTGTGTGTTGTGTACCGGCAGTGCTTAACGGTCATTGCGGTTGCTGGGAATTGAAGTATTCGGAGGATTGTGACATGACGTTCACCAACCAACAATTACACTAATCAGTTTATCTGTAGCGTCTGCCAAGCATTTCTTTTGTAAGATGCTGCTACATAAAAACTTGCTGCTACATTATTAACTTATTAAATTTATTTTTAACTAGCAAGCACTAGTCATAACTATTGTCATAAGCATGGTATAGAAATTAATTCAACAACTCTGACTATTCAGAACTGGGCATTAAACAACTTTTGTCACAAAATCGACTTTAGTAATGTTACTTGACTTGAAAGGCAGATTGTTTTACTTTTGCTGCATTTTCTTTTTTACATTTTTCTGTCTAAATGACATTCAGTTTAAAGGCTCTATGTGATAATAATGTGGATTCTGTTACTTTGTTACAAAACCTTAATATAATGATACATTTCCTATAGTGTGAATAGTCATACAGTATGTTCTATAATATGGTGATATGACATTTGTCCTTATATTACCCACATTTATGTTATGCCATAGAGAACATTAATGTATGACTTTATTTTTACTATAATGCAGATGACAGGAATAATACGGTATAAACATGCAAGTCATAATGATACAACAGATAGGACACTGACACAAGTAAATGTCATGGCGGAAGAAAAAAAAAAAAGACAACAAAGGAAATACACATCAGCCATTGCTATTTAACCAAACAACTGAGCCAATGACAGTCATGTTTATTCAATATGTTTGGCACTATTGGAATTCCAGAACTGGCTTCTGGCTGGCTTTTTATTTGGAAATGCTTTGAGATTTATGTTAACACGTGCCGCTTATGGCATCAATATACTGTTTGGGTTCTGCTCCTATAAAACTGTTATGTGTTTCATGAGAGGCTCTGAATGCGCATGCTGTGAATATTAACCAGAGCAATTGTTCCCTGACTGACACGACCATGAATGCATTATTCATCCGGCCCTGTGCTGCCACTGAGAGTCACACTGACTCAGGGCATGAGCGACCCTTGTACCAGCCCTGAGAGCTCCACACACAGCCAAAGCCCCAGTGCGCCCTCTTCAATGGTCAGCTAATGAACAGCTGAGATGCGGAATAAGAGCTGAGGAAGAGAGGAGAAAGCAGGGAAACAGATTGCCAAGCCTCAGGCTGGGATCTTATTGTGGCTTCTTGAATTCTGCTCTGCAGGGCTTCACGCTTGTATTTGGCAGCTTTCTCCTGCCTATGTTGCTTGTGTGCTTACAATAACATACACACTGTCATCTTTGAACCATGATCATAACCCCAGGGACAGCAGCTGTTACCCCAGAAGAGTTCAGCTTATGGCAGATAATATGGATGAAGTCTGTCAACTGAGGTTGCCAGGACATTCCTCTTTGTTTTCTGATGCCTACTACAGACACGCTCACCTACACCACTGTGTTCTTAATGGTGTTTGGCAGATGGACAACCTGTGCATGAGCCCATTAGATTTACTTATTTTTACTTTGTTATGTTCCACTGGCTGTGTAAAATGATGATTATGAAACAGGGGTCATGTGTGCATGTGTGTAGTTACAGATCATTAGACATCAAGTACAATGACAATGTGTTAATACAACACACAATGCGACAGATGCCATCATGATTACAGTAGGAATCTTACAGATAGATAACACGTTTTTTTTTTGTTTTTTTTTACAACATAAGTTTGATGAACTTATCCTTTAAAATATACATTTTCAGAATTTTGTTTTTGAAAAATTATTCCACCGCTTTTCCAAAACCAAATAAATCTATGTTCACACAGTGACAAAAACAACAAACACGACAGTTCATTTTCTATGTACATGCACGTTACGCCACTGTGATTTCAGTGACAGCAGCAAGCAGCAAAGTGACACTGCAACAAGCGATATTTGAAATGAGATTTTCTCAATTATATGCAAATTAGGTGCTGTGCTGCAAAGCGACAAACCGAAATGACTGGATCGATCCTATTAGTCTGGTTGTTTCTGTAATGATAAAGTTTGTCTCCAATGGTGTGACTGGAGTTACCTAACAGTTCCACGCCACGCCACTGGAGGTCCTCATTAATTGCGCTTATCTTCCTCACCTGATTTTCACTCAGAAGTGTAAAGTGTAACTAGAAGTGTAAAAATCACACAACCAATATACACTCGTTGTGTGATTTTAAACTTCTAGTTCTCCTTCTGAAGTGTTCGAGCTGAAGTAAATGTCATGTATCGGCAGAGGGAGATTAAACTGACCAGAACAGCTGAGGGCACATGAAAATTGGTGGTGTTGGTGCAGCAAATGTTCTTTTGTAGCCAACCAAATTGAATGTCTGTGTTACCACAATTGGCAATTTCCAATGCCATTTATTGAAGGCCTGCAGGTAAGACACTGGTTATGCTGTGCAACACTAATGACTTTCAGGTTCACAAAATATGTTGAAACCACCTGAAATTACTTGGTTGAGATGACCAGAACTAAAGAGACCCCATGTCCTCATGTAAGCCCCACAGTATAATGGTCTGGTTTGATATTCTAATTAATACATTTGATTGTTTCATGCTTCTCCCTGTGCCAGACTCCCACTAAACACATGGAGAGGAGAAATCAGGATTGTTTAAAACAGAAGCCTCAGCTGTAAGGAGCTTAACAATGCTGCGTCGTTAAAACAGCTTTATTTGATATGCATATGAAAAAAGTGCTGATAGCCATTGTAAAATGGATAATAAGCAAATGACCTTTCACGGCAATAAAACCTCCGGTTAGTCGATCTAATCCTGCTGAGTAGCAAAGGCTGATTCTCAACATACCCCTGGTCTCGGTTTATTCCAGCATTCTCGTTCCCATTGATAGACACCCAGCCTGGTAGGAGGATTCCATAAACATACAGTCATTCTTTCAAAATGCTTTTTTTTTTTTTTATGCCTGTGATCATTTCGTCCACTGGAATCGGGTACACTCATGTTTAATTCAAGGCATACACATGTGGTATGAAATAGGTTTGGCAAAATCTGGCTCAAATGATTCCTCCTGCTATTTTTTATTATTTTTTTAGGGGGATGGGGGTTAAATGTTGAAGCCACATTGGTGACAATGGGGGCCCGACTGACATGTTATCAGCATATGTTTATTTTGAGCCCGAGTAGTGTTTGTGTTTCACGAACGCTTTGTAGATGAGCGGCGTTTGTCGTCACACTTCAATGCTCCTAACCCACCAAATCCGCAAACAAATAAAGCACCTTATGTGTGATTCCTACTAATTCCTTTATCGGAATTTGTCATAGCACCCCATCTGTGCACAGCCAGCTAACAGACTTATATCTGTGCATGGGGTTTTTGCTGTTAACAAAAAAAGTACAAGACACAATATTAACATAGCTTCATGGACAACACAGGGGATTGTGGGATTGTCAACAATGCTCACCCTAAGCTCCTAAGTGATGCAACAGAAAATCAGTTTTTGAATAGCTTGAATATAATACAAGAGGTGGCCAAGGGAGCCAAATTGTCCATGCTTGTTGGCTAGGAGGGATGGCATATTAATTGCAGCTACACTAGCCATTAGTGACCGATAACTCTTTCCTATTGTGCAAACAGAAGATAGTAATGCAGTACAAATGCCTCCTTTTAACATCAGCACGAGATGCATTTTGCTATTAAAATAGATATTCGTGACAATTTCAGGAGTGCCATTAAAAACATTACTCCGCGATTTCTATTCCGAAGGATGCAATCAAATCGGATGGCATTCCAATCCCATGAAAGAAAGTATCATTATGGCAGAGAAAATTCAAATATCAAATTTGACAGGAACACAGCCCAAGGCTAATGTGCACTACAGTCCATGTCTCAGTGTGTCTAAAAAAGATCAAATATTCATTCGGCTGCCTTTAGCCCTCGGCTTTAATTAACCATTTAGAGAAAAGCCAGACTTCCTATTTAAACTCAAACTGGTCAGCTTTTATTTACATAAGTAAGCAGCTTCACGTTCAGCTCGAAGACTTCAATGCAGTCAGTATAGCCCAAAATGTTAACAAGGAGAAATGTGAAGTGCAATTACTACTTATTCAGCTGAAATGTATCGCTTGTAAGAAAATTATATTGGATATGGATTAAACCGTAGCAGACTGTCTCAGCAACTGGGATAATATTTACTAAAAGCATTCTGCGCACTGACTAAACTGTATTTCAAACAATATAATATCTTTCATTTATTTATTCGTTTAAATAGACAGTGTAAAAGGAACTGGGTAAATAACTGGGGAAGATAAACATAATTACTTTATACTTTACATGGTTTGGAGAGGAAGATCTTGACTGGCCTGCTGTAGAGTCCTGACCTCAACCCTATTGAACACCTTTGGGATGAATTGGAAAGCTGACAGCACCTCGGGCTCCTCACATCATCCTACATCAGTACTTTACTAACTCCCTTGTGGCTACAAAAGCATGAACCTCCACAATAAATCTTTTTTTTAGATCCATTAACCAAAAGATTGGAGGCTTTATATGACAGCAAATGAGAATTAAATGGGGTATTCAAAATGCACATACTGTATGAAGGTTATTGCCAGATGTACAACAAACGTTTGTCCATATATTGTATGGGGGAGGTGGAAGCTCAGTGGTTACGGTGTTGGGGTACTGGTTGGGGGTTCAAGCCATGGTATCGCCAAGCTGCCACTCTTGGGCCCTTAAGCAAGTCCCTTAACCCTCTGTGCTTCAGGTATTATAGCTGACCTGGTGTTCTGACCCCAGCTTCCAAGCAAGTGCTATAATGTATATGTGACAAATAAAGTCTGTTCTACGTGTTCTATTTAATATACAATAACATTTCATTTTGTGTTTGTTAGAAATCAGTAGTTTGTTACAGAGCGTAGGTATTATGTTGGAAAGAACATTATTGTTACTTTTCTAATAATAATGAGTGAGACCAAATCATATAGTACATTATCAAAAGTCCATGCTTGCAATCAGAATTAAGCAACTCTATTTTAATATTGTGCAAATTTATCACGATGCAATTTTAGAAAGCATTGCAACAATTACAGTAGCAATTTGTTAATCAGATGTTTTTTTCCCTGTCCTACTGGCAATCCATATTTAATTTTTTCATCCTGCAACACACCCACAACAGATCATTTTCTACCTTAATTACCTGTTTCGGATGTAGAGCTGAAATAGAACAGAACCCCAAAGAGTTGATATTAAGAGACTGAGACTAACGATTAATTGCCACTACAGCCTTTCTTTTTACTGTATCTTGTTATTATATGGTGCATATAGTTACTTACCTGATGCTAATTCTCCACATTATCTAAGCCTAGCATTTCACATTGCTGAAGCTGGAGCATCGAAATGTAAACTTATTAAGCTGAAAGGTTCAGATGAAGAGTTTACAGCACAGTGTTGCCAGATGTTCACATTTCAGCCTCATTTATTGAACATCAGTGACTTGAAATAGCAGTCTGTCTCAATAACAGAAAGACAAGCCACCAGCTCAAATTTGGTTTTGTTCTCAAAGGTGACATCAGAAACATTATTTTTTATTAATTATACACACTTTTACATTATTCATGAAATACATTTGGGGAAGGTACAGTAGGCACTACTCAAAAATGTGCATTTCTACTGGCTAGATTTTAGGATCATAGCTATTAATTCTAATCAGATACAATAGAGACCAAAATAATATCGATAATTATATAAGCAGTTTAATGTAATTTATAGCATTTAACACAATCAATAGTAGAGTAGGATAATATAAAAAAAATCTGGATTATTCCCACATCCCATATAAAGCTTTGTTCCTCGATCCAACAACTTATCAAATGAATCTGTCACCAGCATGATTGACCGTGGTCTTTCACACATTTCCTGTGTGATTGCAGCATTGCACTGAGAATTGCTTTAAGCGCTTGCAGAACTCTATGGGAATGAATTCGGTTCACTCATCCAGGACACACTTCATTCTAAAAGACAGTCTATTTGTCTTATTTAGAAAACCGTTCTGTCAGAAAGCAGTACTGCATTTCAACCCAAAAGACATAAATGAAAGAATTGAAAAAAGAGAAGAGAATTCAACTTTCTAGGGCAACAGGCTAACTTCAGGAGCCAGTGTAACATGCTGACAAGGTGCTATTAGCATACATCATGTAAAAAAATATGATTTT
>JAAIIK010000101.1:5140312-5152565 GCA_014706435.1 Silurus glanis | reverse complement strand
TATATATATATATATATTCACACACAATTTAAAATTACATTTGTTTATTCCCTATAATATTATAGGAGCTCCTTCCCTCAATCACCTGTGTTTTTTTCTCTATTAAGTTAAATGATATATCTACATTAGACGTAAAAAATATTGATGAATAATTGATCATATACATTTTTTGGTTAAGTAATACCACATACCTGTATGTGGCAGCGGTTCAAGAGTGGAGGGTCGAGCCGGATGAAACAAGCGGTAACACTACACCAGTAGCTAATAAGACTAATCAGTGCGCTGTTTCAGTCCGGCGACACCCTCCGCTCACAAATAGCTTCCACAACATATTTTTCATTTGTTTATCATTAGCTTTGTGAACACCTGACTATAAGATTCTATGTGATTTTATATATTCTAGTGCAAATTTTGTCCCCATTTGATGTTTTAAAACCCTCCACTGTGTGTTTGAGGAGATTTGGGCTCATTCAGCTACAAGGTTGTTAGTTAAGTCCTGAACTGATGTACTATGAGGAGGCCTATGGTGCAGTCAGCATTCAAATTCATCCCAAAGTTGTTCAATAGGGTTGAGGTCAGAGCTCTATAACAGGCCAATCAAGATCATACACTCCAACTTATGTCTTCATGTAGCTTGCCTTTAGCACACAGGCATTGTCATGCTGGAACAGCTTTGGGTCTCCTAGTTGAAGTGAAGGGAAAATGTCATGCTACTATCAATGGACATCATATACAATTATCTGCCTCCAACTGCAAGGAACTTGGAAACAGTTTGGGATGAACCACACATTCCTGGAAAAGTCAGATGTCCTAATAGGTTTGCCCAGATAGTGTAGATATATAGACAGACAGACAGACAGACAGACAGGAAGTAAAGAAAGAAAGAAAGAAAGAAAGGAAGAAAGAAAGAAAGAAAATAGAGAGGGGGGATTAAAAAGAATAGAACGATAAATAAAAAAGAGAGAACAAAATAAATAGGAAAATAGAGTCCAGAGTGCAAAAATGATGCAAAGATGTGAAGACAGCATAAGAAAGAGAGAGAGAGAGAGAGAGAGAGAGAGAGAGAGAGAGAGAGATGGAGGACATGGCGAATGGATCAGCTACGCAGTCTTCAGGTCAATATTTATGACTCACGCTCGCCACAATCCAGGAAAACATACAATTTCTGACTTTGTCAACGGCGCACCTATGCGGTCGTAATTTTTCAGGTATTTTTCATCCAAAAGGTTGTTCAATAGGGTTGAGGTCAGAGCATATCTTCATGGAGCTTGTTTTATGCACAGGGGTATTGACATGCTGGAAGAATTTTGAGTCTCCTAGTTCAATTCAATGGAAAAATGATATGCTACTGCATCCAAAGAGGTTTTATACAATTGTGTCTCTCAAAATCTGTGGTAACAGTTTGGGAAAGAGCCACATAGTCAGCCAATATTTGTACAGTAGCAGAATATAACTGGTCAATGCTGATTGCATAGATCTATAAAATGTCTGTTTGGAGAAATGAAGGATTTAGGTTGCTCAGACGAGTGGGTTCCGTGTGTTTTTTTCAGCAGAGAGCCTTAGACAATGATAAAAGTAACGAGGACGCTCTCTGTAACAGAAGAATGAAAACGGCTCAGGAGAGACATAAAAAACTAAAACATGGAGCTTCTTGAGTTAATGCAGGAAGAACAGCATGAGAGAGGGGAAATGATACTTCTTCATTTCAGGAGGTTGCAGATGGCATTCCGTAAAAACCTGAAAGACTGAGCTGCACTTATAGCTGTGCCATGTGTTCCCAGGGCAACACACACGCAGTTGGGTCTTTGCAGAATTTCTACTTAAAATTTTTTTGGTTGTTGTTGTTGTTAAGCTGAAGATCGCTGAATGCGCAGCATTTTTTAAATTTCGTCACAGAATTCATCTATTAGCCACTGATACGGAAGGTGCAGGCATTTCCGAAATGTCTGCTGCAGCTTAATGAATAGCGGACAAATCCCATTAAAGTCCATCAGTTGCACAAATGATGTTTACACAAGAGCATTAAGCAGCTGCTGGTAATTTCTCTCCAGAGAGGTGAGGACTTTCTGTAGAGAGCATTAAGGGATTTGCAGTGTGAGTAACAGAGCATGTGCATTTCCATGGCATTTCAGCACATCATGCCATTGATCACTTAATAACATTGCAACATATTGCGCCAGAACTGGTTTATTTTTATGTTGTTTTCATGGTACAGAAACAAAACTCTCACCCTGTTTGCTGCATGTATAGTGTATGACTGATTGATATATTAGTCATTGCAGACTGATTTTTCAGAAATGTTTAGAAATGCAAAATCACATAAAGCTACCGATTTCATGGCCAATAAACCAACGTATTGGAAAATTAAAGTATTTATTTTATATATACACATTTTTTTTATTATTAATGTTTGCTACTTGTTTTAATATGCCATTGATTTTAATTATTTAAAATATTGGAACTTGGATTTATAGCTACATAAAAAGATATTTAGGATATTTATGTACATTGAAGTATATTTATTATATTTAAATATATGTAATACAGCTTACATCACATGCAAGCTGTATGGAGATTCCCTCTAAGAGTATCTTACAGAAACGTTTCAACCATTACATTTGTATATTAATAATTCAGAATAATTTATATTTATAATTATATATAACAATTCAAGCAATCATTCAAATTGCATGATTTGTGTGTAAGCAGAATTGTGACAATGTGCGATCAAACAAACTTTGAACTAACCAGAGACAATAAGGAACAACAAACATTTTTTTATAGCACATCAATAAACACACCAGATTATCTTGTTTGCTTACAGCATACTAGGGTTGATAAGATTCAACGATTCATATCGGCGCATCAGCATAAAAATGTAAAATTTTCGCATTGATTTAAAAAAAAGTGTGCATTTGTATCGAGATGCATCATTTTTTTTACGTATTTGCATCTGTAGAAAAATATTTATTTATATATAAGCATTAGTAGATGCGCTATACTTTTATTATTGAGAAAGTCACCAATAATTTATGACCGATATTTTATAAGTAGATTGATTACTCTTTGCTAAACTGTTTCTCAAGCGTGTTCTGAGAGTCAAACAGAATATAGATTAAAAAGGCAGAGGCAGAGCTGCATCTTCCTGGAGACAGAACAGGAAAAGAACATCTGGTTGCTTCATATGTATCTTAAATGTATCATATCGTTGGTTTTGCATCAAGATGCGAATCGCATCACCCTCGGTTACGGAGAGAATTTGTTTTATCTTATCCACAACAATGTATGTATATTTTTTTGTACATAGTACAAAAAACTGTTACTTTTAACATTCGAAGTTTGTCGACATTGTGGTTTTATTGTCATTTCAACAAGCTGCTATTCATACAGAATTAAATAAACAATAGGAACAGTGAAGCACAGCGCGGCACAGATGCAAACATTTTTTTAAATGCTGTAGCTTCAAACATGACTTTAGTTTGAAGTGATGTTTTAACAGTGGTCTAAGAGAGAAATGCAAACAATGGTGTGCAGTTGAGTATGAGTGTGTGTGTGTGTGTGTGTGTGTGTGTGTGTGTGTGTGTGTGTGTGTGTGTGTGTTTGTGTGTGTGTGTGTGTGTTGTGTCAGACCAGTCTCTGGGTAGTGCGGAATCTAATTGCTTAGAGGAAGAAACTGTTACCCAGTCTGACCATGAAACCACGAATGTTACTTTTTGCCAGATTGCAGGAGAGGGAAGAGTTTGCGTGATGGGTCCTTGGGGTCATGCACAATGCCGCTGGATTTACAGTTGCAGCACGTGGTGTAAATCTCTGTGATGGGGGGGAAAGAGAGCCTCCCAATGATCTCCTCAGCTGCCCCCAGTATCCGCTGCAGGGTCTTTTAAACCGAAATGGTACAATTTCCAAACCAGGCAGTGTTACAGCTGGCCAGGATGCTTTGGAAGTCCCTCTGTAGAATGTGATAAGGATGGGGTGGAAGGAAATGGACTTTTCTCAGCCTAAGCAAAAAGTAAGGATGCTGTTGTTTGTCACCAGAAAAGTGTACAACAGATATCTGATGCTCCATAACTTGTGTGCTGAGACCAACTGATAATGAAATCTGTCCAGAATAGTTACAAAAGTGCATTAATATAGTGGATGTCTAAGGATTTTATACAGTACTGTTTCTACATGTATATGTGTATACAGTACATATATACAGGTAATAAATATAAATACTTTGTATATATGTGTATATATGAAATCCTGGAAAAGACTTATTGAAGATCCATTTTTGGCAATCGTCAAAGAAAACATTAGAATCGTTAAATAGTTCCTGTACTCAATAGTGATACAAACTGACAATAATGGAGTCATTTTTAAATTGAGTACAGTAAGCAAAAAGCTGATAATTGTGTAGGTCAGGGTTTGAGAGCCAGGTGTTACAGTATGTCATAGTATCAGGAGCTGTAAAGTGCTCTTACAGACAAGTAGGCTACTGTAGAGCTTCTTCTGGCTGTATAAGAGAACAACAGAATGTATTCCTTTACAGTGGCTACATAAATCACACTGACTCTATAAATGCACAACAATGAGGACGGACGTCTGAAGTGCCACAATGGTCTGCCAGTTATCCTTCTGTCTCAGCATCATTATAAAAGAAGCAGCCATCCTTCATCCCTTGATTCATGTGGATTAAGAGAGTTAGTGTGTGTATGCCTCGCAATACCAATTACCACATCATGGTTTCAGCTGATTTTAAGGACACAAATTGGTCTGAATGTTACAGTGAGCAGGGAGAAGACACTGTGGTTCACTCCATGTATAGAGCTATATATACAATATTTGTATTTTGTTTTATCGTCCCCCAGCAATTCTGGCTTTCATCACAGCTGTACTCTTTTTATTGCAAAGTCGAACCTTCGAGGGTAAAGCTTCGGGTTACTGATCAGAAGGTTGCGAATTAAATTTCAGCACTGCTAAGCTTGTTCAAGGCCCTTAATTCCTCAGCCGTATACTCAACTGCCTTGATTGGGAGTTGCTTTAAATAACAAGTCAAAAACCATTAACAAAGTATGAAAAAGTACATATGAATATCCCTCCAACTTTGCCGTAACAGCTTGGGGAAGAAGTCAAGCCAAATCAAGTCAAGTTTATTTCTATAGCGCTTTTCACAACAGACATTGTCTCAAAGCAGCTTTACAGAAACATGTGTAATAAATGGCCGCCTGTTGCTTGCTAAAGTAAAACGTAGGGTTATAATATGTATATCTATTGTACCAATACAATTGTCCATATAGCAGCCAATGCAGGTTTCAACAAGTCAGTAACGGTCTTCTTTTTGCAAACAGTTACTTGTCGTATCAGCATCTTTAAGGTTTTTACTATCTTAAGGATTCTGTGGTGTTCTGTATTGTACAGCATCAGCACAGTTTACCGAGACTGATTCAGTGTGGAATGCTATTAGTTTGAGGAAGTGATATGCTGCCCTGCTGTAAAAGTGCTGACCCTTGAGACTAAAGTTGATTCTTGTATCATCCCTCTTGTAGACAGCCTGTTCCTTTCAGCGTGAAGTCCTATTCATCATGCCAACATCTATAATAGCTGTTTTGAAATATGCTAATGCTCTAGAGTTATGTTCATAGTCTCTTAACATTATTTACGTCGGCATTATAATGATGAATAGTTTTATAGTTGCCATATAATGTAGGTTTATAATGGAATAGGCATTTGGCAGCGAGCAACGCTCGTTTTGCCTTTTGTGTGTGAGAAATGTAGGTAAAAGCAAATCATCAGTCATATCACCGAATTTTATAAAAAGCTAAGAAAGATGAGACGATGCAGCAAAATTGAAATTGATCACTACACAATTAGGTGCACAAAAAGAATTAAAGCTTTAAACGATCACTGCACCATGACTGTAGTGTTGTCGGAATGAATGAATGTCTGGATTCTGGGTAAATCATTAAATAGGGCTTAAGGACACCTATATTCATACTGCATGACAATTGACATTAGTCAGGTCAAGTCAAGTAGGCTTTTGTTGTCATTCCAAACATATGCAATACAATACAAGAAAAGTAGAGTGCAATAAAAGGAAGCAATTGTGCACAACCTGTTACATGAGACAATAATGAGACAATAAAAGTGTAACTAAATTAACTGATTAAACGTCATAAATAAATATTTATTCCATCAGGTGTCAATTTTCAATTCAATTCAGTTCAATTCAGTTCTATTTGTTTAGCACTTTTAACAATGAACATTGTCCCAAAACAGCTTTACAGAGATCATGAGGTTTTAAAATTTGAATGTATAAGTTTAGTGCCTGTATGTTTGTTTCTTATAAATATATTCTTAAAAGTTCCCTTATGAGCGAGCCAGCGGCAACAGTGATGGAGGAAGAAACCTTGAGATGAACCAGATTCAAATGGGAACCCATACTTATCTTTTATGATAGATAGAGACTAATAAATACTTTTTTCTCTTATTTTCTTGGAATTCAGAGGTGCTGCTCTCACGGATTTAGGGATTTTGCTTAAGTAAGCTATGACAGTGTAATGACACCACAGAGACAGGGTTTTTAGTTTTAACTTCAATACTACATTTTTAAGTACATTTACCAAGTATCTGTACTTTATCATATTGTTATTGGTGGAACTTTTACTTTTCCTCTTAAAATATTTATTTATTATTTTTTATTTATTTATTTTTTTTAAATACGTAATTTGTGTTAAATTAGAACTTGCAGCAAAACTACAACCATAACCCCACAGTTTGGGAGGATAAAAGGGTCTGTTACATACTTAATGCACAATAGTAATGGGTTGAGAGCATTTTATTGAATACAACATGCAAATAAACCAAACAGCAGCCAAAATCCTTAAACGTAAAACAGATCACGGTCGAACGATTAGCAAAACGCAAACAGGGCTGGGCAAGGACGTGAACAAAAAAACGAAACAAGATCGAGGAACCGTGAAACGTTCATAGACGAACATAAATGGCTCGGTAATCGCAGCAACCTGAACAAGCCAACGCGAAACTTCCTCAAAGGTGAATATCTACATATAAATGGAAATGGAGAACAACTGTGACTAAAAGACATAACATGAATAAAACAAACACATGCACATGAGACACACAACCAAAATAAAAGCATTTGGCTATATAAAACATCGAAGCAGGGAAGTCTTTAAAGAAGAATCTTTGACAGGTTCTTTCACTTAGCATCTCTAACGATTTGATACGCTCCTTAAACAGCTATGATGTGCAGAAGTATTGAACATTGAACTCCATCAATTATTCAAACATCATTCTTATACAGTAGATGAGTGAAAGTAGACTTGTATTTTTACTCAAGAAGAAAAAGTAGTACTCCAGTAATATTTTTCTTTTTTTTTCTCCAATGTGTAATTTGCCCACCAATGGTATTTTGTCTGAAATTACATTTATTTTGGTTTTGTTCTTCGGTAAGTGCATCATTACAATTATTGACCCTGACATGGCAAAAAAAATGCAAAGTCAGTTGTCATGACGTCCCAATATAATTCAGCCCGGAAAGTATAATACTGTACCACAATCTTATGGCGATAAGCAAATCAGTGTTAAATGTTATTTAACAAAATTGAGTATGCACTGATTTATTCTTAATCAATAATGTTATAAATTGCAATGAAATCAATCCTACAGGCATTATAAATGGGGTAGTTACTTATATTCTATAACATGCATTTTGTCTTGTATTCTTTTAGTAACTTTTTTATGTGTCAGATATGTAGGGACATTTGCTCTGAGCACCTGCCATAAATAAAATGTTACATCATTTCTCTGTAGATTCTTTGCATTATTTCCTCCTGCTTATATGTTGTGTGTGTGTGTGTGTGTGTGTGTGTGTGTCAGTTAGTTGACAGTTCTGGCTCTCAGACCTCCTAAAACAGGTAAAGAAAGAGAAGTAAAAAAAAAGTCAACTGTCAAGACAAGCAATTAAGTAAGGTTCTTGGTGTTCACTGCACTCATTCAACACACCACCAAAGAAGAGCAGAAACATTTAGATGTAATAACAAGTGAATAAATATATTAAAATGTTTAACCTCTATTATCAAGTCTAAATATATAAGTACTGTATCGACCTGATAATGACATCATCTCATTTACATGACGTCGATCCAGATGGTCTGATCATGGTGCCTGAGAAATCATTGCAGACCATGGATTTGGGAAATGGAAGCTCAGTGATTAAGGACTTCACCTATAAGACTTTTTGACAACCTAGGTGCGATTTCTATGGTCACCCCCCTCCGCCACCCCTGCCCTCTAATAGCACCGCCCTCCCATCACAATGCTCCACCACCCAGCATACAAGTCATACGTATCCTTCCTTAAAAACGGTTAAACAAATTTAATAATCATTGCAAAATGGCCTGAATTTAAGTATGTAAATAACAATAACACAACAATACATTGCGTTATCGGCTATTAAGTATTCTACTATAATGCACAGTTCCCATTTTTCAATAAAATAACTTTGCACATCCATGTTGAAAGGAGGTACCTGGTAAACAAATACAAGCACTTAAAACGAATAAACCTGCATATCTGCGCATATGTTAAACATGGACAACATTCCCTGCCACCCTCTACATCTCAAATTCTAAACAGCAGCAGCCACTATCACAAGAGAGACTACTTAGATAATCACAAGGAATCACTAGCGCCCCCCAGCTGGTTGTCCTCTAGGTGACCGTCTTGTTTGCCTATGCCTATGAAAAAATATAATTGCAATTCGCTCTGGATAAGACTCTCTGCCAAATGCCGTAAATGTTAATGCACTGAAAATAACCTCTGAACTCATGATGCCAGCCTTGATTTATGTCAGTAATAAAGCATGAGTTGTTTGGTGTACCTTTTTTTTCCAAAACCCATGCTTATTACTAAATAAATACAGAACAAAGTCAGGACGAGCTTCGGCTTCCCACGAAAAAGAGATGGGCAAAAAATCAATACTGGTCTATACAAGGCTCAGTGTAGCTGATGAAGAATGCCCACACAGGATAATAATGGCTATGGATTTTTAATCGACTGTCGTGTTTTATTCCTGGCTTTTTAGATACGAATCCTAGGTCACGATTAACGACCATAAACGTGGCTAATTGCGTTTCTTGTTCATTAGAACTAGCAATATCAGAGTGTCTATTCATTTGATGAGGCTGATGCACTTCAAAAATCTGGGTTTTGGCAGCAAATTAAATCATCCCAGCTTTGTTCAATTTATCCTCCAGCTTTGTTTTTGTGGATTTTGCGTAGTTGTTCTCATCATAATTTCTAAATCTGCAGGTGAAGCTGAAGCCTGCTGTTCCTCATTTCAGATCAGAGCGATCGCGATTCAATGAAACAGATTTCAGCGATATTAATTTTTGCACGGACTGGGAAACAAACCTTTGTCTGTTCGTTTGTTATATTGTATAATTGTATGATTTGTCTGATTTGTGATTCGTAGTTGATTTCCTGAACGATGCATTACAATTACTTGATTTACTTTAGGATTTGAAATAGGATGAGAATGCTAAGAAAGAAACGAGAAGAACTCATACACACACAACCACACACTCACACACATTCTCTTTGTGGACTTCAGGGCTCCCCTGAGACTGATTTGAAAGGCACTCTGCCCAACGGGACCATTTGAGGTCAGGGCCGAAGCTTGGCATGGCTCGGCTGACTGGCACAGTTCATTTGGTCTTCCTGTTTCCAAGGCAACGGGCTTTGTGTGTGTGTTTAGGATGTTTGCTGGGTGCAGCGAGAGCAGGAGTGTGTGTTTTTTGTGCACTTCACAGTACACCTTTAAGTGTAATTTGAAGGTATTCGAAAGATGGTTATTAGAATGGAAGAGCGAGGTAGGATTTTTATTGTTTTTCTGTGCTTCTGTGAAAAAGAGAGAGCGGGAAAGAAAGAGAAGAAGAAAGAAAGAGGAAGCAGGTGGAACAGTACATAAGGTTCACTTCATCATACCCTAAAACAGATGCTGCACCGTCTGAGCAGGACGTTGTGTCTCCTGAGCATTGTGCAGCTCTTGCTCTTAATCTTCGTCGCAGGTACTGAGTCCCGTGTACCAGACGCATAGAGAATTCCTTGTTCTGTGTGACTTTTTTTTCCCCCTCCCATTTTCCATCCCTTTTCTTTATCAGCATCTCTCTATTGACGGAGAAAAATAAGTGCAAATTGCTCATTGAGTCTCCAGCTGTGTGAGCTCTAGTGAGAATTGAGCTGACAGAACCAGATGCTGGCAGCGTAGCGCTCCTCTCTCTCTCTCTCTCTCTCTCTCTCTCTCTCTCTCTCTCTCTCAAGACTGCACGGCTGCAGTGATGCTTTTAATCAAACTGCCAACCTGGATGGCAGAAAGGGACATCTTTTTCTAATTCTCATCATTTTCTTCTTCCTCTACCTCTTCCATCCTTCCTCTTACTCTTTCTCATATTATTGTGAACTCGAGTATGGTTCTTTCTTGAGTTTTTTTTGAAAAGAAGAGAATCAGAATCAGCATTTAGAAAGAGAGACAGATAAGATTTTTTGCATAAATTATAGATATTATTATTATTATTATTATTATTATTATTATTATAATATTATAAAAGTACTTGTACTAATGTGTATTGTAACTAATGTTTAACCCTTTAATGTGTTAGAAAGCACACAAATATTTTGTGTTAGCGGGTCAAATTTGACCCATGACCTAATTCAGCCCATAATGCTTAAAGAACAATGATTATTTTCAAATATTGTTTCCACATAGCTATCTTGTTATGCATTGATAACTATGTAAACACTGTTTTCAATGTATTTCTTTTTGGCCACATGGACTTTTTATCTAAGAATATATCTCTTTTTTTAATGTTTCAATTTACTCATTATATTTCTTATAGTGAAGACAGAGGGTATTTATGTTATCTGACTTTGATAGATTTATATTGGTATATTAGTACATACCTCTGAGGTCCCCTGGTGGTCTAGCGGTTAGGATGTGGCGCTCTCACCTTTGCGGTCCGGGTTCGATTCCCGGTCAGGGAACCAACCCCAGCCACTCTTAGTGCCGGTCCCAAGCCCGGATAAATGGGCAGGGTTGCATTAGGAAGGGCATCCAGCGTAAAAACATGTGCCAAATCAAACATGCGGAGGATCAGCTGTGGCGACCCCTGATGGGAGAAGCCGAAAGATATTAGTACATACCTCTAAAATAAATTGCTTGGTTTTTTTTAATTAATATTATTACAACAGTGACTTGAGATGGTTTGGACATTTGCAGATTAGGGACATGGGGTATATTGGTAGGAGAATGCTGAGGATGGAGCTACCAGGAAGGAGGAAAAGAGGAGGTTTATGGATGTTGTGAGGATGGACATGCAGGTAGTTGGGGTGAAAGAGGCAGATGTAGAGGACAGGGGGGTATGGAGACGGATGATCTGCTGTGGCGACCCCTGATAGGAGAAGCCTAAACAATAATAAGAAAAAGAATATTAACCATAGTGACATCTGTTGTGTTATGGGTCAAAATTAATTATGTTAGGAAAGTGGTAAAACATCCAACTTTTTCACATAATCAAACTTGATTTTGCTCAAAATTGCAAGGTCAAATAGAACATGAAACAACAGCGGGTTTTTTCTCCTTACATACAGTATATGCTTCCCACATGTGTGGCAAGTGCTCCACCCATTTGTCCCAAACATCCCTAATAAAGCAAGTTGTCATTCACACGGCGAGCGGCTCTCGTCTCGCGATTGTCAAAGATAACTCTTGACAACACATAAAAGGTCTGAATGGTAGGTTGAAAAATACTCTGGGGTGACTCACCATCCCATAATCTGTCTGTATCCTCATTACAGGATCTGTACACCCCAGCAAAAAGCAACAGCCCTATGTAAGCATTCAAGTGTGTTTTGTAGATCTCCACTCAGCTCTTGCCAAAAACCCTTTTCCCTTCAGTGTTTGTCATCTCGAGCAGGATCTTCTAAACAGATCATGATGAACAACTCAAATGCTGCCGTGATAACTTGAAAATGTGACACAGAATGACCATGACCTCGAGGTCATTCTGATGATGTTCTCAGTTGGTGCTCTGCCTGGGTTTTCATAAGGGATTGATGACCATGAAATGTCACTTTTTTATTTGAAGGGTTCTCTTTAAGCATCTGTGCCATTTGTCTTGTCCTCTTCATCAGATAGGTCTTCTTGTTCGGGATCATACTCCACATCATCCTCATCCTCAGACACATCCTC
>JAAIIK010000101.1:5098682-5139912 GCA_014706435.1 Silurus glanis | reverse complement strand
ATATATATTTGTTTGTTTTTTTTATGCTTGGAAAGTGCTTTGAGATGTAACTTAGAGGTAAAGGTGCAGATACATTAAAAAATTTATATAAACTATCCTGAAAAAGTAAGTTTTAAGAGCAGATTTAAAAGCATTAAAAGATTTAGCCTGTCTAATCTCAATAGGGAGAGAAGTCCAAAAATATGTATTTAGACTGATAACTTGTACTTAAGAAAATCTTATGTAAAAGTACTTTTACTTGAGTAGAATATTTTCTTACTCTTTTCACTTCTTCATTACAGTAATCTATGGGTGAAAAAAAACGAAATTATTTTTAATAAATAAAAGATAACAGTAAAAGTATAAAAGATAACATGGGGAAAAAGTATGCAATGTTTCTGAGATGGAAAAATGAGTTGTATTCTGAACAAGAGAGTTGAATTTTAAGTTTGTCAAAAAAAATCACTCCATTTTCATTTTTATTTTTTTAACTGAAACTCTTTAAAAGCTTTATCAGTTTGATAGTGCGAACCGATAAGTGTTACCTCTGTCTTATCACTATTAAGATATCCATATTACTCTCTCAGAAATGCAGTGTACACCATAATTGTCTATTTCTGTCTATTGAATTCACATTACATCACGTACGCTTCTCAATCGCATTTGTCATAAAAGTGTTCCGATGAAAAGCAGTTCATCTGATGACGTTTTTTTTTTTTAAGGAGTTTATTTAGCATTTATTAAAAGAAGACTCAAATGTCAGGACTTTGTAATAGTCAGTTTTCCATCAAAGGAAAATGTTTTCCGTTCTCTCTGTTTTTCTATACAACTGATCACATAATTAAATTATGTTTACTGATGTTCCAAAGCATTAGACAAAAGCAGAAGTAACTCAGTGCTTAAGGTGTCAGACTTTGGATTAAAAAAGATCATGAGTTCGAATACCGGCATCATCTAGCTGCCGACGACGGGCCCCTGAGCAAGGCCCCAAACCCTTAAGTGCTTAGTTGTATTAAAATGGGATAACTGTAAATTGTTCTTGAAAAGAGCATCTCATAAATACTGTAAATGTAACTCAAATGTAAAAAAAAACAAACCGTCTGTGATATCAGAGGAGTACCAAATTCAAGACAGGCTTTTATTGAAAAAAATAATAATACATTTAGGGTGGAAATAGTAACTCTGCCTCACAAAAGGCATCACACCACCTTTTATTGAATTATTTTCCACTAGCAGCCCACTCACGTCATGTTTAATTCCTCACTTAGTTTCGATAAAAGGAAAACACACACCACGGCACAACAGAAAGGTAATACGAAAAGGAATATGAAAAAAAAGGACAACTCAAAATGTTTCTAATTCTATTTCTAATTAAAAAAAAGAAAAAAAGTTTGAACCTTCTGTTAATCTTGTAAATCGTCTCGGAGGAAATATGGTTCACTGCTGAAAAGCAAAAGCATCAATCAGACAATGCAATCTCACCGGTTCTGGCTGGAGAGCAAAGTCGTTTGTTACTTGTTTTATTGCACTGTCTCTTATTGTCCTTTTCCTTTGCTGATGATAATTCAGGGTCGAACATTAGATCATTTCTTAAGCCTCATTTTGAATTCAGAATTCAGTAATACACTTTCAGAAAACAGTCTGAGGTGGAACTCTACAAGTGACAGAAGAGAATGTCAGTTAATAGGGATATTCATTCATGTGCGCTAGTTTCACTAGACAACAGCCACAGATACAAAAAGGCAAGTGAAAATATCTTGAATATGCACAGAAATGTATATATGCATTGTAATGCATTGTAAATCAGAGACCTTTCTGGGTGAAGGGAAATGGGCAAAGCATAAAGCTTTTAATAATTGGTCAGAAAATTTGAAGAAATGAAGAAAAAAGTGGGACAGCTTTCCAATTTTTATTTATTTTATCATTTTTAAACGGAAAGACGAGTTGATGAGGAGTCAAAAACCGTCACATACACTCCAGTGCTAATGTTAGTTCTCACTCTCCAGTGTTCTGTATCGTTTAAAGACTATGATCACACTCCTGATGTTACCCAAATGAGGATGGGTTCCCCTTTTGAGTCTGGTTCCTCTCAAGGTTTCTCCCTCATAACATCTAAGGGAGTTTTTCCTTGCCACAGTCGCCATGGCTGCTCATGAGGGGTAAATACACATTGTTCAACTTAACTTAAATTCTTTTTGGCATTTGGCAGAAGCGCTTGTCCAGAGCAACTTACAGTTATCTCATTTATGCAGAAAGAAACTGAGAGTTAAGAGCCATGCTCAAGGTGGCTAAATTCTGAGACAATGTCTGTTATGAAAAGCGCTATAGAAATAAACTTGACAAACTTGACTTGATAAAACCAGGCACGTTAAATTTTATGTCAAACATTTTAATCATTATTATGATTTTAACTTTCTGTTGAAGCAAATTGTCAAACAGGAGCTCTGAGGCATGCATTTCTTTCTTTCCTGTTCATTTTATGTCCAAAGATTTTTGTTATGACTATTATAGGGCAATATTTAGCCTTTTTTATGTTTATTCGTCTGTACTTTCAAGCTTTAATTAATCTTTTAAAAGATTTTTCAATAAGTGCTTAAAAATAAAATAATATCTGCCAATTAAACTAAACTACTGAAAAAATCTATTTCTATAAATAATAAACTGCAGGTTATTTAAAATATCTAGAAGAAGGTTTCATAATAAATTGGGTTTCTGGGAATCTTATAACAAGAACTAGTAGATAAACATGGCTTATATTTGTATGTATATTTTATAGAATGTTTTTTTTTTTCATAGTTATCATTTCTACTTTTATTTCTAGGTTATATTTTCATACTTTTATACTTTCTTTTTATTTATTTATATCTTTCTATATTTTATTTCGATTCCTCTATTGTATTCTTTTTTCTGCAGCATAGGAATATTATTTATTTATATATAAATAATAGTGCTTTGTCTTTTTGAAAGTTTCAGGCGCATTAGTTGCACTTTATCTGGATCTAATCTTAAAACCATGAAGGTTACATGACAGTCGCGCTCAGTGCCTTCGAGAGCCTGTGACACACTTAGTGAAGCCGGGAGAGTGAGGATTGTCCCGCCGCTGAGTTTCATTACCATAATACCCGCTCACCTCGCCACCCTCCGTCTCTCTAGAGCCCTGTTATCCGGGCGGTGTTATCCGCACTCAGCGCGTAAGCAGAATCAGGCTTTAGCCCACACAAGCTGCGGATATACAGTGCTGGAATCCTACTGAATGTGTTATCCTGGGGTTTAGTTGCATCAACTGCAAGTTTCCAAACAAAGAAAAACAGTTAAATAAATACAAACACTAAACGGGAAAAAGGCAGTTGGGCTGAAGAATTAATTACTGTACAGTGTTTAAGACACTGTATTACCGATCAGATGGTCAGGGTTCAGTCCCCAGTATTGCCAAGATGCCACTCTTGGGCCCTTGAGCAAGGCCCCTAAACCTCTATGAGTGCTATACCATGGTTGACCACAACTTCCTGACATTGCTGGGATATGACTGTGCTTGGTATGTTTGACAGGTAAAAAAAAGCATATTTGCTTCTACTATTACAATTTCCTGCTTAACCTTCTCAACATCCACAGGTGCATGGACGTACATTTATTTGCATCCACAGAGAAACTTTTTCGCTTCTCCCTTTACCAAGTTTGGCGCGAAGGTGCGCCATGCGTTATCCGAAAAGCGAGCCAGTGGAGTCTGCAGGGGCACTTAAACGGCCGTTAAAGCTCTTTAAATGTGCAAAGAGAATGAAATCCTGCGAGCGCGACAGGCAAAAGACAAATCAGATAAGCGTCTAGGTCTCTTTAGTGCGCCTGGAAGATTAGAGCTTAGCAGATAAAGCAAGATGTGGAAACAGAGTTCTCTCTTTCTCTCTCTTCATAGCACTAATGGATAGAGCTGAAATCCCCCAAATTGAGAACGGCCTTAACACATATCCGAACACCAGCGTGTGCTTGTTTTTTGTTTTTTTTTTTAACATAATTTTTTTTTTTTCAACACACAAAACTAAGATTCTCGTTCTGCTTTTGTTAAATCGCTTTCCGAAGGTACCTCTTTAATCGAAGCATTTCCATTCTTTAATTATCCATTCACAAAAGACATCTATTCCTAAATGTCCCTCCTTTGACTCAACAATTGGTAAATGATCCCAAATTGCAGCATTCATCATCTGAAAGAGGTGAGTTTATCTCTTTAAAAAGGAGACATGATGTTTAAATCGTGAATAAAACAAACGAAATAGAGGAACTTTCGCATGTTAGTGAATTCCTGGTTTAAGGTAAAGTCACAATGACCTGCTGTATATTATGTAGCAACTATAAAGTTTTTTTCGGAATTAGGAATTTGACACAATTTGAAACCGAAAATGCAGCAAACTATTTTCAAAAGCATTCAGAAAAAAATAAACGCATTTGTTTTTTATTAGCTGCTTTTAATTGAAAGTACTTGCTTCGTTTTGCTATGCATTCTTTGATTAGATTTTTATCTGATTATTTTATACCTTTTTGAATGACTTGCCACTCTTTTTTATTTGTTTTACTATAAACAGTTTTTGTTTTACTAATTATCTGTCCAACATTTTTTCAGATACCACGTTTCATAATATTATAAGTGAATCCCACAATTCCACAAGCCCTTTCAGCTTGTTATTACTCAGTAATTAAGACGTATAATTTCTAATTTAAATGGTCATGACTTCAAAACCCAGCATCACTAAGCTGCCACTGCTGGGCCCTTGAGCATGGCTCTTAACTCTCAGTTTCTTTCTGCATAAATGAGATAACTGTAAGTTGCTCTGGACAAGAGCTTCTGCCAAATGCCAAAAATGTTTTGCTGGTTTTATTGCTCAAGAGACGAAAGTATTGCACTGAAATATTGCTATTACGAGTTACAATCGATTTGCCAGACCAGTTGCAGAATACGATTACAATAATAGCTGCAAAAAGTCAGGATCTACAGTGCAGTTTAATTAAATTCAGTTTATTCTAAATAAATGTTGTTGTTTTTAATTGGTGCAAAGATTGTGGCTGTACATTATTAGCTATCACCAGCTAATATTCAATATCCAGAGCTAGTGCTTTCAGAAAACTGAAATTTACTCCAGTGACACAAAGGATTTAAATACAATATATATGATACAAAGAGTTTAATTTATGCAGGGAAATTATTTGAAACATTTTTTATAATAGAATAATAGAAGGATAATATTAAAACCATTGAAACTTTTATTTCCTTGTTACAATGGCAAGTGTAAAGGGGTGGGATGGGGCACGAGGGGGTACCAAAACATTTTAAGAGTAATGGTGCCAACTGGTGCTATTCTGACCACGTGCATTACCACGTCTGCGCTTTCATCATAGACAGCAAGTTAGAAGAAACATGAAATTCTGAGTAAAATTGGGCAAATCTGCCAGGGTGATCTTTGACGTGACATACGTTTGACATACGTTGATGCTGCAATGAGTCGTTCGAGGTGTTTTGAGTGGCACATTCACTTCAAGAGCAGAAGAACATCACTGGAAGACGAGCCAACGAGCCAACGAGCTCAACGTCGAAACCATTCGACAACTTGATGATGATCGTCGGAGAACAGTCCATGAGATTTCGTTTCCTCACCCACCCTTCTTGCCAGATTTGGCTGCTGCAGACTTTGCCCTCTTCCTGAAGATGAAGATCCATCTCGCCGTTTTGACACTATTCCAGAGATCCAGCGTGAACATTCCAGAAGCGGCAGGAACTCTGGAAGCTCTGTATTGCTGTGCGAGGGAACTATTATGAAGGTGATGGTGTATAAACGTAGATAAATGAAGTACTTTCTTGTAAACAGAACCAGGCCCAAAACTTTTCGATACCACCTTGTATAAGGCAGCAAGTATGCAGGCATTTCTTGAAGTTTATATGTTAGAAGTGGCCAAAATGATCAAGAAAACGATTCTGAGTAATTTGGGACCTTTGACATGCCTACAAAAAAGTGGTCCAAAGAAAGATAACTGGTAAACCAACCAACAGGGAAAGAAAGAAGGTGTCAAGCTGAAAGCATCTTTCTTTCTTTACCTTCTTTCATTGGTGTGCATGTGGAGAAAAAGTAAAAAATCATCTGGTCCAAACCCACAGAAGAGCACCTGTAGCACATTTTTCGGACAAAGTTGATGCTGGTTTCAATGGTGTAAAAACACACCGTGCATCACAGATTTCTATTTAAGGAGCTGTTTAGATGCAGCTGATCCTGGAACACCACTGAAAGCATCTTTAATGGACAATCAAAGACTCAGACCGTGAAGCAATGGAAGATGGTATACTGGTCAGTTGAATCACATTGTGGACAGCCGGGACTGTGTCCTTCACTCGTTTGGGAAAGAGAAGGCAGCAGGATGCACTATAGAAACACAGCAAGCCAGAGGAGGCAAGATGATGAAGTTCTGGGCAATGTTCAACTGAGAAACCTTGGGTCCTGTCATTCATACTGTATGGATGTAACTTTTACATGCTCCACCAACCTAATTATAGTTAATCCCGTTCATGGCAACTGTATTCCCTAATGGCATGTATCTTCTCTTAACAGGAGATTGTTGCCTGCTAGACTGCAACAATTTTTCCTTAATGGTTTGTGAAACATGATAAAATATACACGGTTTTGACTTGGCCTCCATAATCCCCAGATCACACTCTGATCAAGTATTTGTGAGACATGGACAAGTCGGAGCCACATACTGTAGGCCTCATCGTCAATTTACAGGAGAGCAAAGATCTGCTGGTAACACCTTTGTGACCACATCACATAATCATACATCTTGTGAAGTCCATGCCAGTGTGAATCAGATCAGTATTTTTTGACTCCTGCACTTGCTTTCAATTTTTCCATGTTTTTTGGTCTGGAATGTCTGTTAGAGCCAAGAACTCGAACAACATTGCACTGCCTTTTTTTGGGGTGCATTGGGTTTATATATTCAGCATGCAGTTCATTTAACGTCTGGACTCGCTTTCATGACTCCTTCAGTGTCTATTGCTTCGTCTTATAAACTGCACAGGTCATTTAACAGAGGGCTCCATCAAGGCGCAATACTGTTGAAGTCAGATGCATCAAGCCTTCGCTCTTCAAGCAGAGTAAGCGATGGAAATCGAGTAAAATGCCAGAGAAGGATAGAGAGATAGGGATGGTGATAAAAGATGCAGGATTGGATGGTTTAGCACCACCAGATACCAGTAATGAGGATGAAGAGTCCATCTCGAGCTCCTGCGTCTTGTCAGAGGCAGACGGCTCTTGTGGTAATGGCTTGTTAGAAAGCAGCACAATGTCAGAGCTATGAATAAAGGTGCTAACATGACAGCAGGGGCCCATTTGTCAAAGCCCAGGGATGTGCAGCCACCTGATAGAGACAGCTACAAAAATACAGATATGTGACTGACAGCAAAGCTGTTCATATCAATCCCATGACTCACTTAGAGAGTGTACTTAGGAAGAAGGGTTTTGATGATGGTCAGCATAAATTGCTATGATTTTAGGAATTAAATCCAAAATGCATTAGATGCCTAAACCATTATTTCCTGAAGATAGTACAGGACACAAAAGAAAACTGAATCTCTGGATAGGGTTTTTTTTAGTTGCTATGAATCTCCAATTTAAAATGATATTTGAGATTTAGGACTGAGTCATAATGTATTTTATCCAAGATCTAGTGTGATGTCATGGCCACCACCATGGCCCTTGGGCCTTTCTTAAAGATGGAGGGATAACAGAACGAAGCAATTCCTCCCATGTATTAATCACAGCCAGATCACCTTTTTAGCACCTCCATAGACATTTTGACAAATGAATTCATATTACTGCACACAGACCCATCAGACAGAAAATTCCAGTATGAATTGGCTGCACTGATCCCTCATGCCTCCTACTTATGGTTTATATCCCATTCCAGCTATTAGTAAAGCGCTAGCCGTTGGAGTAATACGTGCTAAATGGATCCCAATGCTTTTAGCTGGCTACAAGTAAAGTCCCAGTTGCATTTTAAATGCTGTGTTGGGATGGGACATGGCGTTAAAATACAGTAGGCTGTGGAGAAATGAGTCTTGGATCTCAATCCATAAAAGTGGATAAAATGGTGGAGCTAATTTCATAGACAGGCTGAGAGATACTGGAGGCTTGAGGAGATACTTTTATTACATTTAGATGCTTTAATGTGTATAAGCGATATCAGGAAGAGAAAAGTAAATATGAAATGTTGCATTATGTGGCCTGAAGCAGAGCGCATCAGAGTTATTGTTTTCTGGTCCCGGGTTGTTGTAGTCCTTTCTTTGGTATGAAATTTGATCGGTCATTTTTTAGTTAAATCCAATTCATAATAACGCTGTTGTCAGGACAGTGTACAAGTAACACAGTTCCCACAAGGCGAAGCAGAGTAACGTACCATGTTACATGTTTGTTTGCACATTTTATTGACATTTACATGTTTATTTAGTCACAGTTTATTGCACATTAAGTCTTTCAAATTTTTTTGGGGTGTCGTTATTTCCCTTATTCCATGTTCAGGTTATGGTTTTTGTTACTTTGTCTATTGCATTAAATTTGGTTTTATTTTATCTGTCTTTCATGTGTTTTTCCATATTTGCATTGTCTTTACCTGTTGTACATGACAGCTGTAATATGAACGGCTAATCAAAAGCTCATAGGTGTATTAATGATATTAATATTTTTAATAATTATAATATAATTATAAAATACAAGTGGCCTTCAAGTCAAGCCTTGACTTTTGAGTTTATAAAAGAAAAGAAACAATTTGCGGAACTGCATTTATTTTTTAACATACTCCCCTGCCACATTTATACATTCCAGCGTCTAATTAATGCCTGGAAAGATTTAATAGAAAGATTTGTCAGTACTCCTGAACCATCCTAGGACAGCCTGCATCACTTTGTCATCAATGCTGAAATGCTGACCTCCGAGGATCTCCAGGATCAGGATCAACATGCTGAATTTTCTCGAAAATGACTGCTGTGGGCTGGGAACCACCACAACTGGGATTGTCACTGATGGAAGTACATCCATCTTTGAAATTTTTACACCATTCAAATGTCTTACTGGGGCTGAGCGTCTCATCAGTGTACTGTGCCTGAAGTCTACTGTAGATATCTCCGGGTTTTACGCCTTTGTTCACTAGAAACTTCATCACCACACGCTGTACCATGAAAGCACTAAGACTGTTGTTTGGCATCTTGATTAACGGTCTCTGGACTGACTTGCGACATGTGCGCCAACTATCAGTAATTGGACACACTAACCACTTACTACTGCATGTAGTATGGCCACGCTAGCATCCACTTATATACCAGAAAAAAATCCCGGTTTGATTTGAACGTGCATAATAATAATATTGTACACATAAAAAACTTATATTTGAACAGGTACTCTTCAGAAAAAAAGTTTAAGAACCTCTGAATAAAATAAAAATCAAAACATATCCATTTGTACTTATATCACAAAACAAGGTCCTGTTATCAGTTGTGCTATAGCAGCTATAAATGGTCTTTCTTTATCAGGCTTTTTTTTTTCGATTGATTAAAATTCTTTATAATTTTTTTCTGTCAGAATTCGTTATTAAATTATGTATTATCAGGCATAGATTGTTTGCCATACAAGTTTCTGTAAATGAGAAGTTCATATAGAAAAAGTAATATATTTGTTTGTGTGCTTTAATATAAACCTGTTTGCTGTCAGCACTGCTGTTATGGATCATTAATCAGCTTCTGACCAATTACATTTAAAGATATGCCTAATAGTAAATGCTGCATCAAACTTGTGCAAGAGTCCCATTAGGCTCTCCCCATATTATATATATATATATAACTTAAAAACTCCATTATTGCTTTCAAATCTGTGTAATGCTTATGCTCTGCTCATAAAATGTAAAAAGTCTTAAAAAGTACTATACATCATATTACAAATAACATTTATGTGTGATCGTTATCAAATCCTGGTTATGAAACGTCTTCAAAAACCTGCCAAATCTCATCGCCATGTTCATCTTGTCATTTCAAAGCATCATATAATTGGTTTTTCACAGCATGCAGTGCAAAGAGCAATAAACGTACCAACACATCCCAGCCAAAGAGGTGTGAAGTCTAGTACTTAAAAAAAAAAAAAATAAATAAAAAAATCTAGGAAGTCGAAAAAAAAAAAAAAAATATATATATATATATATATATATATATATATATATATATATATATATGATGATGATGGTACGATGATGTCAGGTGATAAGATGATAAGAGTGCCAGGTGACCCGTTACATCTCTGAGCTAATCAAGCACTGATTTATAGCATATATTTTGACACCGTTTTGTGCAGTATATCAAACACAAATTTCCTACGGAGATAAAAAATTACTTTGGCTCTGAGTAATGGGACATCTGAGATGTTCTGAGAGACTTTTTCGAGATGAAATAAATTAATTTTGTTAGAAATATACTGGTAATATGGAATGCTCAAAAGATTTTTCTGGTTATAAGCATTTTCTTTGGAAGTGGGGGCTCAACATTTAAAGGTTGGGAACTATTCAGGAGGTTCAGGTTCAAGCCTCAGCGCTGGGAAAAACCGCAACAGTTGGTTCTTTGAGCAAGGAGCTTAACCCTATCTGCTTTAGGGCCGCTAGAGCATCCTGGAGAATTTTATAATGTAATGTAATGTGCTGTATAAGTGACAAATAAAGACTTATTCTAATAAACAGCTGAAACCTAACCTATGCATGAATATGACTTGGAACCCATTTTTCTTGCAGTATTAACTCCGATGCTGCTGTTTTGGCAGTGAAATGTATGTTTTAATTGGTAAAAAGATTAAAAATACAGTGCAATACAGAGATAAATACATAATTCACTTTAATTGTTAAGGTTAATAAAACTGCTCTGAGGCAATGTCCATTAGGAAAAGCGCTAGAGAAATAAACTTGAACTTGAACTTGAATCCAAGACAAATCCAATATTAAATGCATAACTACTACGGCACTATTAATTATGAAATAATATCACCCATGGAAAGTTTTTTTTCCTAATTGGAGGACATCCAAGAAGACATTATTGGAGTCAGGTTATAAAAACAAATATTTTATTGGATAAAATGAAAAATTACAGCTAATGTGAGGTGTAGGCTTGGCAGATGAGTCCGCAATCAGCTCGATGCGGATGCTTTACATAAGAAACGAAAAACATTAACATTATTTTATGAACCTTGCAACTTCAAGATTCAGGAACTTTAATCTTTACCAGGCCGCTTACAAAAATACCTGTCTAAACTATCGTACCCGTCTTACGCTGCCCTACTTCTGGAGTGGATTTCAGCAGAAGGAAGCTGCTACTTTCAGGGTTTTGCTTTGATGTCGGACCGAATAAAACCCTGAATCCATTTCACCCCCTTGGTTAATAACTCTTTCGGTGAACCACAGGACAGTCAGCACAGCGTGCATCACCTGAGATGAAAGATGCAGATTTCATTTCAGCTTTGTAGGGGATAACAAAGAAGACGTTTTCTTTACAACAGGACACTGGCGGAATATTTACGCTCCTATTCATTTTCGGTTTGGATCGTTATTCGAATCTCAGACATTTAAAAAAAGGAGCATCTCTATTATTAGCATTTCATTTGAATTCAAATAAAAATAAAGCAGAGATACAGACATATTTATCCTAAACAGCTTGGATATATAATATAGTGTATACATTATATGTACACAAGCACGACGTCTGACTTTTTCAGCCATATACAGTTATTTCGGAAAAAAAAAAACTGTTAGTACAACGTTGGAGGCATACAATTGAATAGAATATTGAAGATGATGATTTGCATGAGAGTGAAATATTTTGAGTGGCCTGCTATAGAGCTCTGACTTCAACCCTCAACACCTTTGGGATAAATTGCACAAATTTCCACAAGGACACTCCAAAAACTAGTGGACCATCTTCCCAGAAGAGTGGAAGCTATTATAACAGCATATGGGGAGTAAAAATGTGGAATGAGATGTTCCAAAAGCATCTTAGTCAGAAAATGAACTTTTCATATAGTACTGTGGTTGCTTGTTAATTGTTAATATATATGCACATGTGCCCACGTCACAATAACTAAATTCGGTTTTCACGTGCCAGAGTTTATCATTGCTATTATTTAGTGGTGGACTGTACTTAAGTATATTATTTTGCATATCTGTACTTACTCAGTATTTCCGTTTGGGGAGATTTTTTATTTATTAACTTTTTATTTATTAAATATTATATATGTCAAATATCTTAAAATAATAGCTTTTTACTCAACTACATTCCACAAAATGAATCGTTCCTTTTTATTTATGAGTGGATAAAAACGTAACTAGTCAAGCACAAGCTGGCATTCAAAATATTTGCCCAATGACGTGTATTTAATTGTTTAATAAATGCATGGGGTTGATATTTCTACATGAATGGAAGCTCTCAGAAATATATAAAAATTTGTGGACTGCTCTAAGAATATGTCTTACTCTTCCAGTGACAGTAGCTGAAGCAGAGAGGAGCTTTTTAAAGCTGAAAATAATCAACGGGGGAGACGTTGGGTCGTGGCGTGTTCACCCAGGGGGTCATTCAAGCTACTGTAGAACCGCTATTGCAGGTCGGTGGTATCTGCTTAGAATGAACATAACGTTCAGCGTCAGTTCAACAGCAAGCAGAACATTCTGAGAGGAATAAATGATGGAAGAATCTCCTGACTCTTAACTTGCCACAGCACCCGTGGCTTTATTTGTGCAATTTTTTGGTTATTATTTATTATCATTCTATTAATAGATTGTTGCGCTAAGAATAACATTAGAGTTAAACTTAACTGAGTTGATTAAGTGAAAAAAATTATAATAGGCACATTGTATCCATAATAAATCATAGTACTTGGATACTTAAGTACATTTGAAGTCAAATACTTTTGTACTTTTACTCAAGTAATAGTTTAAAGGGAGCACTTTTACTGGAGTAATATTTTATTTAGTGTATCTTTACTTTTACTCACGTACACGCTTCGTGTACTTCGTCTACCACTGATATTATCACATATAATACATTTAGTTTCCCCTGTCTAAAGTTCTTAAGCCATTTTATAAAAGTAAGAATTCAATCAATATTGTGTATGTGGAAATACCTGAATTTTATGGATTATTCATCTATTTATTTTCTATAACACTTATCCTAGGCAGGTTCCAAAGGAACTCTCCAAGATGGGAGATACTCAGGATAAGATGCTGACCCATTGAAGCTTATTGATGGGTCATTCATTAATGATTCGTTCATTTTAAACGAGTCTTTAATGTGACTCAGAACAATAAGTAGTCTCAAAGAGTGATTCGTTCATTTACTACTGGACGAGCATGAGCAAAGCATCTCAAAATCTCTGTAGGTTATGTACAGGAAGCAGAATTGAGTAGTTTACCTTTCTACTCTTCTAGTCCAAGTCGTTCCTTCTATCACCTGACTCCTATAGATGCTAAGAAGTGCATTACACAAAGAACAGAATTGAGTAGTTCATCTTATGAGCCCTCTGGTCCGAGTCGTTTGTCCTTTTATTACGTGACTCCCATATACGCTATGAAGGTCATAACTGAATGACTCAAAAAAATATGTTCATTTTGATAAATGAGATTCCAAGAAACAAATCACTTTAATGATCCGATCTTCCCATCACTGTTGGGCTCACATTCACATATCAGGGACAATTTAAAAATGCTATGTTTTTTGGTCTTTGGAGGAAACTGGGATTCCGAGAGAAACCCTCTAAAGCACAAAAAACAACAAAAAATGTCACTCTTATCAGACAGGAGCAGGAATTTGAGGCCACAGCGAACACTGGACAGTTGAGGATTGGAAACAAGGTGTTAGACCTTTTCCCAATCTTTTTTCCCAACTCTCCAGATTTAGTAATCCTGTGTCAGTATTACCATTAAAGCGTCACATGATTTACAGTTTGGATGGCTACATGAAAGTGGCTAATGAGTGTATGTACTGAATATTTTCATGAAGTCATGGTAAACAAAAGAACATAACATTACAAGGAACAATTCCAAAGGAGGTGTGAAGCAACAGCGCAGTTCTCGTAGAGGCGGCCATAAACGAAACAAGAAGAAAATAGGACATACTTAGGCCATGCTCTTTAATTATTCATTTATATTACTTGGCTGCTTAATTTCTCGCTGCTGGAAAGTGGAGAAATTTGTAGCGTAGTTGTGCTTGTAGGCAGGCATAATAGCTCAGTCTGCAGCCAAACTCATTTCTCTGTTTGTTTCAGCCTTCTGCATTTGTTTTATTGCGAGCGCTTCGAGATCGCTGTTTTAGTCGGCTGCTTGCATATGTTATTGATTTCTTCTAAGCGTCCGCAGCCCAGGAAAAAATAAATAATCCTCGCTGATTCATCGCCTCCATGGCAAGTACAGCTTTGTGTGCAGAGTCATTTGTGTTCTTAGTGTTTTAATCAACCTGTTAATTGGTGCGAACTGACCGCAGTGCAACAGCAAGAATTTAGCTACCTACCGTAGTAGCTGCTGTGTAAAATCTTTCTTATAATCAGGAGGAGGAAGGAAAATGACCTTATATACGTGGAAGAAAATATCATTTCATATATCCCTGGGGATGTAAATTCATACCTGCCTGCTCTGTGGTGAATATTAAGTAAGACATTAAATGCAGCTGTCCAAAAGCAGATATGAGAGCATAGAAACCCAGGTGAGTTTCCACCGGCCTGAAATCATCAGAGCGCCAGTCTGCATATTATCTGACAAGCATGGCAATGATGTGTCTCCTCTGTGCTAGCCCATAAAGTACACAGACACATAGCTGGTTTCCCATCATGCCTTGTGGGACAGTAATCAGCCAGGTGATATCAGGACTGTGGTGATTTTCAGTCTATGTTACTAAAAAACATGTTTCAAGCATTCCACATACAATATCTCATTTACAATTAAAAATCTAGTGCTGTAATAGTAGTCTGGGTTTTTAGCATTGAATTAGCAAATACGGTATATAAATGTGGTTGGCTAGCATTCATGCTAATGACGTTAGTACATTTTCAAGGATTTTCGTGTGCTTTTTGAACATCCCATTCCACATTTAGTTCCCATTTGCTGTTACAATAAACTCCACTTTTCTGGGAAGATGTTCCACCAGATTTTGGAGTGTGCTTGTGGACATTTGTGCTCACTCAGCCGCAAGGGTGTTAGTAAAGTCAGGTACTGAGGTGAAGGACTGAGATGCACGTGGTTCTCCAGTTTCCTCTCAAAAACATGTCAGTAGACGGATTAAGCACTCTTAGTAGCCGCTAGGTATGAATTAATGCGCTAGTGTGTGTGTGTGTGTGTGTGTGTGTGTGTGTGTGTGTGTGTGTGTGTGTGTGTGTGTGGTGACGTGCACTTGACTGGAATCCCATCGAGGGTATATTTCCATCTCCTGAAATAGGCTTGCGATTCTTCAAGACCCTGAATGAATGCGAAAAGAAAGTAATATAAATAGTATGTTCTAATACATTCCATATATACACACTACATAATAGTAGTATATTCCAGTAGTATATATACATAATAGTACTATAGTAACGACTCATACACCATTTCCTGTCATGCCATATCACTTTCATATAACCGCATATGATATGTCATGATATGTTCTTCCTTATATGTTCTTACTTTACAAAGAAAACCCTTTAATCTGAATTTTCTGTGAGGAAACATTGATTTGGAATTTATAAAAAGAGTTTGTAAGTGTTATAGCATGTGATGTAGCAGGGAACAGAACACAAGATTAACATGACAGGCTTTTACCAAACAAATCCTCTTAAAATTTCAGTGCTACCAGGATCTAGCGGATGTTTAAAAACAATAAATAAAAGTATAAAGAATTGACATGTTAAATATGTAGTTCATTACAAAGCACAATATTTGGCAAACCTCTGTGGAATACCAAAGTGATAAAAGTATGCGGACACTCAAACACCACACCCATATGTTTCTTTTGTCCATTCCGTTCCAGATTTAGCTCTGCTTTATTTGTGTTTCAATCTCTTGGAAAAGGCTCTCCAGTAGATTTCGGAGTGTGGCTTTGGGGATTTGCTCTTTTAGCCACAAGAGCATTAGTAGGTTCAGGCTCTGATCCTGAGCACAACAGATTGCTACAATTAAGGTTTCAGGGTCTTGTAGAATGATCCTACAATGGCAGCTTGGCAATCTTGTGGTCTTCTAATGCTGAAGCATGTTTTGGCTTGACCTGTTTTTCCATTAAAGGAAAAAAAAAAAATCAAAGGCAATAATGGCAATCCATCTTTGTGCCAACGGTTTGGAGAAGGCTGGCATATGATTGTAACTGTCAGTTGTCCACGTAATTTTGGCCATACACTGTAAAACAGAGGAATAAGACCTCTTGGGAAATAATTCAGTACTGAGAATGGTTTACCATCTGAATAACATCTGGACAGCTGTGGTTCTATGAGGTAAGGGTTTGATTTTAGACTTGTAGCGTTGTGGTACTAAATCTACTATGCAGAGCCATAGATCTCCAGGAGAATGAATAGACAGCCACACATGAATTTGGGACTGAAAAGAGTGAAAAGAGTGAAAAGGAAGAAGAAGCACTGAGTGAAGTGAGTGGCGAAGAACAAAGTGATGAGGACAGACTCATTTCCCAGCCTCCTTCAGGGCACGGATGTAGGCAATCTCATTTGAAGCAAACCCCCCCATCTCTCTCTCTCTCTCTCTCTCTCTCTCTCTCTCTCTCTCTTTCTCTCTCTCTCTCGGTCTTTCTTTGTTATCCCATCACTGTTCCTCTCTTTCTGTCTTTTACTCTTGCTCCCAATCTTTCTCTGTCATTTCATCTCTTTCTTTCTATCTCTCTCGTCCTCTATCTTTAGTTTTCCTCTTTCAGCAGTGGACTGAAGTTTGACACCCACCTTGGTGGTAATTCTAGTGAGAGCCTTGGCATGGCCATGGACCGAAACACTGACAGACTCTTGATTAGATTCCACATGTGGCTGCTTTATGGAAAAAAAAAAAACCAAAAAGACAAGGTGCTAGTGCAGAAAAGTTCGAGAATAAATATGGTGTGCAAACTTTTCTCTGTAAGTTCAGTAATCAACTTTTTTTTTTTTTCCCCACCATGGGATATTGTGTGGTGTTTTCTGCTAACTCAGCTTTCAGATAAATATTTAAACCCACACACATGGTTTCCCTGATCCATCAGCATGAAAGATTTTCCCTGGATTTCAGCAAACGCAATTTCCACATTTATGCTGCTGTTGCTGTTTCTGATTATTTGTCACATTTCTACATCTTTGTCTGGGAGATTACAGTTATTACTTATGCATCCAATAACTCTTTTCCTCTATGAAGATTTGTTTTTATTCTCTGGGCACTAAACAAACAACAAGAACAAAAAAATAAACGGCAAACAAGGACACGGCAAACTAAAGAAGGAACGTATTATTCATGCTTATGTAATACAGCACAGAGAGAACTAAAGATTTGAGGCCGGGGAATTTGAGTGCCCTGCCAGTAAACATTTCCCTACTGATTTATCTGTACCAGACTTCTGTATGTTGCTGGTGTGTAAACTAGGTTTGTTTTTCTTTTGTGGATTAATGAATGCAGTTGAAAGAAGGGAGTTGTTAGCTCAGTGGTTATGTTGGACTTCTAATCAGTAGGTCATGAGTTCAAATCCCAGCATTACCAAGCTGCCACTGCTGAGCCCTTGAGCAAGGCCTTCAACCCTCAACTGCTCAGATGTATAAATGAGATTTGTGTAAAATTTGTGTATATATATATATATATCGACGCTTCAGTCTGAAAATGCCTCCGTTTCCAGCGTATTATTGAAGCCGTAAACAGTTACTTAGCGAGTACCTTCCACTGTCCCCAAGGGCCTGTAATTACACAAACATGCAGATGGTACCAAGTGAAATTTTCACTTCTGGCAGAAGGCGCAGCCGTCCAGTCATGAAGCTCGGGGCACCACATGCAGCTTCATTTCCACTTTCATTCAATTCAATTGCTGGAGCAACTTAATGGGATTTTAACCTTGTGGGGATGACTACACCTGTTAGCTTCTGTTCCCATATATAACCAGACAGTCTAACATAATGTCAATCACAAATAGAGGTCACATGGTATAGATCGGCATTATGTAATGAGTTATCTGGGAAAGTTTTATTCCCAATAGGCAAATTAGGTCTAATGGGAATGAGTGATTATTATTATTATTATTATTATTATTATTGAAAACATTCAGTGACCTTTGAGTGAAACAGTGGTCATTTTGAGATTTTGAGTTGAGGTGTTATTGTACATGTCTCATATATGTATTTTTAAAATGTCAAAAAAGCCACAGTCGCTCGCTGCTGTTCCAGTTAAGGAATAACAAATGTGACTCTGAGAAGGGGTAAGGTGAGTGTGTGTAGGAGGAATAAGATTCCATTATTCTGCACACACGGTAGCTAGAATGTGCTGCTGATCTTGTGTGGAACTTCTGAACGAAACGACTTGCATAATTGCAGATCTGTCGATGAAGCGTTTTGTTTTGCAACTATAGCAGTCTTTTAAGAAAGAGTGTTACTTGTTATATGGTAAGAGATGATTCTAATAAAAATCCTGTAAGAAAGCTAAAGGTATAACAATACAATGATTAGGGTTACTGCATTGATTTAAATGAATCAATACAACAATTGTAAATGTATATCTTGATTATAATCAGGATTTAGCTGACTGTCATTTTCTACATCATCATCATTCATGAATCAATGGTAGGTATAGAACAGATTCTGAATGTTGCCTTAAAATCGTAACGCATCATGGCAGGTCCAGTGCTAATACCCAATATTAAATCTTAAACCCAATGCTCAATTTTAAAATCCTATAGTATTACACCACGTGGACGTTTAAGCCGCAAGAAAGACGTTCGAGTTTCCATCCAATCAAATTTCAGCCATCACATTATGTCACATTAAAGCTGTTGCTTTAACCAATCAGATTTCTTACTCCAGGGCCCTCTGGAAGGCGTCCAATCATGTCAGCATTTTTGCATCCTTTGATTGGATGGTCGCCAAACGCATCTGTTGCAAACGGCACAAGCTCAAATGTATTCATTTGGATTTAATAGCTGTTTTTTAATTCCATAATGGCTGACAAAAGAGAAGAAATTGATTTTGTTTGCAGATACACTTACAAGGACATTAACAAGATGGACTTTTCGACAAAAAAAAAATAAAAAAATCTGGGCATGGTGAGGAAAGGTCAGTCAAAACACTTTTGCATTTTCTTTCCTGTAGAATTTGCACAAAAAAAATCATGAGTTGCCTTAATCTTTTGCAAAAATGCACAGAAAACTCATTTTATGAGGTAAATATTGATGCTTCTGCTAGAGATGATGTATGCAGGCTGCTCAGCTGTGGCTGGATTGAAACGAGGTGTGTTGCATTATGTTCATTGGGTTTCTTGCTTTAGTAATGCCATTCATTCTCACTATATGAGATTCCTTTCTGTGATGCAGTGCTTTGTTATACTGCATTTATGTATTATATTGATGGTTACTATATCCAAGGCATCATAATAATGGTATTAAGAGGTGGATTCATTCAGGTAGGACACGACTGAAGGCCTAGGTGTGAAATGCATGGCCTGCCACTGCATTTACCATAAATGTAAGTGTCAGTTTTCCATCATCCTTTGTTACTCACATATCTGTTTAAGATGACTGTGTTATAACCACAGTCCCAATCTGGGATTTGAATAAAAAAACCTTTGCCACTGTCGATTATTTTTGGTTGCACTCACACTACACTGAACAGACATGACTTTCACCGAACAGGCATACTGTAGCATTATGACCACCTGCCAAATATTGGGTTGGTCCCCCTTTTGCTGCCAAACCAGTCCTGACCCATCAAACATTAACATCATTACCTTCTTCAGCAATGTGAGCTACAGGAGCTCGTCTGTTGGATCGGACCACACGGACCAGCCTCCCCTCGTGCATCAATGAGCCTCAGCCACCCAGAACCCTGTTGCCGGTTCACCATTGTTCCTTCCTTGGACCACTTTTTATAGATACTGACCACTGCAGACCGAGAACAAATCACAAGAGCTTTGAGATGCTCTGACCCAGTCGTCTAGGCATCACAATTTGTCAAACTCACTCAAATCCTTACGCTTGCCCATTTTTCCTGCTTCTAACATGTCAACTTTGAATACAAAATTTTCACTTTGCTGCCTAATATATCCCACCCACTAACAGGTGCCATGATGAAGAGATAATCAGTGTTATTCACTTCATCTCTCATAATGTTATAATGTCACAATGTTTTGCTTGATCGGTGTATAATAGCCACTGGTGGGCATGTGACATTATGTGTTGTAATTACACAACACATAAAAATATTATGCCGTTCTTTTTACAATGTACGGTTCTTGGCTACAACAGCGAAACCGTAAAGTGCTTCCCACCGAAGTCACACGCGAATATTTTTCCCTGAGTTTTTCTTCTTTCACACATAGATTCAAGAGAAGCAAAACATTTTGACTTTTGCATGACTTCGGCACTCACACGGTTCCCCAAATCTCACCTCTGTGTTGCTTTTGTGACAACTCCACCTGGTACAAAGTCTACAATCAGCAAGTTGAATGTGTCACGGGCATGGATATTTCAGAGCTAGCGCAACAGTGATGCCTACGGGCTATTGTTATGCAGGCAGCACAGTGCTCCGGGCCAGGGGAGAGACACCCAGAGAGAGAGAAAGAATATACAGTGCTGTAGTGAAGCCATAGAGAAAAAAAAGCAGATAGAGTGAACTGCTGCTCAATGGAAACAGGGATTCATTAAATTCTTATGTTAGTGACAAGGATTACTGATTGACAGAATGTAGTAAACAGATTTTTAAAACACTTTTAATCTGAAAACAAAAGAAAGCTCTGGACCATGCAGGCGTGGCTCTTTTCGACAAAACACAGAAGTTTAATTAATGAGCTGTGCAGGCTAGTTACTTTAAATGCTATGCTTAAAGGAAGTCTATTACTCGTGAGAAGGGAAAATGGGAGCATATGCGGTAAAATACATCTTAGTTTTGGAGGAAATTGTGGGTTTTACTGTATAAACATCTGATGGCCCTGTGCTAGTTTGTTTAAAACACCCTAAGGGTATATTTCCCCATTCTATATAGTCAGTATATCTTTTTCTATGGGATGGAGAAAGAGAGAGGGGGAGCGAGAGAGAGAGAGAGAGAGAGAGAGAGAGAGAGAGAGAGAGAGAGATAGAGAGAGAGAGAGAGATGTGTGTGTAGGTTATGAATAGGTTTGGCTCCAGAGCACTGATATGGCTGAGGTGTTTGGCTTCTCTTCTCTATAAATGACGAGCACAAACTGAGATCTGAAATAAAATGAAGCAAATACGCGGCTTGAGTTGCTATCTGTGTCCCTGCAGCTGGTCTACCATTACAATGTCAGCACACACCGTACTGAGCTTCAGTGACATCATGTAATGCAATACATTCAGAAACTTACTGATTATCCAATAGCAAGTAAAAAAAAAACCCTTGTGTACATGGATTGAAAAATGCTGCCTGTGCTGGAACAGATCTGAGTCACTGGCGCTGTCGATGTTTCCCAGATGCACTAATTCTGTAGGACAGAGTGGTTCAGGTTCACCCGTTACAAGGTGACTTTATAAAAATGCACACGTCACATTTTGGAACCAAAACATCTAAAAACTGAAAACAATTTCACGGACCGAACACGACTAAGAAATGAGCACAACATCTGTAAGCACAACTCAGAACCAACATTGTGTAAAGTGTTATTGAAATTAACTTTGAATTGAATTGAATAAAACACAGTTCAGAACCAAACATATCTATAATTCATGAGGCCTGTATATAAAATCCAAACATATATCAGAGGCAAAAATCTACACGCAGAACCAAACACCTCAGCATGAAACGTATCACGAATCAAAAAACATTTCAGTGAACTAAATGTAACACAAACCCAGTAGTAGCCTGCATTTCACACCTATTCCTTCCGTGTCCTGTCTGAATCAATTCAGTTCTTAATAACATTATTATGACCCCACGACTATAGAAACCATCAATATTACACAGAAATGGAGTATAGCAGGGAGCTGCACTGCATCTGTGCAGTTTGTTACAGATACCAGTTGCAAGGCTGACTAGTGCAGTCTCTGTCCAGCCAATCAAAAGTCTTGAAAATGCAGACATGATTGGACGCCTTCTAGAGGGCCCCGAAATTAGCAAGTCGAAATCTGATTGGTTAGAGTAACAGCTTTAAGCAACATGAATTGAAATCTACTAAAAGCCCATGCTTTTTATTTCTGTATATATACATTTTCATGGACAAAAATACATTAAAACGTAAGTCAGTGATTCTGATAGAGTGTGGACCAGCAGAGAAGGCCTTGCTGGACCCGATTTACATTTACATTTATGGCTTTCAGCAGATGCCCTTATACAGAGTGACATACAAATGTGCTTTGAGTCTCTATCAATGAATAAATCAACACTGATTCGCTTGGTTACAGACTTAGGATACCAGTAGCCTAAAGCTCTGTTGAGAAGAATTATAGCACATTTTTTTAAATAAACAAAGACATAAAACAACAGGCAAAAAAGTGCTAGTGTTTCAGGAAGAGGTAAGTTTTTATCCATCATTAAAGATTAAAGAATTTACTCAGCTGTTCTAGAATTATTATGTTCTGCACAAACCTAAGAACAAAACACCTCTCAAACTAGACACGTCTCAGAATGAAATGAGTCACAACGCTAAACACAACATAGAACCAAACAAAATTTTAACTAAACAAAAAAAAATAAATCAATCCAAACCAAAAGCATCAGCAGCCTAAAAACAGTTTCATACCTAACACATCTCCAACTTTACACCTCTTCCACACAGAAACATCGCAATCCTAAACGCAGCTCACCACCAAACACGTCTCCGATTTACAGAATCTCAAAACACACACTCAATCCAAGCATAACACATTTCAGAAGCAAATGCATAACAAACCAAACTTTAAAATCGAGCACGAACATTAGTACATCCGAAATGTAACACATAGAACCAAAGTCATCACAAACTTAAATGCAGCTCACAACAAAACACACACTGGTGCTAACGCATCTCAGTAACAAACACATCTCAATCCTAAATGCAGTAGCTGGTGCCTCTCAGGCCCATTGGGTCCGGGTCCTCACTGGCTCCCCATGACCATGACTAAGCTGTACTATGATCAATTTAATCTCACCACAGAGAGCCACTTAACTGTGGTGTTGTTCTCCAGATAGACTGCCAATCCCTAAACACACGCGCACACACACATTCCCCAAACGATCCTCCGGAGGTGGAGGGATAAGTTAACTTGTTGTCATGGCAACTGCAGGTCTTGTAAATGTGTTTTTGTTCACTTTCTCTCACTTTGGTAAGAAATGGTTTGCTCCACGGCAGTGATGGGAAAGAAAAGAAAGCAGTATTCCACAAGCTCAAGCCCTTGAGAACAAACGGGGTAATTAATTCATTAATTCCTTATTGTTCAGAGCAGTAATGCAGCCTGTACAGCATCACAAAGCTCTTTGTGCCATATTATTATAATTATGTTTACGGAACAGTATTTGAAGTCAGTTAAAAAAAAAAATAGTTGTAGCTAAACGGCTTAAAATCCCCTGTACCATTTACACTTAATTACTTGGCCAGATGCCTTGAAGAAACTGAGTAGAGATTATAACGGTTAAGGTCTTCGGATTTAAACAATCTGTGGGTTTGTTTCGGAAGAAAAAAACAGTAATCTGAATGTAATGTAAAAGCAATGTAAGCCATAAATGTCAAATAAATATGCGCAATTTAATTACAAGTGCCCCTTGTCTATTATTCTGTTCTGGGAAATAAAATCTTTGTACAAAAATTCGATTCCACTTCCCATTTTTAATGCAAATCCAAGCCTTTTTGATTCAACAGCATCCAGCCATCATGTCTGCTTCTGCACGACCAATAAACTGTAACTATTTTAGTAGCTGAAATGGATTATTCATGCCTGAAGGTCAGCTTGGATCTGTTTATGCAGTCATACAGCTTTCCTTTTTTCAGTAATACGGAGGAAATATATAATCCTTTATATGCATTAACCACTCATTTCTCTTTTTTAGATGTTTGGCAAAATGGTGGATGAAGTACACAAACCGTTTACTTGAGTTATACTAAAAAGTGCTCTCTTTAAACTTGCACTTGAGTAAAAATGCAAAAGTATTTGTATTAGTGTATTACTGTACCTTTTTTGTCACAAGTTTATGTAAAAAGACTCTAATGTTACTCTCAGCACACCGATCTATTCACAGAATCATATTAATGACTCAAAACACTGATTAATATCTATTCAAATTATCATGAGCCCAAAACCTTTGTTTTAACTACTTGCCCAAATTGGGGCATGAGTGTTGTGGCAAGTTAGAATCAGGAGTTTTTTGTCCATCATTTATTCCTCGCTAAATGTTCTGCTTGCTGTTGAACTAATGCTAAACTGTATGTTCACTGTAAACAGACATCACCAAGCAGCAATCTAAAGTTCAAAACAGGAGGGAATTTTTGAACGCACTGTATAGAAAAAAAAGAAAGATCTATTTCAAATAACTTTACAAACGGTAATCCACTGTATCATGTTTTCTTTATGTTTTAGTTTGAAATGATCCCAAACTTTGGAAAAAGTTCTGGCGTCTGAATCTTCTCCTCGCCCCTCGCTGTTTTCTCCCTGTTCCACCATTTTTATTCTGCAACATCTTCTGCGTTTTCCTGTCCAGAGCCCTCCTCAGAGTTTAGCAGGTGGTGCATCAGTAATAATGGTCAATGGGAAACACAATGCTTCGTGTATAGTTAAATGATATAAGCGAAGCATTGAGGCAATTTTTATATTTGTAATCAAATTACTCGAGTTACTTAAGGAATCGTTTCAGTCCTTCTACAAAGTTGGAGGCACACAATTGTATACTATATATATATATATATATATATATATATAGGCTATTATTACCCTTCTTCTTCTTCTTCTTTCGGCTGCTCCCATTAGGGGTTGCCACAGCGGATCATTCGTCTCCATACCCCCCTGTCCTCTACATCTGCCTCTTTCACACCAACTACCTGCATGTCTTCCCTCACCACATCCATAAACCTCCTCCTTGGCCTTCCTCTTTTCCTCCTACCTGGTGGCTCCATCCTCAGCATTCTCCTACCGATATACCTCATGTCCCTCCTCTGCACATGTCCAAACCATAAGAGGCTATTATCACCATAGAGTTCCTAAATGCTTACATCTGATTGGTTAAAAGGTGTCCATTTATGTTTCTATTTCTATGATATAAATTCATGTGTAAGTAGTTGTTTCTATAGTAACAGCAAATGTACATTGACATGAGACAATACATAATCTAAGGATAGTAATTATTGGACTAAAACATGATTTTATTTAACATAATCTTTTGGAAAACAAGTTATTGGCAAAGTGCATTTTCTGGAAGAAATTATCCAGAATTCTCTGGATGTTTGTCAAAGGAATCTCGTGTCAGTCTTTTTTTGGTTAATTGTCCATCTTCATTTGCCTTCTTTTTATTTTTTGCAAACATTAACAATAAGTTGTATTCCTTTGTATTAACAGTATTATTGTATTCTAGTCAGGACAGAATAGTGACTGATGAGAGAATACCTGTTTCTAGCTACTATAATGATGTAGATGATAACATGAACTAACTTCACCCATCTTATAGACATTCTATAATATTAAGTATAAACTGATAAAACATGCAACATGCTCTTTAATTAATTTTCGAATGCCATCAAACTTAAGACATACTGATACTGTGAGCTGTGGATATTGAATGGCTCTACGGGTGAAACAACATACTAATCATGTGATTTGTTGTAAGTCATGATTGTAGTGTGAGAAAATAGAAGGCAGCTTTTATGCCACAAAAATGGAAGTCTGAATTACAGTTACATGATTAAGGTTGTATTAATAATAATCATTTGTAACTGCAAATGCTTTTCCCAATTCTGAAGCTTGTATTTGCCGCAATTCGGATGTGACCTCGCTGCCTAATTATACTAATTACTTCTCCATTCAGTCAGCAGCGTCTTTTTTTATCTAATCAGCTGACCTTTTTGTCTGCTTTTCAAATTGATTATCCAATATCATGCCATATTTATGTTAATTGGATAGAAAGCTGGCCACTCTCTCTATCTCTTTCTATATTTCTCTCTCTCTCTTTCTCTCACTCTCTCAAAAGCAGAAGCTGAGGCAGCACATCTTGCCCCCATCCCAATCTTCCGAGTCAAATACAGGAATTTAACTCTGAACTTGGCCGTCAGTGAATTATTGATTTTGTCCACTTACGAGCAAATAAAGAAGCATTTACTCAGCCCAAGTTGCTCTGAATTAATCATAACTCTGGCACTAAATGTAGGACAAACCCTTTTATTATGAACCCACCAATTTCTTCAGCGACGCCTGAATCCTGGCTATCATCTGCAGTATCGGTTAACCGTGCATCAAACATTTAGCACTGAGGCTTTTGTTGTCCGGTTTCCACCTGCTGCATCAAAGCTGTGTGTCATTTTGCTATCAGCATTCCGATTGTGCTTTTTCTTAAGCATCTTCACAGGCAGCGGTAATTGGCACCATGATAGGGGTCAATGAAAGCAGTTGGAAGAATCAGTATGTAAAAAATGAGACCCTTGAACCTTATTATTATATGATACATCCAGGATGAGAAACCTAAACTTCACAGGTTGATATATATTTTTTAAAGTTACACATCACATGCCAGTACCAACATAAATAATGTATGTAAAACAAAAACAAATGGATGGATGAATGGATGGATGGATGGATGGATGGATGGATAGATAGATAGATAGATAGATAGATAGATAGATAGATAGATAGATAGATAGATAGATAGATTATTATTAGATAATGTTAGATTATTATTAGATATAATAATATTATTATTATTATTATTATTATTATTATTATTATTATTATTATTTTTCATGTATTACTAATAAAACATTTTTAAAAAATTTACAAGAACATTAAGAATTGTTTAAATTAATAAATAATGTTTTATTAATAAAACACTGGATGGGTTAATTAAAGCTTAGACTTAATACAAAACCATTTCAGTCTGAACTTGTGTTCTTTCCACTCAAACACTTCAGCACAGGCTTTGAACTAACCGTAATGAACTGGAGTTAATCAAAATGCTCTGTATATTTGTCCTGTTTTCTTCTCTTTCTTTCTTGGCATCTGACTTGGTTGGGAGCCTTCAGCAATTTTCCTCACCCAAGCTTTCAATTAAAGCAAAGTGCACCTTGTGGGAGGAAGTCCAGTTTCAGTGTGAAGCATGAAGTGCTTTTAGTGTCATCACTTTTGTTCTGTCTGATTTTTCTGAGAGCAAAAGGACTTGGGTTCTGCTTTGAAATTACACAAAGTTCACCAGAGAAAAAGCACTATTTAATTTCTGAGAGGGAAATAAACAAATGAACATGTTATTGTGAGATATCTGCACTAGCTGTGCTGAAATTTCAGCTTGACCTGACAAAACTGGCAAGCCGAATTCTTTGAGATATCTTTTTTTAATAACTGTCTACGATATTGTTTTTATTTGTACTCACTCATACCAGATGTTTTACTAGTTTGATCAGTTTGGCCTTTTATTTTGGCTCATCATTAGTCAGGCTGGTTAAAGCCAAAACTTAAAGACTAGTTTCATTTAATTTATATGGTAGCAATTGTACACTAGTAGTGTCAAACCACATAATTTATGTAGCCATAAAGATTTGCTTTATTCGAGGAATGTATTCATATTCTGTAGTTTAAACTACATTGTTAATATTATTATTATGATTGTATTTTATATTTTATTTATTCATTTATTTATTTATTTTTATTATAAACCACAAATTATGCAAAAAGTACATTACTAGGCCAAAATGCTCCATGCTACTGGATTATTGCAATCATTTGGAAGGAAGGAAGGAAGGAAGGAAGGAAGGATGGATTGATGGATGGATGGATGGATGGATGGATGGATGGAAGGAAGGAAGGAAGGAAGGAAGGAAGGAAGGAAGGAAGTTCATAAGAAAGGAAGAAAGTTTGTTCAAAAGAAAGCTTGTTTATTTTGTAAGAAAGGAAGGAAGAAAGGAAGTTTGTTCATTTGTTTTGGATGTTCTTTCATTCAGAATGAAAGGAAGGAAGGTAGGATGAAGGAAAGGAAGGAAGGTCAAGTAAATAAATAATATTTCTTATTTTTTTATTATTATTGTAAATAACTTTAAACAAAAGTGAATTCTTTTAAGTAAGAATAATCTGCAGATTTAATTCATTTATCTATGAAAATATTGTCCCAAAACCAGTTATTGAACTGTCTCTCAAAATACCCAGTTAGAGAGCAATAACTGTAGGTAAGTAGATCTAACCAGGAAACTGGTTCAGTTAAATCAGTTAAACTATGCTTTCGCCATCAATAGGCCTGTTTATAAAATATCCACATTGACCAGTTCAATCTGACACTTCATTCTAGAGTCTTTTTTTCATCCTTTTTATCCATCCCACTTTAGACAAATTTTGGCTAAAGACTTTTGGTAAATCTTAAATATAGCTAACTGTTGTTAACATTTTAATTGTTTAATATTATTTACAGTGCATCCAATAAGTATTCACAGCGCTTCACTTTTTACACGTTTTATGTTACAGCCTTATGAAAAATTAAAAGAATTACATGTACATTAGTATTCACATCCTTTGTCATGAAAATCAAAATTGAACTCGGGTGCATCCTGTTTTCACTGATCATCCTTGAGATGTTTCTACAACTTGATTAGAGTCCCCCTGTGGTAAATTCAGTTAATTGGACATGACGTGGAAAGGCACACACCTGTCTATATGACTTCAGTGCACAAACCGAGCCATGAAGGCTAAGGAATTGTCTGTAGACCCTTAGAGACATGATTGTTTTGAGGCACAGATCTGGGGAAGGGTACAGAAAAATGTCTGCAGCATTGAAGGTCCCAGTGAGCACAGTGACCTCCATCATCCATAAATGAGTAAACCTGATGGAGCTTGAGAAGCTCTGCAAAGAAGAATGGGAGAAACTGCCGAAAAATAGATGTGTCAAGCTTGTAGCATCATACTCAAAAAGACTGTAATTGGTGCCAAAGGTGCTTAAACAAAATATTGAGCAAAGACAGTGAATACTTATGTACGTGATTTTTTTTTTTTGTCTTTTATTTTTAATGCATTTGCAAAGAGTTCAAACAAACTTCTTTCACATTGTCATTATGGTATTTGTTTGTAGAATTTTGAGGAAAATAATGAATTTAATCTGTTTTGGAATAAGGGAAATACATAACAAAATGTCGAAAAAGTGAAGCGCTGTGAATTATTTCCGGGTGCACTGTGTGTCAAACGTACACTAATTTATTACAAATTGTATATCTTTTATGTTAGATTTTATAGAATGTTACTTCAATAAAACTACATAATTGCTAAATGGAACTCCTCAGTTTGTATGTTAGCACAGGTTTTAGTAGGTCAGAGTTCAAAATTTAAGTTGGACTTGTTTTGTTATACAAAACTTGGCCAATTTGATTGCTATCCATCCATATATCCTTTCTTCCATCTAGTCATCCATCCCGCTATCCATCAAACTATCTGTGAGGACCTCTGTGGTCCCCTTCTTACCAAGTCAATGAAGGGCTGTGCAGTTGCCATGGTGACAGCTCCAGGCTTACACATAATGGTGTGAAATGAGTGTACTGGTCCATGTCCACCAGGCAAGCAGGATGTTGGTATTGACTTTTAATGCCATAAGTTAAAATATGAATCAATTATGAATAAATTGTACATATGAAACTATTAAAAAATGGCTTGATTTATGTTCCTATTATTTTATTTAGTGATGTCCACACTCATGAAGGCTCGATATTTATTGTTTTAATGATCACTTGATCTATATTAAAGCCTTGTTCTCAGCAGAGGCCATTGGAAAGCTGAGAGTAGCACCAACTGTGGCCCTAACCAGAGATCTCTATGAGTACATTGGGACAGATGGAGTCTGATGAGCTGCTGATTGATCCCTGGTGCCTGTGGGCTGGCCAACTCGATCAATACTAATCCACTGATTCCCCATAGGTCATATTCAGCTGCCCATTTTTCTCTGTCAGAGCAGGAAAGGGACTGAGTCGAATGCTCTTCAGGCTAATGCTGCTCACATATAGCCAAATGGAATAAACAAGAGTTTATTTAGCTTTGGGTTTTTTTTAAAGATTTGCCTGCTTATTATAAATCGACAGGATAGCTTTGCTCGTATGTTAATTTTTAAAGGACACGAAGATAATAAGTTCTCAATCTTGATAATGATATGGATTCAGAGCACAGAGTTAAGCAGTATGGAACAAACCAATGTGAGGAGAAGGGGAAAGATAAGGTCAGAGTGACTAAGGCTTTTAAAGCATGTAAATAAAATGGCAGACATGTGAAATTGTTCTGCTTGTGATTTTTTTTATAATGAAAATATCCCTGATGTCTGAACTGTAGTTAATAGAATAATGTCATTTGGTGGTAGAGCTGTATGACTTAAATCTGTTCTTGGACACAAGTCCAGTCTTGAGACATTTCCTGTATTCCCATGGACTCATCTTGGACTTACTGCAATAACATTTCTATTTGGAATTGTATTGGATGCATTAATAAAGCAAACTAGCTGAAGAAATGATTAGGACTTGAATAGGATTTGGTGGGTTTCGCTTTCAATTTTGGAATTCATTTGGTCTCAATCTTGGCTAGTCCTGGTATTGGACTTATTCCAGACTCTGTTGGCAGTTGCATTATTGACTACAGCCTTAGTGTCAATTGCTGGGAAAATACAGAAGGAAAGATACTGTACATTGATCATTATTGAATGGTAAATTATTATTATTCTGTTGGTATTGGTGAAGGTATTGTAGTCTCTTGATTGCAGTTTCTATCTATCTATCTATCTATCTATCTATCTATCTATCTATCTATCTATCTATCTATCTATCTATCTATCTATCTATCTATCTATCTATCAGAATAAAATTTGACAGTGCAGTGGGCCTTAGGGTGATTTTAGATTACCTCAACTGACTTTTTGGATGCAGGTGACAGGGCAGTGGGACCGACACTATGACGCACGAAACGTGTTCAACTTCATTATTAAATAAAATGTGTAGGCAGAACCACAAATAAAGAGCGCAGTAATTTTAGATCTCTTACAAAGTGGAGGTCTTGAAACTCCGCTTCCTGGAGGCAGGCCTCAGAGGAAGCTTTATTTATAGCGGAGGCAGCGGCTCCTGTCAGAGCCGCTCAAGAGTGGGAGAACTTCCTTTATGTGTTCTGCAGGTTGGCTCGGAACCTGACACCTACACACAGCAGTTTCTCACTGTCTCACAGTCCCATGGTAACGAAGTAATGAAGGAAAGGTTATTCAAGAAAATGTTCATCAGGATCTTGCTGCACTAAAAGTGTCTAGATATAAATATGGTTTATGTATGTTTGCATTAATATTAGCTAGAATTTGCTCTCCACTATAAAATTATCCTCATTGCAAAAATAATATATGTGCCTTTGTTGTCTAGGCCAACTTGGCTAGCTATATAATGGATGTTAGGTAATCAATATATGTAATGTTAAGGAAACATATAAAAGTGCTGTGCTTCACAAAAAAACAATAACATGAGATTTATAACACAGTGACAAACAGTGCTCAGTGAACAACTAACAAATGCTAACTGCTTTAAAGCTATTTTCTAGTTAGCTGGCAAAGCTTTGCTATGTTGTTAACTCAGACTCTGTATGCTTTTTTAATGTAAGTCTGATCCAAAGATCTTTGATGGTGAGATTGTCTCCATCTTTGATGTGATTGTCTCCATCTTTGATGTGAAACAATACTTCAGTGTCAAGGCCCAGTAATGCTAGCATTTGGACTGTGTTGCTGTCTAAAGAGGACAGGAAACAACAGTGCAGTGCAAAACATCCCAAATGGAGGAAGCAATTGTTGAGGTTTCCGTTTTCAGAAAATGTATTGATTCCTGACATAGAACTTTCCGTAAACATTTCCTTACAGAAATGATTACAGATTACCTTTCTTTGTGAAACAACTGGATGTTTTGTTTCAATATGTCTATTATTAGCCTCAGATTATTGCGGCACATCTGCCATGCCAGTGCTTGTGAATTAGTTGTTACTATAGGAACAATAACATATTCAAGCAATCATTTACGTTCCAGATGGAGAGACTTCCATGACTGCTTTTATAGAACATTTATGCACACGTTTTGATTTGATATTTTAGCTACGTTGCAGTCTACCAAAATGTATTTTAACTATTCATAGGAATAGTTATGACAAAACAAAATGTCCAAATAACTAAATTTCCTTGAGCTCAGCTTTGACCTCGGGAAAAACGTGTTTCATTTCACGTCATCTTAAATGATATTCAACATCCGTGCTAACACATGAGTCATCAGGGGATATGCTTTATAACTTTTAAGTATGTATATATATATATATATATATATATATAGTTCGATCAATTGCTACTTGGTCCTGCCATGTAGTGGATAGCTTTCACTCAGTCCTTCCCTCCCTTTGACCCTTCAGTCTCAATGTGAGCTTTTGTCTGCACACGAGAATGGCCCATTCTCCTTCTAACACATGAATTCTTTTGTGTCCACAGCCGCCTGCTCTGAGGACGTGACTGGACACGTGGTGTGTATCCCCACGAATCCCTGGGATCTATGATCACTTTCATCCCCCTTTTTTACTCCTCTGTAAGGATGTGTTAGGATTAAGCCTTGGGATTACCAAAAGTGTGCGCAGCTACTGCAGGAGGAGGAACACGCCGTCGATCGTGAGTACCCTCCGTCAAGTTTTCTTCCTGCAGCAATAAATGGCTTAGTGCTTCAGTTCAGATTGGTGCTGGGAAGCAGAGGGGGAAACTATTGAAATATTCAAAACAGGAAGTGATTAGAACATTTGGAAACTTGCCAAGCAGTCTAATAGTCTTGTAATGCCTGAATCCAAGAAATCACCAGTGGATAGAAAGTGGATCTGTGTAAAACACAGGATTAATAGATTGGCTCACAGCGGTTCTTATGCTCACAGTGATATTCAGATGTTCTATTAATACATTAAAATGCGCCTTTATGAGTGTGTTATGGGTTTGGACAATGCATTTGCAGCACCAACTAGATTCCACTGGTACCCACTAGTAACACGAAGCTGATAGGACATCATAATCGATATTTCAAATATATATAATTTTTTTATTTTTATGGTTAAAAAATTATTATGAACTTTCTGCTAGCAACCTCAGCATGTGTGTATTATGTAAATGTGTAAGGCTATTGGTTTATGACATCCCGTGTCCACACATTTCTCATCATCACTTGTATATCTTGCCTGGAAGATGCTTTGGGAAAGATGTAATAATAATGAGAACATGCTTGTCATGCTCGCTGATTAAGATTGTTGCAGGAATATTTTGGGAGGTAGTAGTGGTTAAGGCATTGGACTCTGGATTGAATGGTCACAAGTTTATATCCCAGCATCACCAGGCTGCAACTGCTGGGCCCTTAAACAAGACCCTTAACCCTCAACTGTTTTGGATGAGGCCGCCTGCCAAATGTCATAAAATAAAATGAATATATACTGTATATATTCAATATACATGCATTTTGCATTAGAAGCCCCATTGTTACTTCAGCATACTCTGATTTATTATACTCTGATTTACAAGTTAATCTGGAATGATTGACAGAACTGTATAAGTGTTTTGAACCTTCTGATATTAACAGTCACCCTGTAAGCCCTTTACAGTGCCCTTAAAATGCCCTTTTCCCGCACCTTACTTTAATAATTTTTCTTTTTGTTTTTTATGTTTTTCTGAAATGCAGCATCCTCACTTTTTGTCAATTTTAAGCTTGCTCATGTGAAATAAAATCTATCAGCATCTGTTTGACTTGGCTAACAGGCTAAGAGAAATAACTGGGTTGCCTACGCTTGTCGAATGTTACCGAAACTTTCGTTGAAAAATAGCAAAGCGTATCAAACCAAAACGATGTTGCAAACATTTTATTGCTCTTGATAATTAGAAAGTGATTTAAAATGCTAGTAAAAGTAGAAACTATAAAAAAATATGTTTTTTTATAATAACAGCCAGGCAAGCAGCTGCTAAATGTAATTCTATACAAATTTACATAAATTACAATGACCAATATATGTGGTTGCTATCAAAGTTACAGATATTACCAGAATATTGTGGGGTTTTTTTTTACAGAGCATAGAAACTAGTAGTATGCATCAGGACTGGGATAGTGTAGGACACAGCAAAAATGATGCATTCATTAAGATCAACTTGCTGCACTGCACAATGTGAGCAGCTTGAAGCATGATATCACAGTATGGTCACAGTATATTTGTTTATAGTTTGAGAAAAAGCCCCAAGAAAATTTTTAAGAAAAAAGAGAATCCTTAAATGTCTAGACCAGTAATGAACTTGAGTGATGTAGCTGAGGTTGAGGAACTGTCAGAATCAGAATTTGCACAACATATCCACATCTGTCTGTTTTTCCAGTGTTATTTTATTCGAAATCCAAAATACCAAATAGAAATATGGAAGAAAACAGATATTGATACACATACAGATAGTGATATTGTGTGACATGCCTGTGTAGACATGGTGTATGACTTTATGTGTTGGTTGAAATGAGGTCAGTCTATCACTGTCCTGTTTCTCTGGAGATTCCAATTTCACAGGGAGAAGGGTAAAAGGGATTAGAGAGGAGTGACACATCTACTTATTTCAACCATCTGTGCAGTCTGGGCTTAGTTTTATTAGCGCACTAGACCTTAGGTGTTTTTTAAGGTGTGTGTATGTGTTTTTGGCTGGATCAGTTATAAGGGCACAGTTGTAAGAATGGAAAAGTTGCTGATTTAGAAGCTATATGTACAAATGCTTCAGGTATCAAGATGAAAGCTGTGTTTGTATGTGTGTTTGCATGTGTGTGTGCGTGTTTGTGAGTGTGTGTAAAGCAAGTAGTGCGTGCTGAAGATGCCTAGAGCGAGACACTCATTCTCCTGATGGAGGCAGGCAGCTCAGAGAGGACTGATTGAAGCGTTATCTGAATAAAACCCCTTCCGTTGCCATGTGCAGCCGCATTGTTGCTTTGTGCGCTTTGGTTTTGTATTTTTTTTTCTTTTTCGAAGATACTGTCGAGACCCAAGGGAAGAAATCATAAGCGCAAACTCGCAGACGGCTGTTGATGCCTCCGGCCGTGATGTAACGAGAAATGCGATGATAAAAACGCTGCATTTTTCATTACTCATTTCCGATATGCAGCCAAATGAGCAGGCTATTAGGTTGAAAGCTGTTATATTAGAACGATGAATGGACAGAAAGAACATCGGCCAGTCCTGTTTAAAGAATCAGGAAATATTGATAAAGTGATAAAACTAATTTCTTAAGAGGGTAGGTGTCTGATCAGGGCTTTTTCTGAAGTGACAGACCATCTTTATAGATCTTTTGCCTAAATGCTTACTCAGTTGGTAAGCAGTGCTGAGAAAGGAATACTTCTCAGTGTCAGCACACACACACACACACACACACACACACACACACACACACACACATATATATGCTGTGAAAGCATCAAGAGGGTAAGACGATCATAAAGCATAGTACAGGCAGAGTCTTAATGAAATCCAGTTATATGAAAAGCATAGTTAATGCACAAATTCACCAATAATTTAATATGTATAGGCAAAAAAACTTCACAGTCTCTGTCTTGCTGTTTTTGAAACAAGACGTACAGTGCTTTATGAATTAAAAAGTGTGTACATAAACTATTACAGCATCAACACAGTCTTAACTATAACATACAAGGAGTAGGTTTTTCTCCTAAGTGTCTGGTCGTGGTACAAAACCTCCATCAGTACATAATGCACTTTTTTGTTCCTACCTCAACAGGCTTTGACCACTTTGGTATTGAATATATCATTGCTGACCAGAGCAGGAAAGCAAACAGTATTTTTTTTAATCACCTTCTAATTATCATTACCATTAGAGATATTGTAGACTGAATTAGAGTTTGCAGAGGAAGACAGGGTACACTGTAAATTGAAATTGGCAAATCAGTGGCAAGCACAAATGAGCTGACGAACAGGAAATTCTTAAACATAAGGTGGAGACAGGGGAAGGAAATGAAAACCGAAACAAATGTTTTGAATGTTTTACCTGTTCCTAATGAGCTGCCTCATTAAAGGAAATAATTTACAGACATTCAAGTCGTTGGAAAGGTTGGGAAGATGATCTGATTAGGAAGCCACTATGGTTTCTGTTGAGAAAGCAAAAAAATATATACTTGTAAAATGTGTTTTCTTTGTTTGTTTGTTACCAACAATGTTTTTCTAAAATATAGGATACAGTATATCGACAAAGATATTGGGACTCCTGGTTTATCCATTAGTATGTTTTTTCCCCAAACTGGTACCACAAAGTTGGAGGCACACAATTTTATCTTTGGAGGTGGAAGCATTAAATGTTTCCCTTCACTTCCACTTGGAGACCCAAACCTGTTCCAGGATGACCACTTCTGTGCACAAAGCCAACTCCATGTAGATATGGATTCCAAGAATTGGAGTGAGGATCTTGAGAGCCTTTCAATAGAGCTCTGAATTCAAACTATTGAAAAATCTCCACAAGCAATCTTTCCAGAAGGGTGGAGGTTATTAGAAAAGCAAATTGGAACTAAATGTGAAATGTGATGCTTAAAAAGCAAGTACGTATCTCATTTTTTTTCCATATAGTGGATGAGAAGAGCTTTATTTGGTCTTCTTTAATACACCATTGGGTCTAAATCCAGGTCATCCCAAGATGACTTTTATATATACAGTATGTATGACATTATAAATGTAGTAAAGCGAACAAACAACTAAACAATCTAATCCAATAGTACACTCACACCTTCATAATTAATAATTCTTGTATAGCAAATATGGCTCGATTTAAAGTCAACTCTAAATGCAAGAACAGATTAGTCCTGGCCACTAACAGGCCATTTAAAAAAGATTGCTTGCAACAAATTAGATGGTACAACACACACTAGGGAAATCATTTCAATTGATTAGGTATTGATGATGTGTAAGTGCAGCCTCTCAGTGCATTTATGTTTGGCAGACGCTTGAAAAGCATTTTACAAGTAAGACAGAATTTAAGAATAAAGCATAGAAATTGAAGTCTTAATGGCTCTCAATGGCTCAATGACTGGGATTTGAATCCTCAAGCTTCTGGTAAAAAGAACGATACATTAATGTTGATGTTATTTTGATACAGTTGTATAGTTTTGTGTGAGCAGGCTTTATAATCACTCATATCATTTATACTTATTGGTGGTGGGTTTTCTTTTTGTTGTTTGTCGTCAGTGCTTTGCTTCGGTTGCTCTATCTAAACAAATAAAACCATTTTTCTATCATATTTCTGTGCAGACTAGCCTGAAATACACTTCCGATTTTATTTATAGATCTGCTGTTCCATATATTCCACAGACAAAGTGATGTGTATAGTGCAGCATGTCTCTTCAGAGTTTTTGAGTCTCTGAAAAATGAAAGTGATATTATATATAAAATATAAGGTATTATTATATAGGTATTATTATTATATAACGTTTAAAAATATATATTAACTGTGTTAATTTTGCAAGTTTTGTTCAAATGATCATTCTGCATCATAACTAAAAGTAAATAAGTAAATTAGACACGTTAGTAAAATGGCAGTTTATTTGTCTAAAAACACACAAAAAAAACTGTTGATTTGTGAGGTATTAGTTCCTAAAATACCAATCGAATTGTACACCTCATCACTGCATTAACCAAGATCAACACAACAGCCTCTTCAACATGTGAAACAAAGATAAAATAAAAGCAGAAAAAAAGACAAATTAAATCAATCTTTTAAAAAGGTATCTTTAATGAACAAATGAAAATACACCATCATGTCACAAAGTAGAACAATAATTTTTCAATGGAAAAATAAAATAAAAGTAAATAATTTTAAATAAAATTAAACCAAATATCCTCTGACTATGATTTGGTGCACCTCACAGTCTCAGAAACGTTTTTTATTTATTTATTTTAGCTCTTTTTGTTCTGAAAATGAGGCCAGCAGTGCTAAAAACAGAAGTGCAAAATGTAATTGGTAACGCTCATTGTCCATTAAAATACAGCGCATTAAAAAGTGCATATACTGAATCATAAATGTAGTTGAGTTGAGAGTAAATGTTGCTTATATTTTTGATACTTAGTACAGTCACCAAAATATTACTTAGTACATTAACAAAGTACATTATCTTACATACTTTACACCACTGGCTATATACTGTATGTATGCAGCTAGATGTACTTATGTACTTTCTTTTTCTGGTAGCTGTTCTGAGGTGACATCTGCCTTCCAGGACCACTAGATGCCTGAAGAGAACCGATTAGTCAGTTCAAAGTAAACAATATATACACAAATATAGAAATACTCTGGTATGTAACTAGCGTCAGTGCACGTTTAATAAGGCATCCACTCATAAACAAAGGAGGTGTTTTCAGATTTCATCGAAGTTACTCACGAAACCAAATGATTCTCACTCAGTAACACAGGGATTTCTCCGGCTGTGGAGAAGCCACATCTCATCCCTGAAGAAACCGTTAAAAGTTGTAGGTGATCGCAACACCACTGGCTCGGAAGAGAGAGGAAGTTAACACCAAGTTAACGTGGCCAAGTTTACATTGCTGGCTCCACAGTCTACCATGCAAAATAGCTAGCTAGCTGGCGGGCGGACGGACGGACAGACAGACAGACAGACAAGCAGACAGACAGACAGATAGATCTTTATATTTTTGTCTTTTGCACAATGAACTCTAAGTATTGTGAATAAATGTGTTATTTGCATGAAGCAAAAGTGCAGAAAAACCCAGTAAACAGAAACACCATGACTTTGAACTGAAATGCTGTGTAGAGACAGGAGGACGTCTGCCTGCTGTCTCCCCACATGACTGATCACTTCCCAGAGGTCTTCAAACTCTGCCAATGTGTGCTTCATCCAGAGTTTCTTCACTCTTTAATGTGAAATTAGATCACAAGTAATTAAGTGCAAGCGCTCTCAAAACAACGTTTCAGTGATTTTTATAGCCATGCATATATCCATTAACATCTCATTCCTCACCATATCCAGGCAGAAGTGTGTTAAGACCTTTGACCAAAAAATGCTGCCTGTCAGTTTTTTACTTTGGTTTAAAGCTTTTAGCACATACAGTGCATTACATGAAGGAATACTTATACTGTAGTTTAATGGTAACAATCATGCCAAACCTCTGTATGTACTTAATTTTTAAACAGCAGATGTTCTCTAAGTGCTTCCGTAATTATATGTCTAATTCTATATCCGCTGTTCACAAAACAAAAGCCATTTTTCAAGCACTTTTGAAGTAATAGTTTCTTTCAGAGGCTGGGTTATATTTGTTCAGCATCATATTTACTTCCATGTGTGTTTAGCGTTTAGATTTCTTACGTTAAAACTTTAAAAAGTAACTTTTTAAAATTTATTTTTTAAATCTCAGCCATTTTCACTGGGTTAGGGTTTTCCTGCTTGGCCTGAAAGAACAGTGGACAATTATGGAATATCTTTCGGTGCAGCCCGCATGTTCCAGGACAATCCGTCTACACAGATCGATTCCCCAGTTTCCGCTCGAGACTCCTCTATTAATAGGGTCCATGTCTGCTATTCATTTAAGAAGAGAAAGAACGCTTTCATTCTTTGAACCGAGTTTAACCTCTGTGACCAAGACCTTTCGGATATCGACTGCAAATTATTCCACCTCGCATCTGATTGCAGTTTCTTACTGCACGTGCTGGATGGGCATTTATTAACGTAAAAACAAAAAGGCTTTCAGGCTACTCTGGTGTGTAGGGAGGGTACGCATTCATAGCTGGCAATACTGGGCTCCAAATTGGTGTCAGTAAATTTCCTGTTGATTTATTCCTTTCTGATTTATTTTTGCTCTATTGTTAGATTGCAAAGTAATATCGAGTCACATAATTCGCTGTGTTGTGTTACTGTTAGCACCCAACTGATATATTGACTCACTAACATTATCTGCCCATGGCTTGTTGGAGTTTGTCGATACTCTGAGAGAACTGTTTAATAACAAAAGCATTTTTTTTTTACAAAAAAAAAAAAGAATTTAATACAGTTTATTGAACAGTGTAGGAGCCCTACTTAATGGGTTCTGCTCTAAATCCCCTTGCCCAAAAAAAGTTTTTTTTTACATACAACACTTCCTGAAAAGATAAGTGAAAGAATCATTAGGTGATGCTGATTTTAATTTCTGTCTGTATTTTTCCACAACACATATTATAAAATTTTTTGCACTTGAATATTACAATTCTTTTTACAACTGGTTGCTGAGTAAGGGGTCTTAAATAACGTACAAAATACATATATCGAATATATACAAATATTTAAATATATACAAATATAATAAAGAAAATTATGAATATAGTCATTCATGCTTTTAATGTTAATTAATTTTTTATGATGTTTAAAAATGTTTATTCCACTTCGTTTTTTAGCAATTGCCTTTTTTTTTATTAAAGAAAAACACATTTTTATGATGATATGATGTTGTAAATTGCCACATTCTAACAATTCCTTACAGTTTTTCCCAGTTGCTTTGGAGCATTTCTCGAATCATCCTTAATAATTACAAACCAGGAAGTGCATTCTCAAAACAATTTCTACAAACAACACAATACATTGGATTTCTTGCAAAAGCCTGTACTTTTCTCAAATCCTTAGTTCATCTCTCAAAAGTTAGTATTTGTGTCAATGAACATGTCATTTCCATCAGAATGAAAAGTCTTTTTGTCATTGTTCACAAACAAAATTCTTAAAATGTTTAGTTATGTTGTCAGTATGATGGCGCACAGTTTTAGTATTTCTTGATATAAACTATAGTTGAATTACAGTGACTGAAAATGACAAAATCTACAGTGAGAAAATTTGAATTTATTTTGTATGGCATCTACAGTGCCTTGCGAAAGTATTCGGCCCCCTTGAACTTTGCGAC